>CM034541.1:9846156-10082631 GCA_020002185.1 Paraescarpia echinospica
AAAGTTACACATTGTGATTGTAATGGTTGGGGCTATTGCTGGGAAGTCAACCAGTTCCACTGGGTAAAGTTACACATTGTGATTGTAACGGTTGGGGCTATTGCTGGGAAGTCAACCAGTTCCATTGGGTAAAGTTACACATTGTGATTGTAATGGTTGGGGCTATTGCTGGGAAGTCAACCAGTTCCACTGGGTAAAGTTACACATTGTGATTGTAATGGTTGGGGCTATTGCTGGGAAGTCAACCAGTTCCATTGGGTAAAGTTACACATTGTGATTGTAATGGTTGGGGCTATTGGTGGGAAGTCAACCAGTTCCATTGGGTAAAGTTACACATTGTGATTGTAATGGTTGGGGCTATTGCTGGGTAGTCAACCAGTTCCACTGGGTAAAGTTACACATTGTGATTGTAATGGTTGGGGCTATTGCTGGGAAGTCAACCAGTTCCACTGGGTAAAGTTACACATTGTGATTGTAATGGTTGGGGCTATTGCTGGGAAGTCAACCAGTTCCATTGGGTAAAGTTACACATTGTGATTGTAATGGTTGGGGCTATTGCTGGGAAGTCAATCAGTTCCACTGGGTAAAAGTTACACATTGTGATTGTAATGGTTGGGGCTACTGCTGGGAAGTCAACCAGTTCCACTGGATAAAGTCACACATTGTGACTGTAATGGTTGGGGCTATTGCTGGGAAGTCAACCAGTTCCACTGGGTAAAGTTACACATTGTGATTGTAATGGTTGGGGCTATTGCTGGGAAGTCACCCAGTTCCTCTGGGTAAAGTTACACATTGTGATTGTAATGGTTGGGGCTATTGCTGGGAAGTCAACCAGTTCCACTGGGTAAAGTTACACATTGTGGTTGTAACGGTTGGGGCTATTGCTGGGAAGTCAACCAGTTCCACGGGGTAAAGTTACACATTGTGATTGTAACGGTTGGGGCTATTGCTGAGAAGTCAACCAGTTCCACTGGGTAAAAGTGACACATTGTGATTGTAACGGTTGGGGCTATTCCTGGGAAGTCAACCAGTTCCACTGGGTAAAGTTACACATTGTGGTTGTAACGGTTGGGGCTATTGCTGAGAAGTCAACCAGTTCCACTGGGTAAAAGTGACACATTGTGATTGTAACGGTTGAGGCTATTGCTGAGAAGTCAACCAGTTCCCCTCGGTAAAAGTTACACATTGTGATTGTAACGGCTGGGGCTATTGCTGGGAAGTCAACCAGTTCCACTGGGTAAAAGTGACACATTTTGATTGCAACGGTTGGGGCTATTGCTGAGAAGTCAACCAGTTCCACTGGGTAAAGTTACACATTGTGATTGCAATGGTTGGGGCTATTTCTGAGAAGTCAACCAGTTCCACTGGGTAAAAGTGACACACTGTGATTGTAACGGTTGGGGCTATTGCTGGGTAGTCAACCAGTTCCACTGGATAAAGTTACACATTGTGATTGTAACGGTTGGGGCTATTTCTGAGAAGTCAACCAGTTCCACTGGGTAAAAGTTACACATTGTGATTGTAACGGTTGGGGCTATTGCTCAGAAGTCAACCAGTTCCACTGGGTAAAGTTACACATTGTGATTGTAATGGTTGGGGCTATTGCTGAGAAGTCAACCAGTTCCACTGAGTAAAAGTGACACATTGTGATTGTAACGGTTGGGGCTATTGCTGGGAAGTCAACCAGTTCCACTGGGTAAAAGTTACACATTGTGATTGTAACGGTTGGGGCTATTGATGGGAAGTCAACCAGTTCCCCTGGGTAAAAGTTACACATTGTGATTGTAACGGTTGGGGCTATTGCTGGGAAGTCAACCAGTTCCACTGGGTAAAGTTACACATTGTGGTTGTAACAGTTGGGGCTATTGCTGAGAAGTCAACCAGTTCCACTGGGTAAAAGTGACACATTGTGATTGTAACGGTTGGGGCTATTGCTGGGAAGTCAACCAGTTCCACTGGGTAAAAGTTACACATTGTGATTGTAATGGTTGGGGCTATTGCTGAGAAGTCGACCAGTTCCACTGGATAAAAGTGACACATTGTGATTGTAACGGTTGGGGCTATTGCTGGGAAGTCAACCAGTTCAACTGGATAAAAGTTACACATTGTGATTGTAACGGTTGGGGCTATTGCTGGGAAGTCAACCAGTTCCACTGGGTAAAAGTGACACATTGTGATTGTAACGGTTGGGGCTATTGCTGGGAAGTCAACCAGTTCCACTGAGTAAAAGTTACACATTGTGATTGTAACGGTTGGGGCTATTGCTGAGAAGTCAACCAGTTCCACTGGGTAAAGTTACACATTGTGATTGTAACGGTTGGGGCTATTTCTGAGAAGTCAACCAGTTCCACTGGGTAAAGTTACACATTGTGGTTGTAACGGTTGGGGCTATTGCTGAGAAGTCAACCAGTTCCACTGGGTAGAAGTGACACATTTTGATTGTAACGGTTGGGGCTATTGCTGAGAAGTCAACCAGTTCCACTGGGTAAAGTTACACATTGTGATTGTAACGGTTGGGGCTATTTCTGAGAAGTCAACCAGTTCCACTGGGTAAAAGTGACACATTGTGATTGTAACGGTTGGGGCTATTGCTGGGAAGTCAACCAGTTCCACTGGGTAAAGTTACACATTGTGATTGTAACGGTTGGGGCTATTGCTGAGAAGTCAACCAGTTCCACTGGGTAAAAGTGACACATTGTGATTGTAACGGTTTGGGCTATTGCTGAGAAGTCAACCAGTTCCACTGGATAAAAGTGACACATTGTGATTGTAACGGATGGGGCTATTGCTGAGAAGTCAACCAGTTCCACTGGGTAAAAGTGACACATTTTGATTGTAACGGTTGGGGCTATTGCTGGGAAGTCAACCAGTTCCACTGGGTAAAGTTACACATTGTGATTGTAATGGTTGGGGCTATTGCTGGGAAGTCAACCAGTTCCATTGGGTAAAGTTACACATTGTGATTGTAATGGTTGGGGTTATTGCTGGGAAGTCAACCAGTTCCACTGGGTAAAAGTTACACATTGTGATTGTAATGGTTGGGGCTATTGCTGGGAAGTCAACCAGTTCCACTGGATAAAGTTACACATTGTGACTGTAATGGTTGGGGCTATTGCTGGGAAGTCAACCAGTTCCACTGGGTAAAGTTACACATTGTGATTGTAATGGTTGGGGCTATTGCTGGGAAGTCAACCAGTTCCACTGGGTAAAGTTACACATTGTGGTTGTAACGGTTGGGGCTATTGCTGGGAAGTCAACCAGTTCCACGGGGTAAAGTTACACATTGTGATTGTAATGGTTGGGGCTATTGCTGGGAAGTCAACCAGTTCCACTGGGTAAAGTTTCACATTGTGGTTGTAACGGTTGGGGCTATTGCTGGGAAGTCAACCAGTTCCACGGGGTAAAGCTACACATTGTGATTGTAATGGTTGGGGCTATTGCTGAGAAGTCAACCAGTTCCACTGGGTAAAAGTGACACATTGTGATTGTAACGGTTGAGGCTATTGCTGAGAAGTCAACCAGTTCCCCTCGGTAAAAGTTACACATTGTGATTGTAACGACTGGGGCTATTGCTGGGAAGTCAACCAGTTCCACTGGGTAAAAGTGACACATTTTGATTCCAACGGTTGGGGCTATTGCTGAGAAGTCAACCAGTTCCACTTGGTAAAGTTACACATTGTGTTTGTAACGGTTGGGGCTATTTCTGAGAAGTCAACCAGTTCCACTGGGTAAAAGTGACACATTGTGATTGTAACGGTTGGGGCTATTGCTGGGTAGTCAACCAGTTCCACTGGATAAAGTTACACATTGTGATTGTAACGGTTGGGGCTATTTCTGAGAAGTCAACCAGTTCCACTGGGTAAAAGTTACACATTGTGATTGTAACGGTTGGGGCTATTGCTGAGAAGTCAACCAGTTCCACTGGGTAAAGTTACACATTGTGATTGTAACGGTTGGGGCTATTGCTGAGAAGTCAACCAGTTCCACTGAGTAAAAGTGACACATTGTGATTGTAACGGTTGGGGCTATTGCTGGGAAGTCAACCAGTTCCACTGGGTAAAAGTTACACATTGTGATTGTAACGGTTGGGGCTATTGCTGGGAAGTCAACCAGTTCCACTGGGTAAAAGTTACACATTGTGATTGTAACGGTTGGGGCTATTGCTGGGAAGTCAACCAGTTCCCCTGGGTAAAAGTTACACATTGTGATTGTAACGGTTGGGGCTATTGCTGGGAAGTCAACCAGTTCCACTGGGTAAAGTTACACATTGTGGTTGTAACAGTTGGGGCTATTGCTGAGAAGTCAACCAGTTCCACTGGGTAAAAGTGACACATTGTGATTGTAACGGTTGGGGCTATTGCTGGGAAGTCAACCAGTTCAACTGGATAAAAGTTACACATTGTGATTGTAACGGTTGGGGCTATTGCTGGGAAGTCAACCAGTTCCACTGGGTAAAAGTGACACATTGTGATTGTAACGGTTGGGGCTATTGCTGGGAAGTCAACCAGTTCCACTGGGTAAAAGTTACACATTGTGATTGTAATGGTTGGGGCTATTGGGAAGTCAACCAGTTCCACTGGGTAAAGTTACACATTGTGATTGTAACGGTTGGGGCTATTGCTGGGAAGTCAACCAGTTCCACTGGGTAAAGTTACACATTGTGATTGTAATGGTTGGGGCTATTGCTGGGAAGTCAACCAGTTCCACTGGGTAAAGTTACACATTGTGATTGTAATGGTTGGGGCTATTGGTGGGAAGTCAACCAGTTCCATTGGGGAAAGTTACACATTGTGATTGTAATGGTTGGGGCTATTGCTGGGAAGTCAACCAGTTCCACTGGGTAAAGTTACACATTGTGATTGTAACAGTTGGGGCTATTGCTGGGAAGTCAACCAGTTCTACTGGGTAAAGTTACACATTGTGATTGTAATGGTTGGGGCTATTGCTGGGAAGTCAACCAGTTCCACTGGGTAAAGTTACACATTGTGGTTGTAACGGTTGGGGCTATTGCTGGGAAGTCAACCAGTTCCATGGGGTAAAGTTACACATTGTGATTGTAATGGTTGGGGCTATTGCTGAGAAGTCAACCAGTTCCACTGGGTAAAAGTGACACATTGTGATTGTAACGGTTGAGGCTATTGCTGAGAAGTCAACCAGTTCCCCTCGGTAAAAGTTACACATTGTGATAGTAACGGCTGGGGCTATTGCTGGGAAGTCAACCAGTTCCACTGGGTAAAAGTGACACATTTTGATTGTAACGGTTGGGGCTATTGCTGAGAAGTCAACCAGTTCCACTGGGTAAAGTTACACATTGTGCTTGTAACGGTTGGGGCTATTTCTGAGAAGTCAACCAGTTCCACTGGGTAAAAGTGACACATTGTGATTGTAATGGTTGGGGCTATTTCTGAGAAGTCAACCAGTTCCACTGGGTAAAAGTGACACATTGTGATTGTAACGGTTGGGGCTATTTCTGAGAAGTCAACCAGTTCCACTGGGTAAAAGTGACACATTGTGACTGTAACGGTTGGGGCTATTTCTGAGAAGTCAACCAGTTCCACTGGGTAAAAGTGACACATTGTGATTGTAACGGTTGAGGCTATTGCTGAGAAGTCAACCAGTTCCCCTCGGTAAAAGTTACACATTGTGATTCCAACGGTTGGGGCTATTGCTGAGAAGTCAACCAGTTCCACTTGGTAAAGTTACACATTGTGTTTGTAACGGTTGGGGCTATTTCTGAGAAGTCAACCAGTTCCACTGGGTAAAAGTGACACATTGTGATTGTAACGGTTGGGGCTATTGCTGGGTAGTCAACCAGTTCCACTGGATAAAGTTACACATTGTGATTGTAACGGTTGGGGCTATTTCTGAGAAGTCAACCAGTTCCACGGGGTAAAGTTACACATTGTGATTGTAACGGTTGGGGCTATTGCTGAGAAGTCAACCAGTTCCACTGGGTAAAGTTACACATTGTGATTGTAACGGTTGGGGCTATTGCTGAGAAGTCAACCAGTTCCACTGAGTAAAAGTGACACATTGTGATTGTAACGGTTGGGGCTATTGCTGGGAAGTCAACCAGTTCCACTGGGTAAAAGTTACACATTGTGATTGTAACGGTTGGGGCTATTGCTGGGAAGTCAACCAGTTCCACTGGGTAAAAGTTACACATTGTGATTGTAACGGTTGGGGCTATTGCTGGGAAGTCAACCAGTTCCCCTGGGTAAAAGTTACACATTGTGATTGTAATGGTTGGGGCTATTGCTGGGAAGTCAACCAGTTCCACTGGGTAAAGTTACACATTGTGGTTGTAACATTTGGGGCTATTGCTGGGATGTCAACCAGTTCCACTGGGTAAAAGTTACACATTGTGATTGTAACGGTTGGGGCTATTGCTGGGAAGTCAACCAGTTCCACTGGGTAAAAGTGACACATTGTGATTGTAACGGTTGGGGCTATTGCTGGGAAGTCAACCAGTTCCACTGGGTAAAAGTTACACATTGTGATTGTAACGGTTGGGGCTATTGCTGAGAAGTCAACCAGTTCCACTGGGTAAAAGTTACACATTGTGATTGTAACGGTTGGGGCTATTGCAGGGAAGTCAACCAGTTCCACTGGGTAAAGTTACACATTGTGATTGTAATGGTTGGGGCTATTGCTGGGAAGTCAACCAGTTCCACTGGGTAAAGTTACACATTGTGGTTGTAACGGTTGGGGCTATTGCTGGGAAGTCAACCAGTTCCACGGGGTAAAGTTACACATTGTGATTGTAATGGTTGGGGCTATTGCTGGGAAGTCAACCAGTTCCACTGGGTAAAAGTGACACATTGTGATTGTAACGGTTGGGGCTATTGCTGGGAAGTCAACCAGTTCCACTGGGTAAAGTTACACATTGTGATTGTAACGGTTGGGGCTATTGCTGAGAAGTCAACCAGTTCCACTGGGTAAAAGTGACACATTGTGATTGTAACGGTTTGGGCTATTGCTGAGAAGTCAACCAGTTCCACTGGATAAAAGTGACACATTGTGATTGTAACGGATGGGGCTATTGCTGAGAAGTCAACCAGTTCCACTGGGTAAAAGTGACACATTTTGATTGTAACGGTTGGGGCTATTGCTGGGAAGTCAACCAGTTCCACTGGGTAAAGTTACACATTGTGATTGTAATGGTTGGGGCTATTGCTGGGAAGTCAACCAGTTCCATTGGGTAAAGTTACACATTGTGATTGTAATGGTTGGGGCTATTGCTGGGAAGTCAACCAGTTCCACTGGGTAAAAGTTACACATTGTGATTGTAATGGTTGGGGCTATTGCTGGGAAGTCAACCAGTTCCACTGGATAAAGTTACACATTGTGATTGTAATGGTTGGGGCTATTGCTGGGAAGTCAACCAGTTCCACTGGGTAAAGATACAAATTGTGATTGTAATGGTTGGGGCTATTGCTGGGAAGTCAACTAGTTCCACTGGGTAAAGTTACACATTGTGATTGTAATGGTTGGGGCTATTGCTGGGAAGTCAACCAGTTCCATTGGGTAAAGTTACACATTGTGATTGTAATGGTTGGGGCTATTGCTGGGAAGTCAATCAGTTCCACTGGGTAAAAGTTACACATTGTGATTGTAATGGTTGGGGCTACTGCTGGGAAGTCAACCAGTTCCACTGGATAAAGTCACACATTGTGACTGTAATGGTTGGGGCTATTGCTGGGAAGTCAACCAGTTCCACTGGGTAAAGTTACACATTGTGATTGTAATGGTTGGGGCTATTGCTGGGAAGTCACCCAGTTCCTCTGGGTAAAGTTACACATTGTGATTGTAATGGTTGGGGCTATTGCTGGGAAGTCAACCAGTTCCACTGGGTAAAGTTACACATTGTGGTTGTAACGGTTGGGGCTATTGCTGGGAAGTCAACCAGTTCCACGGGGTAAAGTTACACATTGTGATTGTAACGGTTGGGGCTATTGCTGAGAAGTCAACCAGTTCCACTGGGTAAAAGTGACACATTGTGATTGTAACGGTTGGGGCTATTCCTGGGAAGTCAACCAGTTCCACTGGGTAAAGTTACACATTGTGGTTGTAACGGTTGGGGCTATTGCTGAGAAGTCAACCAGTTCCACTGGGTAAAAGTGACACATTGTGATTGTAACGGTTGAGGCTATTGCTGAGAAGTCAACCAGTTCCCCTCGGTAAAAGTTACACATTGTGATTGTAACGGCTGGGGCTATTGCTGGGAAGTCAACCAGTTCCACTGGGTAAAAGTGACACATTTTGATTGCAACGGTTGGGGCTATTGCTGAGAAGTCAACCAGTTCCACTGGGTAAAGTTACACATTGTGATTGCAATGGTTGGGGCTATTTCTGAGAAGTCAACCAGTTCCACTGGGTAAAAGTGACACACTGTGATTGTAACGGTTGGGGCTATTGCTGGGTAGTCAACCAGTTCCACTGGATAAAGTTACACATTGTGATTGTAACGGTTGGGGCTATTTCTGAGAAGTCAACCAGTTCCACTGGGTAAAAGTTACACATTGTGATTGTAACGGTTGGGGCTATTGCTCAGAAGTCAACCAGTTCCACTGGGTAAAGTTACACATTGTGATTGTAATGGTTGGGGCTATTGCTGAGAAGTCAACCAGTTCCACTGAGTAAAAGTGACACATTGTGATTGTAACGGTTGGGGCTATTGCTGGGAAGTCAACCAGTTCCACTGGGTAAAAGTTACACATTGTGATTGTAACGGTTGGGGCTATTGATGGGAAGTCAACCAGTTCCCCTGGGTAAAAGTTACACATTGTGATTGTAACGGTTGGGGCTATTGCTGGGAAGTCAACCAGTTCCACTGGGGTTGGGGCTATTGCTGAGAAGTCAACCAGTTCCACTGGGTAAAAGTGACACATTGTGATTGTAACGGTTGGGGCTATTGCTGGGAAGTCAACCAGTTCCACTGGGTAAAGTTACACATTGTGATTGTAATGGTTGGGGCTATTGCTTCAACCACACATTGTGTGATTGTAACGGTTGGGGCTATTGCTGGGAAGTCAACCAGTTCCATGGGGTAAAGTTACACATTGTGATTGTAATGGTTGGGGCTATTGCTGAGAAGTCAACCAGTTCCACTGGGTAAAAGTGACACATTGTGATTGTAACGGTTGAGGCTATTGCTGAGAAGTCAACCAGTTCCCCTCGGTAAAAGTTACACATTGTGATAGTAACGGCTGGGGCTATTGCTGGGAAGTCAACCAGTTCCACTGGGTAAAAGTGACACATTTTGATTGTAACGGTTGGGGCTATTGCTGAGAAGTCAACCAGTTCCACTGGGTAAAGTTACACATTGTGCTTGTAACGGTTGGGGTTATTTCTGAGAAGTCAACCAGTTCCACTGGGTAAAAGTGACACATTGTGATTGTAATGGTTGGGGCTATTTCTGAGAAGTCAACCAGTTCCACTGGGTAAAAGTGACACATTGTGATTGTAACGGTTGGGGCTATTTCTGAGAAGTCAACCAGTTCCACTGGGTAAAAGTGACACATTGTGACTGTAACGGTTGGGGCTGTTTCTGAGAAGTCAACCAGTTCCACTGGGTAAAAGTGACACATTGTGATTGTAACGGTTGAGGCTATTGCTGAGAAGTCAACCAGTTCCCCTCGGTAAAAGTTACACATTGTGATTGTAACGGCTGGGGCTATTGCTGGGAAGTCAACCAGTTCCACTGGGTAAAAGTGACACATTTTGATTGTAACGGTTGGGGCTATTGCTGAGAAGTCAACCAGTTCCACTGGGTAAAGTTACACATTGTGATTGTAACGGTTGGGGCTATTTCTGAGAAGTCAACCAGTTCCACTGGATAAAGTTACACATTGTGGTTGTAACAGTTGGGGCTATTGCTGAGAAGTCAACCAGTTCCACTGGGTAAAAATGACACATTGTGATTGTAACGGTTGGGGCTATTGCTGAGAAGTCAACCAGTTCCACTGGGTAAAAGTGACACATTTTGATTGTAACGGTTGGGGCTATTGCTGAGAAGTCAACCAGTTCCACTGGGTAAAGTTACACATTGTGATTGTAACGGTTGGGGCTATTTCTGAGAAGTCAACCAGTTCCACTGGGTAAAAGTTACACATTGTGATTGTAACGGTTGGGGCTATTGCTGGGAAGTCAACCAGTTCCACTGGGTAAAGTTACACATTGTGATTGTAACGGTTGGGGCTATTGCTGAGAAGTCAACCAGTTCCACTGGGTAAAAGTGACACATTGTGATTGTAACGGTTTGGGCTATTGCTGAGAAGTCAACCAGTTCCACTGAGTAAAAGTTACACATTGTGATTGTAACGGTTGGGGCTATTGCTGGGAAGTCAACCAGTTCCATTGGGTAAAAGTTACACATTGTGATTGTAATGGTTGGGGCTAATGCTGAGAAGTCAACCAGTTCCATTGGGTAAAAGTTACACATTGTGATTGTAACGGTTGGGGCTATTGCTGGGAAGTCAACCAGTTCCACCGGGTAAAGTTACACATTGTGATTGTAACGGTTGGGGCTATTGCTGGGAAGTCAACCAGTTCCACTGGGTAAAAGTTACACATTGTGATTGTAATGGTTGGGGCTATTGCTGGGAAGTCAACCAGTTCCACTGGGTAAAGTTACACATTGTGATTGTAATGGTTGGGGCTATTGCTGGGAAGTCAACCAGTTCCACTGGGTAAAGTTACACATTGTGATTGTAACGGTTGGGGCTATTGCTGGGAAGTCAACCAGTTCCACTGGGTAAAGTTACACATTGTGATTGTAACGGTTGGGACTATTGCTGGGTAGTCAACCAGTTCCACTGGGTAAAAGTTACACATTGTGATTGTAACGGTTGGGGCTATTGCTGGGAATTCAACCAGTTCCACTGGGTAAAGTTACACATTGTGATTGTAACGGTTGGGGCTATTGCTGGGAAGTCAACCAGTTATTCAGGGCGACCTGAAGACTGGGAGGGACTGGGAGGGACTGGGCTTCGGAGGAGTCTGAGGAAAGCGAATTCTACATTCTGATGGCAGATGGGAAGAAGGAGTGGACTGTCTTGAGTGGGGCAGTTGGAGTTTGTTCTGCTGACCTCGGGTTGTCCGGGAGGCTGCCTTGAGTAGGTGGCTGCAGGTCGACAAGGATATGCATAACTTTATACATCATGCTGGCTTTGTCCAATGTTCCAGCTACATGTTTTTAGTTACACTGTGATATGAAATAAAACTGACTAATTGCAATACAACAAAGAATAATGCGCACTGTACATCCTGGCATGCCAGTTAATCAACCAAAGAAACTCGAAGAACATTACCTTTAAAAACTACTTGTACCAACCTGGTGGACAGTTTGTGCAGCTCGTCGATTTCGCAACAGCGTACGTCCCAGCCACACAAATAACTGGAGCAAGCGTCTTATCAGAACACTTGTGTCCTTCTGTACACTCGAGACATGACGTCTGTCCTGTTGAGTTCTGGTACTCTCCATTGGGACAATCCTGGGGCACTAACATTCCACCTGACGGGCACTTCTTCCCTGGAGTAAGTAAATACAGCATTCATTCTATTAAGCATACAGTACGCCAAACAAATGTTTTAGATGCGGAAACGTGGCATCTCCACACACGTGACTGGCAAGTGATTTACACAGCTCACATGTGAGTAACAGGATACTACAACACTATGAAATCTAAAAATTTAGACTGGCCTTTCAATATTTTTTCATCACTGAGCTGTAAATTTAAGGTGCCATTGGTAGAAATTAAATTACAGTGATGGAGTCAACATTCAACGTTGGCATTTGTCACAGTAACAGATTCTGCTAAAATGGGTTGTAAGCTAATTAGGTCGTGTGTGCTTAATAGAACGAATATGGCATTCAATATTTATGTAATCGAACTATACTAGCATATGTATGTTTGTTATGTTATTTCTAAATCTCGGGCCCCAAACTTTCAGGGATTCATCTACAACTCAAAGAAGGATCTGTAATACTTCTATTTTTTCGGAATTCCAACTCAGGTAAGGGTTCATACTGGACGTTTGATGAATATTCGCAGTGCTCCCCATATCTTTTATGGCCATTCAAAGCAATGTAAATCTTCCACAATAGAATGGTGGATGGATTACATAGGTTTAGAATTTTGCTGTCTCAAAACACACGTATCCTGTTAGTTGTGTTAGGTTACATACAGTGAATAAAAAATTAGTACAACTGAAATTTTTTTTAATATTTAGCAAAGATAAAAAAAATGGGCCAAGAGGTCCTGAAGTCCTTTAGGCTGTATTGTGAGTTTGTAATTAATATTGAAATGTGTTTTGGTGAATCATAGTTACAGATCATTAACGGTTATGATGGAAGTAAAATGTTTACATGTTTAGTGGAGACTATATGCATGCCAGTGAAGATACACCTGGAAAGTAAAATATTCGAGTAGACTGTTTCATGAAATTTATATATATTAGTTAATGTGTTATTAAAAATATTAGGCTGATTTCCAGTGGTTGTAGAAACCTTGCAGGAGAGTTGGTGAGCTGCAATCTCGCATGTAGCACCGTTAAAGGTTGTTTTTAATGTGCACACATTTTCTGTTCTCATTTTGCCCC
The DNA here is from genome assembly GCA_020002185.1 of Paraescarpia echinospica. Lineage (NCBI taxonomy): Eukaryota > Metazoa > Annelida > Polychaeta > Sabellida > Siboglinidae > Paraescarpia > Paraescarpia echinospica. The sequence goes on from CM034541.1 coordinate 9,858,760, forward strand.
TACCATCCTCCCCCAGAATGGAAAGAAGAAAGAGATGAACAGCAGCAATTAATGACATAATACTGATTGAATTGGAGTGAAGTAACAGCTGGAACATGTATAGTAAAACATCTGAATAATACTCCTTATAATTTTGGCTAAATATGCTTTAACCTATTCCTCAGCAATATTTACCGAGAAATCACCACTTTAATAATTGTGATTACGTAAAATTTGAGATATCTTGATAAAGGGGAGTATTGAGAGAAAAAAATTAAAACATATTAAGTTAACATTAAAAGGATAATTTTTATTTCCCTAAAATCATTCCTTTTGTTTATGCTGGTTTTTGGACTTTATGGAAGGAATATCCAAGAATTAATTTCTCAGTAAATCTCCGTAGGCAAAGACAAGTCCTAGAAGGCATATTCCCCTAGTACTGGAGTTGTAGCTGCTTTAGTTACATTCACTGTCACTATCTGACTCATCCGAATCCATTAAATTTCCCAACCTAAATGCGTGTCATAGTTTCATTGTCACTGTCAAACACACCACCTGTGCCAACACTGCCATCGACATCTTTAAGGAAGCTACACACTGTATATATATATATATATATATATAGTAGCACTACCACACAAAATGTCTGCAGAATTATTGAACTCCCAGTACAAAACGAAACATGTTGTTACACTGATGCAATATATTTTAATATTTTGTTGACAGTAATGTTATTATGTTCTTTATAGATCTACATTTTTCAAACTAAAATTAAACCTTATATAGATAGGAAGGTACATAACCACCGATGCTATTTTAATATTGTACATTACTTCATATGATGTACAATGTTGTATTTATATATTGCTTATGGAAATAGCAGCTGGATTTATGGTACAAACAAAATGGTTTCATTATTGAATGTTTCTCAGCTTCAATAAGTTTCTGTTATCTAAACGTTTCATTAAAACTAAACATAAAAATATATAGCCAGACGTACCTACTGAAAAAGGAACATGATAGTACCATAGGTGAGATTTCATAAGTTTACACCTAGCAACAGGCCGGCTAGCAACTGTAATGATAATTTTTTTATAAACATTGTTATATTTGTATACATCATTTGTTTTTTTAAATGTGTTTATACCTTGTTTGAGTTTTGAATTGCCGGGGCTGTAATTGTAAGTAATGTATAAATATGGTTGTTGATATAAATGTAACTATTATTTATGTCTTGATGTTTTACCACTCATGTTACACCCAATATATATACATATATATATAAAACCATTTGCTGATTTGCTTACGTTTTTGGTGAGCCACATATGTATATATAATAATGTGTATGTATATATATAATTATTTATTATATATATATATATATATACACATATATATATATATATATATATACATATATATTATTTGGTGAGCCTCGGGTGGGGGCTGCAGTTGGAGGTTTTTGTGAGTCTCAAGGGGGGTGCACATTGGAGGTTTTCGTGAGTCTCAAGGGGGGTGCAGTTGGAGGTTTTCGTGAGTCTCAAGGGGGATGCAGTTGGAGTTTTTCGTGAGTCGCAAGAGGGTGCGGTTGGAGGGTTTTTTTGGTGAGCAAATGTCCACTGGGAAATTTTTTGGACTGGTAAAATTTAGTCCTGCATAAAGGCCTGGTTGCTGTATTTACCTTTGCCGCATTCTGTCTGCATGGTACTTGAGCAGTAGTAGCCCGCAGTGCAAGTGGTGCAGCTCTTAGCGCCTTCACTGCTGTAATCACCTGGGGATCAAATGTTGAATTGTGAGTTTCCTGTTACTCAGCCTATAATGTTTCTAATCCGTAAAAGCAAAAATGTTAAGTTCTTATATTGCGCAGTGTCCAGTCCAAGGACTGCTCAAAACACTTTACACTTTACTTCCTGGCAGACCTGTTCAATTGAAAACAATGTCACTTATCTGGGAAGCATTCAGCCACACTGCAATTAATGAGGGAAGAATATTCGTACACAAATGTCCAGCACTGCCTATAGCCAGGTACTCATTCAAACAGCTGAGTGAATTGGGGCAACATGGAATGAATGAACGACCAAGGTTTGACATGGCAGGACAGGGTTCGAACCCGGGTTCTCTCGGTCGAGAGCCACTGCACTACTGCGTTCCGTCATAATCAATTATGTATAGATGTTGATTATGTATATTTGATGTTGATCATAGCTTTCATTGTATAAATGTTCATTATGTATCTATGATGTTGATCAAAGTTTTCATTGTCACTATATATTTAAACAGTTTCCTTCTTCTTCTTCTTCTTCAAGTTATTGTAGAAATGCCAGAATTAAATAAATAACTCTGTGGGGTGTGCATGGGTTTAAACAAACTATTGCTGGAAAGTAAACCAGTTCTTCATGGGCGACCTGAAGACTGGGAGGGATTAGGCTTCGGAGGAGTCTGAGGAAAGTGAGTTCCACATTCTGGTGGCAGATGGAAAGAAGGAGTGGAGTGTTAGTTCTTTAGTGAGGCAGTTGGAGTTTGTTCTGCTGACCTTGGGTTGTCCGGGAGGCTGCCTGGAGTAGGTGGCTGCAGGTCGACAAGGATATGCATAACTTTATACTTCATGCTGGCTTTGTCCAATGTTCCAGCTACATGTTTTGCTTTAGTTATGAAGTGAAACTGACTAATTGCAATACAACAAAGAATAACACGCACTGTACATCCTGGCATGGCAGTAAACCAACCAAAGAATAACATACACTGTACATCCTGGCATGGCAGTAAACCAACCAAAGAATAACACACACTGTACATCCTGGCATGGCAGTAAACCAACCAAAGAATAACATACACTGTACATCCTGGCATGGCAGTACACCAACCAAAGAATAACACGCACTGTACATCCTGGCATGGCAGTAAACCAACCAAAGAATAACATACACTGTACATCCTGGCATGGCAGTACACCAACCAAAGAATAACACGCACTGTACATCCTGGCATGGCAGTAAACCTACCAAAGAATAACACACTGTACATCCTGGCATGCCAGTTAATCAACCAAAGAAACTCGACGAACATCACCTTTAAAACTACTTGTACCAACCTGGTGGACAGTTTGTGCAGCTCGTCGATTTTGCAACAGCGTACGTCCCCGCCACACAAATAACTGGAGCGAGTGTCTTATCAGAACACTTGTGTCCTTCTGTACACTCGAGACATGACGTCTGTCCTGTTGAGTTCTGGTACTCTCCATTGGGACAATCCTGGGGCACCAACATTCCACCTGATGGGCACTTCTTCCCTGGAGTAAGAAAATACTGTATTCATTCTATTAAGCATACAGTACGCCAAACAAATGTTTTAGATGCGGAAACTTGGCAGATTTTGCATTCCAATAAGTGTACATGAGTACACGCTGTTTGGCTCCTGGGTACAGCCATCTCAACACACGTGACTGGCAAGTGATTTACACAGCTCACATGTGAGTAACAAGATACTAGAACACTATAAAACCTAAAAATGTAGACTGACCTTTCAATATTTTTTCATCACTGAGCTGTAAATCTAAGGTGCCATTGGTAGGAATTAAATTACAGTGATGGAGTCAACACTCAACGTTGGGATTTGTCACAGTAACAGATTCTGCTAAAAAGGGTTGTAAGCTAATAAGGTTGTGTGTGCTTAATAGAATGAATATGGAAATCAGTATTTATGTAATTGAACTACACTAGTGTATGTATGTTTGTTATGTTACTTCTCCTAAATAGTTAGTACCTCAGGCCCCAAACTTTCAGGGATTCATCTACAACTCAAAGAAGGATTTGTAATACTTTTATTTTTTCGGACTTCCAAATCGGGTAAGGGTTCATACTGGACGTTTGATGAATATTCGCAGTGCTGCCCGTGTCTTTGATGGCCATTCAAAGCAATGTAAATCTTCCACAATTGATTGGTGGATAGATTACTTAGCTTGAGCTTGAAAAGAATGCAGAACTTTGCTCTCATTTACAAAACACACAATTCCCATGTCCTGTTAGTTAAGTTAGGTGCAGAGTGAACGAAAAATGAGTACATCTGAAAATGTTCACAATATCTAAGCTAAGATAAAAAATAATGCATGCTAAACAAGCATTGAGCACTCCCCCCACAAATGGCCATGGGTCTACAGTGGTCAGATTCACATTGCCTTCATTGTTTTATCTTTAAAACAATGCCTCTAAAAGAGACACCTGCTTAACGCGATCAACGGCCGACTTTACAGACCAATTTGTCCTCTGCCACATCGCAGTCAAAAGCCATGATCAAGCACCCACGATTTCCAGGAATGCTTAGTCACGGCTGCGATCCATGTAGTTTGGCTGGGCATATATTTTGGTTTCAATACAAGTCTCTGTGTATATGTTCTACAGAGTGCATTGAAATAAATATATTTTGCATCTAATTGTGGGAGGCTGACTAGGTGTCGCCCACTCGCCCACCCTTCAAATTCGACCAAAGTACCATTGTAGGACTGGTGGCCACTCAAGAGGGGGGGCTACTATATCTAGAACCAGTTGGGCATACACGATTGAGAGTCCTACCTTTTGGGCATGGTAAACATGACACGTCACTTGATCCACGGTAAGTGCCCGCTACGCAGTTCTCGCATGCTGTTTTGGCCGTGTTGGGCACTTGTCCAGCAGGGCATTCCTGCAAGAAACCAATGGCATGGAAACAGCAAAACCAGATAAAAATCAAAGACTGCAAAGCAACTTTTGTAATGTTTATCACATTAAATGTGGCAATAATAAATAATTTTGAGTACTGTATAGCGGTATACCGGTGAACTGGTTTTTCCTCACGATTTTGAAACCAGTTTTTTATTCAGCCAAATCAGTATTCCATTCGGTATGTTTACATCATCAATTAATAGTGCACAAATATTCCAAAACAACGTAAAAGTCACCGAATATGAACCAAAATTCAAGACAAGCCGCACACTGCACATGTTGTTGCATCTACCGGACAACCAAGCAACGAATGGGCTTCGAACTGTACAGACCGATGTGATACGCCTTTAATTCGTCTTTCATTTTGTTTGAATGTCTTGTATGCAAATTGGATTTTTCATTTGTGAAGTTAATTATGTTTCAAACCATCGATTCCATGGGCAATCACGGAATTTTGCGTATAACAAAAAAACAATACCGTACAATTTACCATATAAAATATACAGTACATACCATATACCACACTGATTTATACGGTACACGACTCTCATAATAAATTATACTAGCTTACACCAACCCATTTATGGCGCAACAAACCAACTGCTGCCCATTATATACTTTTCATCTAAAATGTATTTCTGTTTAATTTTGGCCATTGCCAATTACGGCAAGCAAATTTTTTCCAACAAACGGACCCGTGGTAATTCAATAACTGAAATTAACTACTAGCTGTGCTCAATTCAAAAGCATTGTAATTTTGGAAGTCCGAGACTAATAGGAAGCGAATAAATGGTGACAGTGGAACTCGGCGCCTGGAAGATGATACTGTCCGACTGCCCCAAAGTCGGCATATTAATATATGGATATTAGTATGATCTCAATCCAATCTGTACAACAAATACTTGTTCCATAAGATGATATAATTGACTGAATTCACAAAACTACATATATTTAATGCTTCAACTCACAACCCCTCTAGGAAGATAAAATGAATATTTATAAGTTTATTGTGAACAAAAAATATTGCCATTATTATTGTCACTGACTAAAATGTAGTCAATCGGTCTAATAACATCTAAGTCTAGTTGAACATACTAAACGAACATTTGACATTCCTTGAAAAAAGTCTCCATGTAAAATTACTGTAAAAATGATATATGCATGTTGCATATGTTATGTCATGCCATGGTTATCATTCATATAGTTCAGTGCAAACAGGAGACTTCTAATGCATCTAGAGTTTTTAAGTTCTGTCACTTCTGTCTGTGCTACATACAATAGAGTGTAGAATAAATAAGCAGGCATAAATTGTTCAACTACAATACCTTCACCATACACTGTTTACCAATGCAAGAGTGCCACCACAAATTAATGGCTGCAATTCTTGGCACTGCACCAAAACTATTATTCAAGCACAATTCTCCCAATTTAAACAGTAATCACAGAACCAAATACATAGAACCGACATTAAAGAAATCGTGCCATAAAAGTGCTGATCAACGACGCTGTTTGCATGCTGAATTGCAGAGTGGATTTGGGTATATATTTATAATGCAATATTGCATTAAGGTCACACCTGTCTGTAATTACATATTAGACGGCACATGCGAAGAATTAGTAAAATCACACAGGCGTACCTTTTAGAAATGGGTTTATGAAGAGATATTTTAGCTTATAGTTATCATATAAAGCATTTGGTGAAACAAAGACTGTCATTCCTTGTAAAGCAGTCAGTTTTGTAGCATTCAGCCCCTTATTTAGAAAAGATAAGGTATTCTTTATTGTCTCAGGTGAAATTTTTTTTCAAATAAAACAACATGACTGCATTAAAACGAAAACTAAAACATGTAATAAAACAGCAGATAAAATTAATTAATAAATAAACATTACATGCATTGCATGCTTATCGCTTATGCTGAGAAATGGCTGAAAACATGGCTAAAACAGCAGAATACCTGTGTATATATTATTACGATGAGTGACACTGGCAGTTTATTTTATTCTAATGAGTAAACTTATCTATAATTAATCATTTTGTAATGACTATCACCAGGTATGCACTACACACATATGTGCAAGGGTAATTGTCTTTGTGAGCTATTTAGCAGAAATGGGACATACAAATATATACTGGGCATTTTAGTTTTAGAAATTCCTCCTCCATTATTTTATCCCATCATGAATCAAGATTTTGTATGCAAAAACTAGGTTAATAAAAGAGTGCGATTTTTAAAAATTAACAAAATAATTGATTTGGCAACACAATAAACACATTGAGATTTACAGTTATTTATTTACGTGTTTCTCATATGATCTGCTTTTCTAGAAATCCCTTCTACCAGAGATAACTTACTGAGCAAGACCACCATTGTTATTTGTCTGCCAAATTTTAACCAATATAATAAAAAATCATTTCATAGTTCGTCCAATGATTTAACTAAAACTCAGTGACAAATCTCCACAAATAAGCACGCCACTACGCTACCGTTCCCTACAATCATCTCTTAATGAGGATTTGGTAACAATATCATATCACCCACAAACAATGCTTTGTACATGACACTGTATTCATTCAAACACTTGAGACAGCGGTGGTAAAACATATCAGGAAAAGTAAAACTACCGCCCGCCTGCAAACTTGACACCACGGTTAATGGATGTGAGTGCCAGCCAGCAAGGCAATATAACTTATTCATAAATACAGTAAATATTTATTCATGACAGCTTTATCAAACATGTCACGACTCGAGATTATAGACTAAATTGGTGGCCTTTCACGCGGAACAACGTGTACATTGCGTGAAGTTTTAGCATAGAAGTGTTCTGTGGATTCTGGTGACATGAAAACAGTTGTTGGACCAGGCCCTTAGCGAGAAATAATGTTTTGCCAGTCTTGCATGAATAAAGTGTGCCTTTTGGCATGCGAACAGCTTGTATGGAAGCCATTCACTCACATACATCATTAGCCAGTTTGAGTTTTTTCAATGACAAACCTGCATAATTTGAGCCATTTATTAAATTATTACTTCAGAATCCATTTGATTTGTTTCACTACCAGTTGTGGCAATGTTAAGCATTAATGTGGGCCCTTAAACTTAAATATACAACATGTTCCATAAAAGTGTTCGAGAGAATGCTCAACGGCCATATCGCACAAGGTTATATCGTGGCACAGTTAGAATTTGTTTATATAGTTTAGTAATGACAGCCAGGATAAGGACAGTGAAACACTGCGCCTTCCTTTGCACTGTGAGATTAAGATGTTTACCGATAAACATCGTGCAATACGAATCTAGCTATACGCAGAAACACAAAGAAGTGGAATTATTTACACAAAACACTTGACACCTTGGCTCGCAATGAATCCACGTATACTGCATACTATAGTACTACACTTAAAATAAAATAATAATTCTAACTTGTCTAAACAAAGGCACTACCCAAATGCAGTAATGTCTTTACATGAATAAAACACGCTAAAACACGATGGAGTTACGTTGATGTTATTGTGTACATGCTTAAAATTTGTTTGAAACTGTCCAGAGAAGATACAGAAAGTCGGTTGTTTGATGTGACTTTATTTGACTGGCCAAGGTGGGTAATTACAACTTTAAGACTGGTGGAATTTAGAGAAGGCCAGCTGGCCACTAGATTAACTAATAGTTCCAAGTCTAGGGGCCCACATTAATGATTATTATTGGCACAAAACAAATAGAATGGATCAGTATTAATTAAATAAATGGCTCAAATGACACTGGTTTGTCATTGAAAAAACTAAACTGGCCAATATCGGCTGTGATTGACGTAAATGGCTTCCACACAAGCTGTTCACATGCTAAAAGGCATACTTTCGATTAATTCAAGACTGGCAAAAATTATTTTTGGCTAAGGGCCTGTGTGGCAACCACATTGTAAAATGAAGAAATCTTAAACAAAACTTGACTGTTGTCATTACTTACCTGACAGTTGCCTGTTCCGGGATTAAGACTGAACTTGGTGCCTGTACAATCGACACAACTCGTGACGTCCCCCTGCCCTGTGTTTGGGTTCTCCGTCCCAGCAGCACATGCTGTCCGGGAGTTGTTCAAACCGACACAGCTGGAAATGGAAGAAACAAGGAATCTCTAAAATGATCAGAAATGTGAATGACTTATTAAAATGATTAGAAATGTTAAGAAATCATAATTCCACTTGACCTCACTGTCGGGAAGCAGTGAGATTTCTTGTATTCATCCCTACACGATGTAGCGAAGGGGTTTTGGGGCGCTTTGACGCTTTCCTTTTCTGCACAGGGATTTAGTTTTTGGCAATTTACGGGTGGGTTCCACCACCTGCGTGTGGTTGGTTCCCCTCACCTTTGCTGTAACTTATTTATTAGAATTATATAGGCTAAGGCACTTCATGTGCATATTGTATTATATGGTTTAATGTTTGGCTTAATACAAAGCTCTGGTACAAACTTACATCTGCCTTGTTATTTACAGCAAACTAGCTACGATTCTGAGTCAGTAACACCACTACATTAACAGGGAACACTGTCCCACATTCTGAGTCAGTAACACCACTACATTAACAGGGAACACTGTCCCACATTCTGAGTCAGTAACACCACTACATTAACAGGGAACACTGTCCCACATTCTGAGTCAGTAACACCACTACATTAACAGGGAACACTGTCCCACATTCTGAGTCAGTAACACCACTACATTAACAGGGAACACTGTCCCACATTCTGAGTCAGTAACACCACTACATTAACAGGGAACACTGTCCCACATTCTGAGTCAGTAACACCACTACATTAACAGGGAACACTGTCCCACATTCTGAGTCAGTAACACCACTACATTAACAGGGAACACTGTCCCACATTCTGAGTCAGTAACACCACTACATTAACAGGGAACACTGTCCCACATTCTGAGTCAGTAACACCACTACATTAACAGGGAACACTGTCCCACATTCTGAGTCAGTAACACCACTACATTAACAGGGAACACTGTCCCACATTCTGAGTCAGTAACACCACTACATTAACAGGGAACACTGTCCCACATAAATATTAAGAAATCAAATGATCTGAAATGTGAGTGAATCACTAAAAAGAATAGAAACGTGAAGGAATTATTAGAAAGAACTGAAATGTGAAGGAAATATCAAAACGTATAGAAATATTAAAGAATCATTAAAATGACTATACATTTTGAGGAGTCATTAAAATTAATCGAAATATGATTTGGCATTGTTAGCTATTTAGTAACTGTACCTAGTAGCTGATTAATTTGTTTTTACTAATATCACAATCAAATCCATTCTGATGTCACAGTGAGACAGGAAATTGTTTACATTGTATGTCGATATCATTGTGTGGCCAACTTGTTGGTTCTGACCATCAGGATGTGATAGTGATGTGAAACAGAAAGTGGGTATACGCAAGGGTGTTGGCATATTCATTAATAAGATTAATGTAATTCATTTGGCTAATATCATTCTAAATTTGACTTTCATTTCTGTTCTACATGTATGTTTTTTGTATTTTTGTTCATCTGAAATGTTGATAATTTCTATAACAAATCCACATTGTTATTTGCAACTGTCAGATTAAATTATGTAAATGTGTGAGAAATAAAAATAGGAATAACAAATTAAAAGGAGCATGGTATTGGTATTGCAATGTTGACAGTTAGTAAGATAGTCTTGAATATTCAACATGTTCCAACATCACCAATTTTGTATATATTTGTCACATTTAAACATAAATGGTTACTGTTTTAGGAATGACCAACTCAAACAAATTATAACTGTAATGCTCAATAATATGCCATTATTTCCTTTAAGATTTCGATGAAAATATAACTTCTTAAGTACTTAGCAAACATGTAAGTAATACCACAATTATTTAATGCTATCTTAAAGCCATTGTTAAAATCAAGGTCTAGGGGCCGGTTTCATGAAGCGTACTTAAAATTACGCAATTACTTAGCACCGACATGTTTGCGTAAACTCCTGTTTGCTTCCATTGACACAATCACATCATAAGATAATCATCTTCGCATTAAGAATGTTCTTAGCCACTTCATGAAACTGGTCCCAGGCTTGTAGTTGTATATTCAATATAAAAATATGTGTTAGTTACGCCTAGCCACTATTCAGAAAGTTGGACAGTGTAGAACATTCTATAAAACAATTGTGCGTTAAGCACCGACTAAAATATGACAGGAAATACACAAGGCATTAAATAGGCATTTTACACTGTTTGCAGCAGCACATGCCTGTTACATGTAGTTATGGCAAGGGCCATTTTATGACATAGCTAGAGATGAATTAATAATGAACTTGACACTGGTCCAATTCAGAGTTAGTGCATGTCACAGTAAATCAATATCTGTCATCATCAATTATACTACACATTTAAATGTCTTTATCATAAACTGCTAATTCTAGTAAACCTCAATTTTTTTCTGATGAACTGACATGGCTCAGACAATTTTTTTTTAATGAGTCATGCATATTAGTAGCTCTAATTAGTAATAATATTGAACTTTATTTGGGGGGTATTCTCATTTTAACATGCATTAAAAGGATTTTTTTTAAATAAGGTGTAAAACTATTCCTAATGATGGTTCCTTCAATATACCTGTAAATTTGTATTCAAAAGATTGTTGTTAAACCTATCCTACAAGAACATTTAATATAATACTCATATTAAATCAAAGATTTCATAAAATAAAGGTATGTTTCATACAGTCCAATCGTAGAATTTATTATTCAACCTGTGCCTGAGAAAAGGATAAATTACTAGGATGACTAGTATTTGTCTCTCGGGAACTCCATAGCTGGTTCCAGTCGCCATTTAACACTAATTTTATCTTAAAGACTGGTAACTTTATTTACAATTTGTTTACAAACAACTGAATTTTGTCAGAAATTAAAATATAAAATCTTTGCTTTTCATTTTAATTCTGCTAACAATGAAAAGTTGTAATGCTTCCTGCTAACTAAACTAAAAAAACTACCTTTGTATGGGCGGTGGATTGGTTGTCATCATATACTGCATGAAAAAAACTGATATAGTGGTGCCACCTACCGAGTGGAACATATACTAATGCATAATGACAGTATTGAGGATATGTGAACTAGGTGGTATTGTAATGTATTGGCAGCCAATTGTCAAGTTGATTGAATCTGGTGGGTATTGGCTGTGATTTTGGATGCCACTTTGAAACATTCAAAATTGCAAGACCCACACCTTGTATTGCTGGGGGCTAGCATCCTCACAAGCCAGGGCTGTTTGCTATGCAAAACTAGCCCTGGCTGATTCCCTACGCGAAGTGCGGAAGTTAGCCGAGTCAAACTAGTAATTGACTTTGCCAGTTGCGACTGCGTCACCCGTGAGAACAGCACAAATACCCACCCCAATTTGAAGTTGACTTATGGCAATCCCAATATATAATGACCCTTTCGCCCATTAGCACGAGCAGCTGGGTGGTATTGTGTATTCGAATAATTGCTTCTACTTCCTAAACATTGCATGTAACACGAGCCACGGTTGGTTGAAATTAGTTTTATTATGACCACCTGACCTGCCGAGATCCACTGATCTAGTGTGCGATTTCATACGCTGAACTTAAAATTCTGACTTTCGCAAAGCGATCAGCCAGGGGGTACTGCTGGCTGGCACTGATGTAATCAGCAGCAGCGACCCCTGGCATGCGAGGATGGGGGCTAGTGGTTTGAATCAATACGAAACACATTGTTTCGTCAAACTTTGCAAATTTATGCGACCATCCCAACACAGAATGAATTCAAAAACTGGCACACCATCAAAAAAGCACTGTTGTTAGCGGTCTTGATAATTTATTACAGACACGGCTTAGATACTCAGTGATACACGACTATAATAACACGATAATCGTTAACGTGAAACCCAGTATTAAGAGCATACAACAGCACTCCTATAATAAATTAATGAGAACTATAATACACGTTAGATAAGCCCTTGTGCCATTCACTAATACAACCGCATTTAACGATTACCATAGACAGGCATGTTGAACAATTTTGCCACTGCCTTGGCTGCTGACAATTACTGACATGAAGATTAGTTCTTAGATGATGCCTACACAAATATAATTATTAGCATAAATACGTCTCTAATTAAATCTGATACATATGCTATATGGTATATAATTAATAAACCTGCATTGAAACAGAGAATTTGATATGTATACACATCCGTAAGAAATCACACATATTATAATTTTGGCATGTTATACAATAAATCCTTTTATTCATAGAAAGCAATCCAGAAACAAAATGGCAGCATCACGGTTTAGCAGGCAAATATAAATAATAATAGAACCAGCTGATCAGGACACATCTAATATACAGGACATTGAGTACAACTTCCTAATCAATGCGGCTAAGCATGCATACAAATGTTACAAACAGCATAAGAAAGCCATTTTATATTATCTATAAAAAAACAGTTTCTTTTGTAGGAAGATAAAAACAATAAATCAACCATTGAAATTGCGCAGACAACGGTACCACATTTTAGTTAAATATATCATAAATATATTTACGTTTCACATATATTTTGTCGTAACTTTTATATGAGGACGATTCTATCAGCACATTATAACAGTAATAAGTAAAACATATAAAATCACACCTGGATGGATCAACCTTGTAGCCATATGCGAACTGAATTCGAAGGTACCCCCGTTGTCTTATATGTATTAATATTTATCTAGGTAGTTGTAATACAAAATGATAATTTCATGGATGTATTACAATAATGTAAAATTTATATAATGTGTTAAATATTTTTATTGATAACAATTACATAATGTATTATGATCTTTAAGTACATATTATATTGGCAGAGGCTAGTAACGTTTTTCCACTTTTAAATAAATGTCTGGCAAATAGCATTCAGCAAACTAATGCAATACACTTCGAACAGGTTATCAATCACACACGTCTTTACTTGTTTAATCCTGGCGGACTAGTTAACATTTCAGCCAAAAAGTACACACGTGAACATCTCCAACACCGATTTATTACTGAGCATAACAAAATTGAAGTGCAAAAAAACATCCAAAAGATGTTTCCTGGTAAAGCGAGATGTGGCCTCTTAATAACAACTAATTAATAACATAACACCTAGAAATATTTAACTTGTTTTTTTAAACTGTGTTTTGTGAACCAAGGTTCCTTGGATCACGTAAGTTAAATACAAGGTTTCCCTTAATTATAAAATATCCTCTGCTGATGAAAATTGTTTTCGTGTATTGACTTCAAGCACATTATTGTTTAAAGAAAAACACTGGAGGAAGTTTTTTGGGAAGGATTATGCACCTCGGTGGAAACCGCAGCTTACACTATATTTTTCAAACTATCAATTATGCATGCCACTGAGTAGATAGCGACAAATGCAATTTCACACTGTTTCAAGCTATCATGTTTGTAGCTCCCTTATCAACACAACCATTGGCCCTAGAGTTATAAAAGATGGGCATTCATGAATATTTGTTTATGTTGCAGTTTTATATCCAGTTTTGTCCAGTATTGGAGACGTCCACACATGCGATGTATCGGCCTTACAATGCATACTTTAAAAGGTTAACACATACAAAGGTATAACCGCAATAGCCAGTGCTTTGACGACAGTAGCCACAACACTGTGCTTGGGCCCCACCTTTATGAATAGACTGCTGCGTCATGAGAATACTGTTGACATTAAGTTACAACCACGTACCAGCTATGTACATTATTGGAGTGGGTCAGAATGTTATCAGTTGACATATTCATTTTGTCTGGCTTATTAGTTACAATTATTTTGTCTTGATGCGCCTCTGAGCTTGGTTTCCAAGGATTTAGACGCAATAGAAGTTATCTTATTATTATTATTACTCGTACCATACGATATCGAGTTGGATGTACAGGTGTGAAATCTGCCACACTTTGCATACTGATACAAACAGCAGAACTACTGTACGTCTAATGGTGGGAAATACTGTAATACAATTGTATGCTTTTCAGTCAATATGTCAACATTTAATGTTGGCAAATTAACATTGTTTTACAGACCTATTTGATTAAGAAAATATACATGTGTTATTAAACCAGTTGTGAATGAAGTGATTTGTGCAATTGTTCTGACCCTATTTAGTTTTCAAATTATAGCACAACAGCTATATTGCTGAAATGCATAACATTTATCTTTTTAACACCTTTATGTATATCCACCAGCGATGTCTGCGCTCCATCATGGGAATCCATTGGCAGGACTATGTCTTCAACAATGAGGTCCTAGAAAAGGCAAACCTCCAGAACATCGAAGCCCAGGCAGCTCCACTGGGCAGGCCACATCCCACGCATGGAAGACACAAGAATGCTAGCGCTGTATTTCATGTTGAGCTTCATCAGGACAAACAAGACAGAGGGGCCCCCGCAGGCGCTACAAGGACCAGCAACTCACCCAGGCAAATATTGACTACAAAGATTGGGAACAGCTGGCAGCAGATAGAAACAATTAGAGAGTGACTACCAGGAGAGTAGCTTAGGACTTTGAACACTCCAGAAGAGAAGAAGATGAGGAGAAGAGTAGGCGGAGGAAAGAATGTCCTTTGCCCAACCTGATCCAGAGCCTACAAATGCAGGATAGGCCTCTACAACCACCAGAAGGTGTTCGAAATGCATTGTTATATTTCACTGGCATTACAAAGCTAGCAGTGAAATGAAAGTTTGAAAAGCACAACCTTGTATGACAAGTCGAAGCACAAATATGGCTATTTTAAAACTAAAAGTTATGAGTGTGAATACGCGTGGCTGTCATATGGTGAACAGCAGTCTGTGATAATTGTACGGCATGGCAGTCATGTTTTCTGTTTTCCATGATGCAAGTTATTTGTTGAATAAATTATGGCTGATGGTATATAAATTTATCTAGCTTTGATTATTTTTAGGTTTCAGGACTTCGTAAACCCCCAGGCAGACTAGTAAACTTTTGTCTTTACTAGTCCTGCTGTCTAGTAAACACGTGATGAAGTTTTTTTTACCATTACCAACATTATTTTTCTTTATAAATTTATTTCTGTTTTATATATTTATGACATATGGCTATGGTCATGAGAACATTTTTTCAAAATCAACAGAGTATTTTTGAGATACAATTTTTTTAAAGATGTAAAATAAATTTCACACTAACTAAACTTGTTTCTCCATTAATATTTCAGATCAAACTTTGATGCTTCATGTATATTACTTTTGGTATTAATAGTATTTAAATATACAAATTAAACATTTATTTGGGACATGTTACTCAACACTTTTCACAAGAATGAATATTTATAACTGAAACCAGTTTTGAGTAGTTTTCTATAAAAAAAACCAAGGTAGAATGAAATGGCATCACATGATATAGAACTATTTAGCTGCATATTACTTACTAGTATCCAGCGTCACATGTGACACAGCTGCCACTGCTGAAGTAGCTTCCCACGGTACAGTTAACGGCACAGTCTGCATTGCAATCACACACTGCGTCCACATAACCTACAAACAAAACAGGGCATTCAAGTGGAATCCATCTGGAAAACTATTCTGATATTATTTTTTAACTTAGATTTGAAAAATGAAGCAATCAGAGATTGTCAGGTATGTAAAATTGGCAGGGTGAATTATTTCAGATTTTTTAAAAGTGTGTTACATCACACTCTTGAGCTGTACGGTCTGTTGGTTAACTATCTAACAATAAAAACAGGTCGTTGGTCAAAAACTGTTTATTTAATTATCACTTGCACTTCACTGTTATCAATAAGTGAGCATATCGCAACTTAAAATATGACTGTATTGTAATTTGCTGCAAGCCAATATAAATTATTAATTGCCAAATAAGTACTATTACCAATGTGTTATTTTTGCATATTTATATTGTAAATGCTAATAATAACTAACATTGTACTATTATGTAATATCTGCCATATTCCATGTGGTGTAAGTAAATAATTCTTAGGGGTATACAAATACAAGAGTTTCTTCAGTATACCCCTTTTTTCTGACATAATCATTCTGATATACCATAAACACTGTATGTATTGTTCTTTTGTTGGAAAAATAAACATTTACTTACTTACTTCATAATCGAGCATGTGTAAGCTTGTATACGTACAGGTGTGTAGGTAGGTACATTAACACTTCCCTCCCTGCTAGACCACTGAACAGTTAGCATACTGCATGGCGTTCAGGAATTAAATCCTTTCGAACGGAAGAAAATCAAAGTTCACCTTATTTTTTTCTAGATTTTCTGTTGGTTAAGGGTTCTTACTGATTTTACGGTTATAACGGGACACATTTTTTCTGCAATTATCCAGTATATTGAGGTTGTGATGACTTCCAATCAGTCAGGGGTGTTTTACGTAACTTGCGTGCATGCAAAAACTTTTCAAATTGTGTGTGTGTGTGTGTGTGTGTGTGTGTGTGTGTGTGTGTGTGTGCGCGCGTGTTTAACACCATCTAGATGATTTTTGCTAGCGTAATATATTTTTCCCAGCACTTTGCTTGTCAAGTTAACAGAAAGGCTGTGTGAATATATGCTTACTATGGACCAGATGTTATGGTCATGAAATGCTTTGTCATTTTGTCATGCATTAATTATTAATCAAGCAACAGTCTATACACGGAACCTGTTTGTACCCCAGAAATCAATCAAACATTTGCCCAAACTTTGGATTCAAATTTTGCTTTTTCATTATTAACGTCATATACACACACACCCCTTTGTCACTTCACCCTTGGTCACACACCCCAGGTGATTTACCCTTTAAACATTTATAGCCATGCAGTCACGAATACCCCAATAATTAACTGAACAGAAATTAAAATTACACACTTTCATGTAACCGTAATTTGGATGTGGCACCTGCAAAATGTTCAAACATTTGGTAAAAAATTCATTCAACTGAACAAACAATTGCACCTTGCACTTATTGTGGATGAAGGCATCTCTTCACACCGACACCTTTGAAGTTGGATGGTTTCCACATGCCTAACCGTAAAGTGGAACGGAGTAGAACTGACTCGGCAAACTGTGGCCGATTCCACATAACAGGCATAAACGTGCTTCAATCTCTGAATATTACGTCGGGCGATCAATTATGATCATTATATTGGTTTGGTGGAGGAAACAATAAAAAGGGAGTGTCATTGTCTTTTCCAGATATCAGGTCTATACCAATTAGGCAACCATAGTGGTCCCCGAGGCTAACCACTGATTGCCATAGCCCAACTCCTTCAATTACCCTACTTCAGATAAGGACAAAAAGAAAGAAATTTAGAAAGACAGCTAGCTGGGCAGTCTCCCATTTGAAGATACCTAAAAGCAACACATGCTGGCAGAGAGTTCCACACAGGAATGACTATGGAGAAAAAACAAACTTCAATACATCTGGGCATATGGGAAAGTGACGGAACTTAAGAATGACGGGATCTGATTCTTGATGAGGCAGGGGAGAGGTAGGGCTGGTGGTCAATGTCAACGGTAGTTCCTTCAAAATGTGTCTATGTACTCCAGGTGACCTAACTGGAGGTTGTCAAAACTCAGGTGTCAGGAGCTGTATTTCTTTATTGAGGTAAATTATTAGCTTGGGCTCCCACCTGTTTTTCCTTTTCTTTTGGCCCATATTTTTGACTGAGCGAGCATACTCCTTCCACCAACCCTATCTGCAGAGGTGTCAACCCTGAGTATCGGTTACCAGTGAGATCTGGGTTAGATATCCTTGAGATAAGCAGAAAATCCTTACAAATTTAGCACAAAAAACACAAACCTAAAACAGTACAAAACAAGTAAAGTGAGTGTGCACTGCACTGATAAATTAATTGGGCACCTGTTGGATGCTCCAGGTTGTACTGGTGGAATGCCCGCTTGGCCTCAAGCATCTGTGACGTCACGTCAAAGTCATAGCAAGCACTGTCACAGTTCATCTTGCAGTGCTTGAAAGCAGTAATTGTGTGCGCATGCAAGCTCTTGCGTGCCTCGGTGTGGATCTTGCAAACCTTTGAGAACGCTCTCTCGGAGTCTGCGTTGCT
This sequence comes from Paraescarpia echinospica, assembly GCA_020002185.1. Lineage (NCBI taxonomy): Eukaryota > Metazoa > Annelida > Polychaeta > Sabellida > Siboglinidae > Paraescarpia > Paraescarpia echinospica. The sequence goes on from CM034541.1 coordinate 9,877,536, forward strand.
GTGTGGCAGACTGAGCAGGGTCTGCAACAGACGTGCCAGGCAGGAAAAGCGCAGTTGCTGTAGCGCCGTTTTCAACACCAGCACATCAGCCCAGATGGAGTCACAAAATATTCGAACATCACCTCAGATTTTATGGTCGAATCAGGAGTGACCGTCTTTGCCTTAAAAAAAGAAGTCATTGGTGCGTGTTGTCTCGCTGACTTCAGTTGCCCGGCATGCAATTTTTACTTGATATGCCTGCGAACATCATGTACACCCGACGCCGCGACCTATAGTAGCCTTACTGGCTTTACGTCGCGCAAACACACTGCGCACCATGCATGATCGATGTTCGCTTCGACTTGGTTAATTTATTATGCCATCGAATAGCTGGACCTATTCTGGCTGGAATACAGCCACATAATGTTTCTGCTTCTTTGTTTGTGAAGCATCCATAATTTTCTAGCGCAGTGGAATGTATGTGGTCAGGTTCCAAGAAATGAGACATAAGTGAGGCGCCTTACTGTGTTTCAAAATATGCTATCAGGGACGCCGCCACCAAAACTAGTAATCTTCAAGCCAGTGCCGTGGCACCAAGGACGCTGCGGGAATGAGATGCGAAGCATGTGCGCCAGCAGTGCGGTCTATGGGTAGCATTTAGCGTAATTTTTGTGTAAATCACAAAAATCTGTGAGACTCAAGGATAAACCATGAGACTTCACACCTTTGTATCTGCCACTTTTCTGCACTATTACACCCACTTCCCAATTCCATTATCAAACAAACCATGACATTTTATAAACTGTTAAATAACATTATCAAGATCAACACCCCCCCCCCCGCCAGGCCTTCTAGTTAGTTCTAACAGTTAAGAAACCTTGGCCACTGTGTAGCCCATGGCATAGATGCCGCAATAATGCAGCTGTTTTCTCCTTCTACTCCAGAGCAATCCGTATATATATGGAACATGATCCCAACATAAATCACTAAAATAGAAAGCCCTATCCGGCCTATGGCTTATCAAACAGCCATCATATGAACCTTCCATTCAGCACACTCAATCGGCAATCACCTTAACTACCTTTAAACTAAATTATTTACTAATTTAAGCAACCCGCAGCGCATTCCTAGCCTGATATTCTTGTTTGCCTTAGCCTTTACCACAGCATGGACAAGGCCCGAGCCTTGCAATGACTGAGCTTGGTCCTGTTTTGGAACAAATCAATGCAGTGCTTGCTTACCTATGTAGGCGGCCAGCCATAATCCGCAGAAAAAGAGCAGAGCCCGCCGAGCGTCACTCTGCCCGGCAGCCTTCATTCTTCCAGCTGTGGCCAAGAATCAAGACATGAGATTTGGGTACACGCACAAATTGTCCATCCACGTATAAACACGATTGTCGCGACGTCGGCCACAACGTTCTGCTAGCACTTCGAGGCTCTGGCCTCTGCTGTTCTGGCGAAGGCTGTCCTAGCTTTGACGCTGGCTCTGCCTTTCTCGACACTACCGAAACTTGACAGTAATTTACTGTGTGGGCTTTACCATGCCGGATAGGTATTGTGGTGGATGCAGTCTCGGTTTTGTCACAGTATTATTCGCCGCTCCACGAAACTTCGAAAATCACAAAACGCGCACCTCTAAGTTCTAACATGGCGTGTCTGGCTTCGTTCGCCTCATTAAAGTATGTAACTGGGTCACTGGTGACGTCACGGCGTCATGTATCTTAGCGACAGCACGCTAACACGGGAGGCTAAGCGAATCACACGGGCGTGGAATTCTATGGCAGAACAATGTACATTATCTACTCTACGGCACGCACCAGTTGGCATTTGCTGTGCACCTCAATCAAAAACTTCCACATTAACTCTGCTCATGCTTGAATCAAGAGCAATGTTGCGTAATTGGCTAAGGGACCGGTCATTATTTATTAGCGGGTGGGTCAGAGAATCAGACGACACACCGTTTTGAAATGCAACCTACGCAAAAATCCTGTCCACTTGGGCACTGAAATCCGGACCCTTACACATACTCCCGATACATTGAATGATGTGCCTCCAAGCATTACATAACGTAAATTCGACGTCTAGGTCAACATTTAAAACTGAGATTGAGGCCACATACAAATAATTTCCACTTTCTCATCAAAACTGCCAAAAAGTTAATGGGAGGTGTCTCTTTATCTTCAAAACCGATCTGGAATTAGCAATAACGTCAAAATTAACTTGTACATACAGCAGTGTGATAGTTTATATTTCCCTTCCGAAAGATATACAATGGCATCTACCCACACCCTGGATAGCCCCCCTCCCAAATATTAAAAATAGACACCTAAACGTTGTCCAATTATTTACATGTGGTAGCAGATGTATTAAAAATATTCTAACCAACATAAATAACTTCAAACTTCTTTAAACTTAAATTTCTGAGTAAATCAGGATCAGATGCCTCAAGAACAAAGCATTGCTCTAATCACAAGGTAATTTGTGTACGAATAATCTTTGTGCATTAATTGCAGCGTGGCTGAATACATCCCAGAGAAGTTGAGATTGTGTTCAATTGAGCAGGTCTAACAGGGAATAAAGTGTAAAGCGCTTTGATCAGTCCTAAGAATTAGATACTACGTTATATAAGAACTTACCTTTACCTTTTAGTATAAGAGAGAAGGACGATGTACAGAGTACGGGTAAGATATCCAACGGGTGTTTATCAATTTTACCAGAATTAACATTTGAAATGTAAACTGTGTTTAAACAAGAATATTCCTATCTCAAAATGTAATCATGTTAGCAAGTAACAATTATGACAAACAACATTGCTGTGAAATTGTTTATTTGCTGTGTATATTCTGAATGACATTGAAAAAAAAACACAAACAGATTACATTTTCACAGCAGCATCGCATACACATGACACAAAGTATCATGTATTTTGTTAAATCTTGCTAAAGACAATCATTATCTACCATGTTAAGACTGCAGCAACTTTCTGTTTGTCAACACATTGAACAGCTTCATTTTGTGGTTTTATTGCAACATATTTTCTCAGAATCAGTAGCTATATCATGGAATTTGTGTACAAACATAATAACACCTGGAAATTGGACTACACAAATCAAGGTTGCAATATAATTTTAATTACATTGCAGAAGATTTTGATTTGTTTGCAAGTAATTATGGCAGATGAAGAAATTCAACAGCAGTTTCTGGTAATCACAGCTATTTAAGAATAGCATGTCCAATGTAAGTAATTTTTTACATCAATGTCTTACTCAAACAGAATACCAAGATTTATATAAAACTAAAACTGATATTCAGCAGACACTGGTGTGATGGAGGAAATATCTTCTTAACAGACAGTTGTCAATGATCATTTTATTTTATGGACATAGGTTGTACGTTTAACTAAACACATGTCCTATACAGACAGTTATACACTTTTGAGACATTCTAATGTGTCTATCCATCAGACAATACCTCTACAAAACTGCAATGTGAAGAAATAGTAGTGGAGAATGCTAGTTTTAGCCCATTGAGAATATGGACTAGGACGCAGGTGAAGTTCCCACGTGACATTCAAAGACATTTATTCTGGGACACAGGCGACAGCTTACTCATCCAAATCCCAATATTACACAAATTTGGTAAAATATTTTATAGAGCACATCTGCAATGTCTACAATACTGTGAATATATCCATTTTGACACAAGAAAGTGTCATAGTCTTGATGACCAATGAAGCAACCAGCTAATAACAGACCACTACAAGATTATACAGTCTGATTAAGTTTCTTAACAAGTTTTTAAAGGCACCAGTACAATTTCCCACGTATTCTTCATTACCCTTTTTATAAAAAAAATACAAAGGATGGTTTACACAAGCTATTAGTTGTCCAGTTTGTCAGCTGATACAGTGTCATGTGATATCACACTATCACATAAACCCCTGCAAGAGACCGGTATGCAAGGCCGATTTGCAGACACTTGTGTTGGGGCGAATTGGTACGGGTTCTATGATCTAATAGTTGGCTCCAATTTTGAACTAACAGCCAATCAGTGACCAACGCCATCTGTACCCATTGTGACCTTTCATCAAAGCTCAATTCGGGAGGGGCGTGAGTCAATACCAAAGTCACATTGTGGAGACATGTCATTCGACTACACACACAATTTTGCTGCATGACATTATGTGACGCAAGTCAAAAATCGTACACATAAACCTGCTTTTAGTTTTAATGATCGCTCTACAACTATCCATTACTAACTTTACCCCTTCGCATAAGTGGTGAAATAGCAAAATTATTACTTTTGCACCCAGCTCAAGAACTGTCATAAAATAACTTGCATGATTTCTGCATATTCTGAAGAAAAAAAAACTTATTCATCGTTGGAGTTCCAGTATAATTTTGCTACTATATCGGAACTGGTTGAAACTAGTCTGACCACTTGTTTAGGGCACAAATAAGTGAGATGACATCCATTAAAGCCAGCATCCAAAGCAATCCTGACTAAAACAACAAAAACTTTTCTGTTCTCCAACAGTTCATGGTAACTGCCAAGGATTACAAATCCTGAGTGCGTAAACTGAAGAATTTTTCCACAAAAGTTAAGTTTTGTTCTGCCATCTAGTTGACATTGGTGCATGCAAAAGTAGTTTGCAGCAAAACGTGTTACATGCCATATTAATGTCTAATAAATAAATGTTTTCATATCTATCACTTTCCACTGTGTTAAGAGAAAATGATATATTTTGGAATTCTCAAATTGTAAATTATGTGTTTTTTGGATAAACGCTTCAATGTGTCTTTGCCGTCCGCGGCAGCACACGTGTCTAAAACAATATACAGAACGATAACACAGTGTTGGAATTGTTAGTGTAAATATCTACACACTGACGCTGCCGAATTCTATAGAGTTAACAAGGGCGATCAGAAATGGTAACATAGGCTGTTCATGGAACAACCAACTCGCGACTTTACTCAGTTGTTTGGGAATACTATCTGGAAGACTTCGTCATAATTCTCCACAAAATGCACTTCGAGGCCTTCTGTGATGAAACTCTGCAGGTCGGAATAGTCTTTCTTGTTCTCTGCTGGTAGAATGATGCAGTCAACTCCTGCTCGCTTTGCCTGCAAACACACGTGTAAGAATCAACAGCTATAGCACTTGCGTAAAACTCAACGCCTGTTAGCCTTGCTATATGTGTAAAACTTGACATGTGCCAGCCTTGCTAAATGTGTAAATTCAACACCTGCTAGATTTGTTACAAGTGTAAAGGTCAATATCTGGGAGCTTGCTACATGTGTAAATTCAACACCTGCTAGCCTTGCTAAATGTGTAAGAGTCGATACCTGCATGTCTTGCTACATGCGTAAAACTCAACATGTGCCAGACTTGCTACATGTGTAAACGAAGCATCTCCCGTATGGCTCCACATATCACAAGGAAAATAAATCACTACAATGACGTCATCATTATTGGACCTTGTGTACCTATAAGACCACCCCTAAGACAAAGAGCATACTTATGAGACCACCCCCAAGACAAAGAGCATACTTATGAGACCACCCCACCAAGACAAAGAGCATAATTATGAGACCACCCCCAAGACAAATAGCATACTTATGTGACCACTCCCAAGACAAAGAGCATACTTAAGAGACCACCCCCAAGACAAAGTGCGTACTTATGAGACCACCCCCAAGACAAAGAGCGTACCTATGAGACCAACCCAAGACAAAGAGCGTACTTATGAGACCAACCCCAAGACAAAGAGCGTACCTATGAGACCAACCCAAGACAAAGAGCGTACCTATGAGACCAACCCAAGACAAAGAGCGTACTTATGAGACCAACCCCAAGACAAAGAGCGTACTTATGAGACCAACCCAAGACAAAGAGCGTACCTATGAGACCAACCCCAAGACAAAGAGCGTACTTATGAGACCAACCCCAAGACAAAGAGCGTACTTATGAGACCACCTCCAACACAAAGAGCATACTTAAGAGCCCACCCCAAGACAAATAATGTACTTATGAGACTATCCCCAAGACAAAGAGCATACTTACGAGACCACCCCCAAAACAAAGAGCGTACTTATGAGACCAACCCAAGTAAAAGAGCGTACTTACGAGACCACCCCCAAAACAAAGAGCGTACTTATGAGACCAACCCAAGTAAAAGAGCGTACTTATGAGACCACCCCAAGACAAAGAGCTTACTTACGAGACCACCCCAAGACAACGAGCTTACTTATGAGACCACCCCCAAGACAAAGAGCCTACTTATGAATCCACCCCCAAGACACAAAGAGCATACTTATGAGACCACCCCCAAGACAGAGAGCGTACTTATGAGACCAATCCAAGACAAAGAGCGTACTTATGAGACCACCCCCAAGACAAAGAGCCTACTTACGAATCCACCCCAAAACACAAAGAGCATACTTATGAGACCACCCCCAAGACAAAGAGCATACTTATGAGACCACCCCAAGACAAAGAGCATACTTATGAGACCACCCCCAAGATAAAGAGCGTACTTAGGAAACCAACCCAAGAGATTTCACTCACCGCTATTGTCTTTTCCTTGATCCCCCCAACTGGTAGAATCTTCCCTCGCAATGACACCTCACCCGTCATGGCAACGTTCTGTCTGATTGGACGATCCATTGCCAGGGACAACAGCGCAGTGACAATCGTGCAGCCAGCGCTTGGGCCGTCTTTCGGGACCGCCCCCTACGTCAACAACAAATGTAGTATGATCAATGCTTGTGTCCAAAACACGGACAAGGTAAGACGAAGATATGCATTTCTTAAATGAAATGTACAAAAATGGAATAATTAACATAAAAGTAATGGTTCAAGGAGCACCCGTTAAGACACAGCGTGTCGCTAACATGGCAGCCTCCTTTTAATAATACAAAGTGAATACTAGAGGTAAAAAATAATAATCATAATTCACTGTTACAGTGTATCAACTTTAATTTAATAATAAGGCAAATTTCCTTAACCAGATTTGAAGTATTAATTAGTTAAATGAAATAGTATATATGTAAAATATGACCTTATTTGCTTGTGTAATACAACAAACGTTTCTAGTGACACAAAGGGCATACATACTTGAAAATTATTCGGAGCTAACAACTGTATGTGTGATCATGCAATTGTCAAGAATTACTGGCTAGAATGTTCCTGTCAGATTGGCGAAATTGAGGGGTATCAGGTTTGGGTGGATTTTTCTGGAAAACGAGGTATGAGAATTTAACGAATTTTCCACATAATTCAGAAAAATCTGCAAAATAGCCACTGCGCGAATGCGCGAACGACTTGCGCATATTTTTGTAGTAGTAGTCAGTATTCACTGGACCAACATGTCCCATGTAAGTGCTCAAAAAATTCACACATCACACCAAAACGGTAATTTCAAGGGGTCTCTTTCACTCTGCAATGGTGGATGGACACTAAATGTGGTCTTATGCCAGCAGCAATGGCGTAAACAGAGCTCACCTCAGGGACATGGACGTGGATCTGACTCTTTGCGAGGAAGTAGTTGTCTGGTTTCTTGTCGTGGAGGACAGAGCGCGCCACTGTGTAGGCAATATGTGCGCTCTCTTTCATCACTTCCCCCAGGTGACCTGTCAACTCCATCGAACCCTGTCTCTTGTCATCCTCCTTCTTTGCACTACTGTCATCCAACCACTGACGCACCGAACTCTCGATGTAGAGGGTCGAGCCACCTATAATAAAATTTAGATATTTATTATATGACACGTATAATAGTTATTATAAATGTTCAAGACTTCCAGAAAAAGTTGTGATAATGATTCTACATTACTTTGATAACGGTCTTATAATATCTATTTATTTTATAATGTATAATAATGATACTAGTTTTATCATATTTAGAAGATTGCTGTTATTATTTTGTTTTTTAAATAAAATAAATAAAACTAACAGGTGCGTAATAATAAAACACATTCAAAACAAAAGAATACACAATATAAAGATTGTTTTCATTGTGGAAACTTGTTAACAGTATCAACTGTATCTATTATATTTATAACATACTGACTGCCCAAATGTCTTAGAGAAGCAAAACAACTTTGAATTCAAAGTTTATGAACATTTTTGCACGTTTGAAATGCCAAGTAAATGTCCCCCCTCCGAGCCCATAAATTTCATCAATAGAAATATGTTGAGGCCCTCATAAAGAAGGGAGGAAGAAGACAACAGTGGATCAGGCCCTTAGCCAGAAATAATTTTTTGCCAGTCTTGAATTAATCAAAAGTGTGCCTTTTAGCACGCGAACGGCCTGCGTGGAAGCCATTCACATCGATCACTTTTGTCAATGACAAACCTGCGTCATTTGAAGACTTTATTTAACTAATACTGATCCGTTTGACTTGCTTCACTACCAGTTGTGCCAATGATAGTCATTAATGTGTGCCCTAGACGTGGAACTATTAATTATAATGATAGTTATTAATGTGTGCCCTAGACTTGGAACTATTAGTTAATTTACCGGCCAGCTGGCCCCCTCTAAATTCCACCAGCCTTATCAGTTGTAATTAACCATCTTAGTCAGTCATGTGCCAGTCTTGAAGACAGGCAGACAGGTCTCTGGATAAGCCCATGCAGTGGATGAACAAAACATAGAAGACAAACGAGAACCAAAGCTGCGATCACGACATCTCACCCATAGCGGTCCAGGCGAGCCCCATAACGACACCAGAGGGCGTCTCCTGATACATGCGGTCGCTCGTAAATAGTGGCTTGCCGACAAAGTCCTGCAGGTTTTCCGGCGTGACTGAGATCTGATCCATCTCCTTATTCACAATCTTGAGGGCCGCCTTACGATACACCTGCGGCAAACAGAATCAGTAACGTGTATATTTGTTCCATAGGTCCAGACTTATAAAAGGTATATCTGATAAATCACATTTAACAACAAAGAAAAGGCAAATCTAACTATAACTGTGCTAGCATATGTATGTGCATATCAGGCGCCAAACTTTCAGGGTTTCATCTATGACCCTTTATGACAAATTGCAAACATAAAACCTCCAAATGTCCACAATTATTGGTTTTGGTTTTTAGTTTTATGTATTTAAATTTTACATGGAGTTCAACGTTCTATTAATTACTCCATTTAATGTTTTGTTTAATTTTAATGTTCCTGTTATACTGTTCAGCCTGCAAAACAAAATAAACTTACTAATATTATTTTCAGGAAAATGTAGATTTTTGAGGAAAAAATTGAAAGTGTACAGGAATTGCAATTAGAATTGAGGAAACGTATGAAAAAATCGGAAAGGAATATAACCTTCTCAATCTGCTTCTGTAGATGTCTGACTCCACTCTCCCGGCAGTAAGACTTGATGAGTAAGGTCAAGGCTGCCTCATCCAACACAACCTGCTCCACCTTTACTCCGCTGTTGTTGTGTGCTTGTGGCACCAGGTATCGCTGCAGTGCCATCAGCAAACATTAGACACGACACTCACAAAATAGCCATCGAACCCAAGATTCAGAGTATACATAATTACCTCTCAAAAAATTTGGTATGCAATCTGAATATTACTCGAGGAAGGCTGATATTTTGGTGATAACGCAAAAAACTGTTTAACAACAATTTCAAACTTACGTCATAGCAAATGTCATTTACCAATACTCTGGGAAATCGTCTTCTGCGTCTTTGTGAAAGCAGCACAAACTGGAGCATGAGAATTTTGCTAGTAAAAATAATAATTGTACTAATATCTAATGACCATTATTCCCAAGGGCCACGTTTACGTTGCTTCTGTGGTCTTTTATGATCATTTAGTCATCGACCATGTTTCCTGCCTGTATTCTCACCTGGGCAATTGCGACTTTCTCTTCGGCGACGTAGCCCGACACATCAATCATCTCCATGCGGTCCCGCAGTGGGTCGGGGATTGTATCAATCACATTCGCTGTGCAGATGAACAATACCTACAAAACAATGTTACAAAAGTAAACAAATAATTCTTACAAAATGCTTTCCTCACCTTTAATGTCACCAGCTATCTAAACATCCAAATGCATTATAAATATAAAACCTTGAGACTTGTAATTAAAAATTACGTGCAGAATTTTACAATTTGCATAATTTCATTTCGTTGATGACACATTTCTTGTCTTAGTTTTCTCTGGTCTTCACAGCTGACATCCACGCAACTCCAAATCTTCTCAAAAAAGATTTCCGAAAATATTCCAGAAATGATATCTGTAAATATTCAGCTGAGAGAACGATCATTCCATGAGATACGATCATTCCATGAGGTACGATCATTCCAAGAGGTACGATCAGCGTATAAAATGGTCGTGTGACTACCTTGGATAGGTCGACAGCGACATCGAGGTAATGATCGAGGAAGTTGCTGTTCTGTTCTGGATCAAGCAGCTCAAGAAGTGCTGAAGCCGGATCTCCCTGGTATCCTTTGCCCATTTTGTCCACCTGTGTCACACGAAATATTACTCCACGACTTCAAAGAAATTGAAATGCAGTATTTACCTCTCAAAAACTTGTTTCTGTCTTTGACGGTTCTGCTTATTGAGATATAAAAAGTGTGCACACATTCAAAGAAACCCAAAACGTTAGTTTGTTCAAAGATTTGTAATTGTCAAAATCTTTCAAATTATTACTGACTGGAATTAAACATACTTGACTGACATTCTCTGCTCAGTGAAGCAGAGATAAAAGGCTTGATAAGTTTCACACAAAGTGTCTAGATAACGTAATTGAATTAAAATTGCATACAATCTGAGAAGGAAGACACACCTCATCAATGAGAACCAGCGGATTCTCAGTTTTTGTCTTCTTCAGGCACTGAATGGCCTTCCCTGGCATCGCACCCACATACGTCCGTCTGTACACACAAACACACATATCAACATAACTACCTTCACTTCATGTGCATACAAATATCTCGCTTTAAGATCACCTCAGTAATACAGCCACCTCACAATTAAGGTCAAACTAGGATAGTCACAAATTATTTTTGTAACAGAAAAGTATATGAAATTACTCCCACTAATATGATCACCTCGCTATTCAGGTCATTTTTGTCCCGCGGGTGGTCTTAATAGCAAGGTATCACTGTATAATCGAGCTAGCATATGCGTGTGTGTGCATGCGTGCGTGCGTGAGTGTGCTGTATGTTTACGTTTACCTAGATGGTTTGCATCTTAGGCGCCAAACTGTCAGGGATTAATCTACGACTCTTCAGAAGAAAACACATTTATTATTTAGAAATTTCACATTCGTTAATGGTTTATACCACATGTTAGACAGTGTAAATTGATTGTTTGCATGTTTTCAGCGACTGTTCCTCACATCCAACCACATTAACTGGCTGCTCACTCCTAGTTCTGCCATCCATAAGTTTGAAGAAATTACTGATTATAAAATGTACATATGCAATCAGCACACTAAGAAGCACCATGTTTTCATCCGCATTTTATTTCATTTTGAGAAACTCCCCAAAAGAAATTTTTTTATGGTTGTAAGTACAAATGCGTTATTGACATTCGTACAGGTTTTTTTGGTAAACAAATGTATATTAAGTTTGATATAGCTTCATAAACATTTTGCTACAATGTTGAAAGACAGTAAAAATCCGTACTGCATTTTTTGGCACGACCCCTTCACCAAACATAAAACCATCATGTGCAATTTTGGGTAAACACAAGTCGAGTTTGTATGCCAAGTTATGGCTTTGTAAGTATTGTAGTTTTTATAAAAAGTTACATATAAGTGTCACCAGATGGTTGTTTTTTGCTTAGAAATGTTACTTTTTCACTGACATGTGGTTTATTTCAACACGATTTGACAGACATTTCTATTACTGAGATTTCCCCCAAGGTTTTTCCACCAAGCTGTCTAATGATAAAGGGCCAGTGTTGAACTTGTTGTGGTAGACAAGATTGATTGACACCTACTGGGGTCAGTCATGTGTCATTGCAAGTGTCGGCGGAGGTCCGGCATTATCGGAGAATAAACAAAACTACCACCAGTATTTGGTGATTTGACAGTGTGATGCATTTAGGTAATTATAATACAACAGCATAGTGGCAGGAGAATAACCAGACTATATGATCTGCATTCATGGTGAACGAATTAATGTTTGAACTGGGCTGATGCACACGTGATCGTCACTATGGAAACATCGTCAGTTTCCAAGAATCTGTAAAGGGACTTGCCACAGACACACTAAACATATTAGTTTTTAAAGGACGGACTGGTGACATATGGAGCTAGTTTCTTGGTTTTTTAATAGTACACATGTTCATACTGACACCTACTAATGTTCTATGAAGAAAACATAAAGAAATCAACTGACATGATACCCGCCCCAGCTACCTTAGTTAAAAATTTAAGGAAAATGCATATCAATCAGGGAAATTTACGGCATGTATTAATAATAATAACAATACAGTAACTTCTGTTGCACCCAAGTCCTTGGAAACCAAGCTCAGAGGTGCATCAAGACAAAATGGTTGGACAATCTCAAAATGGATAAGCAGTATTCAAGTTGTCAACAGATGGATGGGTATGCCAGGGAGCTACGGTAGATAAGATGTCAACTGATGGACGGATGCACCAGGGAGCTGTGGTAGATAAGTTGTCAACTGATGGATGGATGCGCCAGGGAGCTATGGTAGATAAGTTGTCAACTGATGGATGGATACGCCAGGGAGCTATGGTGGATAAGTTGTCAACTGATGGATGGATACGCCAGGGAGCTATGGTGGATAAGTTGTCAACAGATGGACGGATACGCCAGGGAGCTATGGTGGATAAGTTGTCAACTGATGGATGGATACGCCAGGGAGCTATGGTGGATAAGTTGTCAACAGATGGACGGATATGCCAGGGAGCTATGGTGGATAAGTTGTCAACTGATGGATGGATACGCCAGGGAGCTATGGTGGATAAGCAAGGTTACAAAGGTAAGTTTTTAAATGATGGCGGAATTGTGTAATATTTTCAGCTGATCTAACACTAAGAAGGAGCATATTCCAAAGAGTTGGTGCAGCAACAGAAAGAGCCCTACTTCCAATGTTAGTGTTGACTTTAGGAACGGTAAGTCAGAACTAGATGATTGAAGCCGAATAGGTTTTCTTACAAGAGTAAATCAAGAATGAAAATAATACAACAAAGCGATACCTGTGTCCTTTTATCTCTGCCACATCTGTCATGCCACCAACACTGAATCGGTAGTACTGGAAAGGTAATGTTAGTTCATAACCTGCTAACATTTCATAATACTTCTGCGCATTACAGACACATAATGACACTGTAGTGAAAATGCTTGCCAAAGAACATTGTATTGTTACATAATTATATTATCCTACAAATTAAGCAGATGAGATTAAGTTTGAATGTCTGATTGTCTACATGCCTCAATTGACATTACCCAGTGCTTATAATGGGGCTAGTCTCCTGTGAAATAACAAGTTAAAAACAATGTGATAAATCGTAATTAGTTAGGGACAATCCCGACATTGACATTATACGTTTAACCTCAGAGCCCCCAGCTACACTAAACATTCAACGACATCGACATATGTATAGTGATGACAATACTGTTATCCTTCAATGGGGCCTTCATCCATTGATCCACGATGCTAATTTAAACAGATGCTAATTTCCTCTAACAAAATTAATATCAATGTCTTGAGACTCTTTATTCATATACACCTGCTTGTAACAACTGAGTGACGCACTGGTTAGGACTCAGGTGTAGATTACATACAAACTAATAAACCGAACAATGGTAAATATGTAGGTCAAGTATGATATGCATGCTTTCCACAAGAAGGCGCCATCAACCATCACTTACCTCCCGTCCAAGAGCTCGAGCTATTGACTTTGCGATGCTCGTCTTTCCAACCCCTGGGGGTCCATAGAAGCACAGGATCTTTCCCTGGGTCGACCCTTTCAGCTGACTAACTGCAATGAACTCCTGCAAGATGAACATAGCAGATGACATCATTTTATGCTATAGACTGTAAACTTGATGCAGGGTTCATAATTACATCTACAACAAGGCTTCAGTTTAGAAACAGACATGTGCTTTTATTTCTGAAAATGTAGTTCATATATTGCGCAGTATCCAGTCCTAAGGACTGCGCTAAGCGCTCTACACTTTACTCCCTGGCAGACCTGTTCCATCGAACACCATCTTGACTTCTCTGGGAAGCATTAAGCCATGCTACAATTAATGTGCAAAGACTATTCGTACACAAATACCCACTGCTCTTTATAGCCAGGTACTCATTCATAGATCTGAGTGAACTGGAGCAACAGAGTGAATGAACTTGCCCAAGGTTCAACATGGCTGCATAGGATTTGAACACAGGTTCTCTCCATTGAGAGTGCGATGCTCTACCCATTGTGCCATCGCACTCCACACTGTTCTAATGTTAAGGCTTTAGTTTACAAACACGCGTCAGACCATAAGTGCTATACTTACTATTGTTTATCACTGTGATCATCATAATTAATTATTCTAATTTTAGTTGACATTTATTAATTCTAACTATTTATCTACCAGTAAACCCAAACATTTTACTTTATTTCACAAGTGATAATTGCATATATTGAACATAACTAAGATTTAATGATAACGCTTCACTTCATTCACCACTACACAGCAACTCAGAGTACAATTCCTGGGGTGTGGCACTATATAAGAAATTTAATAAAATAAAATAAAATTATTAAACCAAGTGTACAGTTCTCACCAGAATGCGGTTCTTTACATCATCCATCCCATAATGATCTTCCTCGAGGACCTCACGAGCTCTGGCAAGGTCAAGGTTTTCTGTGCTGAATTTCCCCCATGGCAAGTTGGTCAACCAGTCAAGGTAGTTTCGAGTTACACTGTAAAACACAAGACATGTTCCAACTTTCTTACATGTCTAAATATTATATACCATATTCATACATTTGAACAATAAACTCGGTACTTCTCTGGCACAGGTAAGCTATCTTAAAATGTTGTCTCAAGGTTATTGATAAAATATCCCAAGTCTAAAGAAAGAAACATACTGGTCAATAAAAACTGTACTACTCGAATAGAACAAACTTCTGATTTATAAAATATATACACATATAATTTCTCAAATTATTTCCATCAGAAATTTAATAATGTTGAATCCGTAAAAGGGCTGATTCTTATTTCACTGTCAGCCTTGGCTATTTTCATAAACCAAATACTTTCATGGCCTTGAATATTACCCTTGAGGAAGTGCCTAAAAATCAATGTGCTTCTACTTTATCCCTTTCCATTTGAACTTAATATGTACACATATGTTGATTGCATCTATTTTTCTATTGGAAACAAGAACTGAATTAAAAATTAGTAAAGCAAATTCCACGCTCTTAAAGGATTTCCATCTATCTTATGAAACATAACAAAACTTCCATTAAGCTGCTGCTAGTTTTGCTTACTTGAATTCAGATGAATGATTATCTAGGAAGGAAAGTTTGTTGAGTTCTTCATTGATCACTTCCATCACATGATCAGGAACAGTCAAGTCCTACAATCATACATAAACCATCCAGTGAAGGGGCATAGCCAGATACCCGTCTGCTCATCTTCAAGACTGGCAGATGACTGGCCAAGATGGGTAATTACAACTGATAAGACTAGTGGAATTTAGAGTGGGCCAGCTGGCCACTAGATTAACAATAGTTCCATGTCTAAGAGCCCACATTAATGACTATCATTGGCATAATCGATAGTGAAACTAATCAAATGGATCAGCATTAATTAAATGAATCGCTCAAATTACATCGGTTTGTCATCGAAAAACTAAACTGGCCAATAATGGCTGTGATTGATTTGAATGGATTCTAGCACTAAACAGCACACTTCTTAAGTCAAGACTGACCAAAAATAATTTCTGGTTAAGGGCTTGATCCAGTGAAACACCTGCACTTACATTTTCATTTAAACTAGTAGAATTGTTGTAAATAACTGTACCACACAAAAATTAGCTTTGTATGTATTTGATTTGTGTCATTTGGAATAGTGAAGTGTCAGATGAAAGTGACATGTTTATTAGAACAGTCAATGTCACAATATAAATTGTGGGAAACTTAGAAATGTTAGCATATGAACTGATAAATATATAATTGACAAAAATGCTAACGATACAAATCTGATTAGTTCTATCATAGAATCATGTTTCATTGTCGTTCAGTACAACTGTGAAGAGTGTGGACAGAATGTATCGGAGGGGAGTTCTACCTGGAACTAGAACACCTGTTCCGAGAGGTGTCAACATGTATAACACCAACGTGCATTGTTGGAGACTTCAACATCAGATACGACGTTGAGGCAGAGGCCCGGCCACTCGTGCAACTACTGGACTCATACAATTTCACTCAACACGTCACAGAGCCTACACATTCTGCAGGCCACACATTGGATTTTGTGATAACCCCAAAAAATGACAAACTCGCTACTTCTGCTGACGTTATTGTCACAAAGGCTTCAGAACGTACGGTTGATGGTGCTGCCATCTCAGATATGTATTGTCGCAGAGGTATACGCTGGTGCCCTCTGGCGATTAAGGCGTGTAACGTTTTAACTGCCGACGAGTCAGATTTAATTAATTTCATTTGTAGCGTACACCACTAATTCTACGGTTAGGTATACCAAATTTGGTACCTGTAGAAATTATTTAACATGACTGGTAATATGGTGACCTGTCAAACTACTTATGTTGTGGTTATAAAAAGATTATATTATGAACTTATAAAAGTTGTTTACAGAAATGTAGGTGTGAAAAACACTAGCCTGGGTCACACGGAGCTTATGAATAGAGTGCGTGTTTTATTAAAATTATGGATTAATTCATGAGAGTTGGAATATACGATGAATATTGTGGTATCCGGATCGATACAGGGAATCCAGTGATATTAATTATGTAAGTAATTCACGTAAGTTAAAGATTGAATGAGCACTTATATACCCATACGTTTAGCTCGCAAAATCTATTTTAAACTCAGCGAGTTGAATGGATTGCTTCGAAGTGTGAATGGTTTCGGGAGCCAGTTTTTGAAGCGACTTTAATTTGTATTAAGTGTTGTGATTGGTCAGACTAACTTCCGGTCGTCAAGTTATATAAGGGCCGGACTGCCATTCGTGGCCAGACGAACATTTGAGCAGAAGAAAGTGTTGCACTCTCGTCTCCAGGAATTGGGCTGAAACGTGTGTCCGCCCAACGCCTGTAGTAAATACTTCTATGATTTCAACAGTACTGATTAGTTGTGAGACGCTGCACTTCTCACGCGTTGAAGAAGACTGAGCGATAACCGACTGCAGTTCCTGTTTTTATGTGATCTTCGAATGCAAGGCCACCACCGTTTCGTCTGCTAGCTGTCGTAACACAGACTCCGTGACAGACCTTCTCGACATCGCCGAAGTCGTGACATCGTTTCCGCGACTTTCGACTTCGTCCTGACATCTCGCCGAACCCGACCGATGCGAACGTTGACATTCACACATCACGAGACATTCACTGGTTACAGTTCATAGACTTTACAACGGTGTATACCCGTCTTCATGTAAGTGACCAGCTGTTTAAATTGTCTCCCATGTTATTTCGTATTTGGATGCATACTCGTCGAGTACAATGTATGGTGTTATAAATATAATGTCATAGCAGAGTAACCGTTGGCCAACTATCACTGAACCGCTTTTATTTATTGCTGATGTATTAAATGGGAACGCCAATTGGCTTCTCGTACATACATATCTGATGTCACGTTATGTCTCTCGTTCACTCCGAATCCTAGTGCACCTGAACCTATAACTTGCTATGTCAAATCGGGTACTGCCAATTTATTAATTTATTAATACTTACACTCGATTTTGTGATAGTTATTCCGATGTCTATATCAGATCACCACATGGTGCGCTATGTCGTGAACATCCAAACGCCAGCTAAGACATTGACACATATAGTAAAACGCAATTACCGCTCGTTTGATGCCGATTCTTTCAACAATGACATTCGATCAACTTGTGAGTTACTATCAGCCATGGTGTCAACATCCAGCGCAGTGGAACTGGTCACTGGCTACAATTCTTCACTAAGAACATGTATCGACAAACATGCGCCAGAGCGACGGACTGCCATGCGGGGTAATATGCCAAACCCGTGGTACAACAGCAACATCGATCACGCGAGGGGACGAACGTGAAAGAACGAGTCATTGTGGAGACGCACAAAGCTTGAGATCCATCGACAAATGTACGTTGACGCACGCGATGAGTGCAACAAGCTCATTGCCCTCTCGAAAACCAGCTACTATCGAGATAAACTTCTGAACGCTGACAACAAAAGCATGTTCAACATCATGAAATCACTGAGTGGGAAGCCATCACATTCGTATCCCGAATATGACTCCGTCGTTTGCCTGTTGCGATTAATTTTTGGACTATTTCAACAACAAGGTAGCTGAAATTCGACTCGGCTTACATGCTGCCAGGCATCGCATGACACCGCCGCGTGAAACACGTCGCTTTGTCACACCAATTGACACATCTACACCTACAACAACACATGACATAACGGCTATCATCGCTAGAATGTGTACGTCTTGCACACTTGATCCGTTACCATCCGATCATGTAAAACAGAACACTGACGTACTTGCGATCATTGTTGCCGATATAACAAATGCGTGTTTGGCAGAAGGAACAATGCCGGGTGAACTAAAGCGAGCACTTGTGCATCCTCTTCTGAAGAAGCCGTCACTGTGTAAGAATACCTTAAGTAACTACCGCCCAGTTAGCAATCTGTCCCAACTTTCGAAAGTGATTGAAAAGATTGTGGGCAACAGATTGAACATTCACCTAGCCAATGAATCACTTACGGACAAATTTCAGTCCGCATACAAGTGAAACCACTCGACCGAGACAGCCCTACTGTGGGTAGTCAACGAGATCAGACCATGCTAGACCGTAGACAAGGTACAATCGTCGTACTCATCGATCTAAGCGCCGCATTTGACACGGTAGATCACGCAATACTACTGGATCGCCTACAACGACGCTACGGCATCACCGGAGTGGTTCTCCATTGGTTAGAATCTTACCTAAGTAATCACAAGCAGAGTGTCGTCATCGACCACGTGTTATCCAGCGAGACGACTTTGTTAACGGGGTTGCCGCAAGGGTTAGTGTTGGGACCACTATTATTTTCACTATACATGCAGCCGATCGGTGATATCATTCACAAACACAACTTAAGATATCACCACTACGCCATTGATCTACAACTGTTCTGTCACTTCGACCTGGATGCATCTTCTCTGTTGACTGGCGTGCGTCGGATCGAGCGATGTATTGATGACGTGAAGGAGTGGATGACTTGGAATTATCTGCTCATGAATGACATGCAAATAGAATTCTACCAGTTGTCCCCAAATCAGCTTCTGCCATTGTAAGTGGGCTCCGTGTGCGCGTCGGGACAAATTAAATCTGTGCAACTGATCATGTTAGAAATCTCGGCGTCCACCTTGATAGACACCTGGACATGACTATGTAAGTGTCACGTACTATCAGCACTTGCTCGCTGCACCTGCGCAACATCGGGTTGATTCACCGTTACCTTACTCAACAGTCAGTCAATGCCATGATTACATCCCGTTTGGACTACTGCAACTCTACTGTTCGGTACCTCAACCAATAACATCGGTCGATTGCAGCAACTCCAGAATGCTGCCGCTCGCCTTATTACTCGACAGGCTCGTTGTGAAAGTGCGACCCCTATTCTTCACGAACTGCACTGGCTACCTATTCAGCGCATTGCATTCAAGATCGCTGTTTTTACGTACAAGGTGCTGCACGAAGACCTCTCGTCTGTCTACATACAGAAACTCGTGCGTGTCTACATGCCAGCCAGACGTCTTTGGTCTGCTGACTCGAACGCACTAGTTCTGAGAACACGCAGCAGAGCCGGTGACTGTACATTACCAATTACCTTACCAACACCGTTTTACTATAGCTGATTGATGTTTAACGTTTATTTATCTATTTATTTACTTTTCGTATACATTTTAGCCTAATATGTTGATGTTTACATTAATTTTAGTTTATTTATTTAAAAAATAATATGATCTTAACTATTTTATTTTATGATATTTTACATCACATTCCTTTACTACTTCTACTATATTTATTGTTTTAATTACTATTATCAGTTAATTTTATCTATGATATAACAACTATTGTTTTATTCAAATGCATTATTTTTAACATACACTTGTATATTGTTGTAAAGTGCTGTGAACAATATTGGATGTGGCGCTTAACAAAATAAAATATTATTATTATATTATGTGAGGGGAATAACATTACTCTTAAGAGGCTCATTAAAACACATCTGGATGATTAAGATGCTAGAATAAGAATAATGTACAATATACAACATGATTTTGCAACAAATAAAAAACGATAAGAATATTTGTATCTTTCAGACATTACAGGAATTAAATAACACCACAACGAAGGAAATGTGAACAACTAAACAAAAAGAATCTGCCAGGCAACACCAAAAAAAACAATACATTACCACACCATCCAATTTCTGAAAAGTTCAAGGAAGAATTTGAAACAGTCATCTCAAATGAAAAACTTTCATTTTGCATATCCATACTGTTCACGAAAGCCTTTACCAGGTAAAATACGTTTTGGATATGCAAAAGGAAAGATTTTGATTTGAAAAAGAACTATCCCATCTGTTTCAACGGCAGGTCAAGATCAAAGACTTTCATGCATATTCTGTGCATACGTAAGCGTGTGCATATGACCAAGTCTTGCTCAGTTTCACTACAAATGAATGCATGTGCACATGCGTGTATGTGTAAAGGGTGAGTATATTCATGTATCTGGATTTAATATGTACCCCCCCCAACTTCTGACTTTGCATCTGGGACAACCTTGGAGTATGATCAAAACAAAACTTTCCCTTTCTCCGTAGGCAACACATAAACAAGTCATAAATACGTAATGCTTGGCTGAATGTATCAATATTAACCCCAACCAAACCGCAGCTAAAATATCATCGACAAAACACAGAATTGTACCCATGTGAAGCATGAGGTTTATCCATTAGTCGATCAAGAGGACCGGCACATACTCCCATCTCAAAACTTGGCCCATGTTATCATCATTGTTTCTAGAAAAGTGGTTGAATCCTTTTACATGGGATGCCATGAAAGATAAAGAACCCTCCAAGGGAATTGGAAAACCTTCTCGTGCACTCAGTGAGCCAATTATGTCGAACTATAAAAACCTGTACAGGTGCTGCATCGGCTGCTGCCGAGACATCTTTCTACACTGGAGAAAGCGCCACAAGTGCCTTCTCTAGACGTATACCGGCATCATATAAGACCACCAAAAACTTTGTCCAAAAGGGATCATTTGTTAGGGTGGCTCTTACAACAGTGACTATAATTAGTGTTAGTAGGAGTCTCCCATCCCTCATATGACATAATTATTTATTTCCCCGTCATACATTATATATTTACTACTTTGTTTTTTTTGTACTCATGTCAATTTGATTGCAATGTATTGTTTGGTGTTTTGTTTGTTTATAACGATTATTTTGTTGTTTTATGTATTTGGGACAAATAAACATTTCCTATTCCTGTTAGTTTATAAGGTAAAAAATCCAGCAGAGAAGTCCTTAGTTCAATATGATATGCTAGAGAGCGTTACACACACAGGTAACAGTTTCATAAAGTACGTTTCTTCCCGGGCATCCTGGATGAACCCCCAAAGGTTTGGTGCCAGAGATGCAAAACTACTCCGAAAAGTAGAATAACAGACATACGTACAATGGCTCGAACGTAGTCGGATATTACGCACCTCGAGTTTCTCACGGAACTTCTCTTCGATGGCGTCCTTATCATCCTTCTCCATCCCCAGTTCCTTCTTGATCACCTTCAGCTGTTCGTGCAGCATGTATTTACGATGTTGCTGCTTCACCTTCTCCTCGACCTGCCGCCAGGGGGAACCACCAACGTCAACGCGTAACATGACAACTACAGCTTGTGATACTTAAATTACGTCTGCCTCTGAGGGATGCACTGGGTACGTACGTTCGCCCCAGACAAATAATAATTAACGAGATAAGCAACAGTTTTCATAACCTGTAAATATTTTAAATATAACTTAGCAATATTCTATTTATATAATTAACTATAGAGTAATAAAGTGCATATAGCATTATTATTTTCTCAAAATGAGTATTTAAAACAGCATGTTCGTTATCATGGAATGAAGCTCACGACAGTTAAGAAACCGCACCCACAACTGACAGATATCATCATCCACAACTTTTAATTAGCTAAAATCATTACCCCCCAGTAGTTGAATATACATAATAAAATATTAAATTGCACCTTTATGACTTATGCTGCAATCATACTCAACACGGTAGTCCAAATAATCGAACGTTTTGTGGCTCTGTCTATTATGTGAGCTACTCCGCTACCATCTTGTCCAATTCCAGTTGCATGTAACTCTCAGATATAATTTTATATAACTTTTTTGCAAGTCTGGAATCAGTAAAATGGGAGCTGATATCAACGGGTGGTATGGCAGCTAGATAGGAATTTTTAAAAGCATAATTAATACAATTTTTGTGTGCCCAAGCAGTAGAGAAGGTCTTAATGAGTAAAAATATCTTGACATTTTGTCCGCCTGACCCTCCGTTCCCATGGTAACAAACAAAATGGCCACCAAATATAGCACATCTAAAAAACACTCTGGAAGTAATAACAATATGGCTTGGATTGTTGTGTTCTCCTGGATATTCTCTACAGTCTGTACATAAAACTCAGATCAAAAACTTTCCATTTTTTTAATATTTACATTTTATTTTGAATTTCTAAACTATGTAATATTGTAAATGCAACAATTTTTGACACATTTTGGACCACTACTCCAAAGATAAAGCATAAAACCAAAATGTTTTTATACTGATTGTGGAGAATACCCAGCCTCAGGAGTACACAACAATCCAAAGTGAAACCAGATTACCATATCATTTTAGTTCTGGAGTGTCGTTATGTTGTAAAAAATGTGGTTTTATGTAGATTCCGATCAAAAAATTAATAATCGCATCGATTGCTTGAAAGAGCCACACCTCATCCTTGAATAAGTGTTTTACAGATTTATAATTGTTATAAAAGGTACCTTTATTGATAATAAACATATAAAACTACTGGTATATGGAAGAAACACATGTTAAGTATTTTTGTCAAAAACCACCATTCTAGCTGCCATACTACCCCTTAAAGAAGAAACTCACCTCTTTGCCAATCTTCTGCTGTAGCTTGCTCAGTTCATATTCCTTCTTGAGTAACGACAACGCCAGCATGAGTCGTTTGGGAATCTGCAGAACCAAAGAGAACAGACTTCATCCAGCAAGTGGCCACGTTCTATACCATAACCTTTAACTCTTTAGATCACATGACATTTTAAGGAAATGCACTCCGATTCCCAATAGCGGTTGCACAACTTCAGCAAGATGTTTTCAAACGATACTAGCCTTTAAAAACTTTTCCAATCTATTTGTATAGCAAATGATAAAACAGAGTGTGAGTGTCTTCTCTGCGTCTGAGCAAGTATGGGACCAATTGTAGGCATGCTAGCAGCCCCTTAGGGTGGTTTGTTGAGATTTTGAGAATTTCAAATTTCACCTAGAGGATCCTTTGCTGATTGTGTCTGCATTTAGCAGTGGCCAGCTGGGTGAGTGTTTCCTATATCTGACAGGCGTGGCATCACATAGTAACATTATAGCTACCACAGGCGTGGTATAAACTTTTTGGTCTAGCGAGAAAACATAATTTTTTTTCATCTGTCCTACCTACCTGAAAAGTTGTGAGCATGTAACTGGCAATAGTAATATTACACTGAAAGGCCTTAACTTTTGTTTGTTTATATCATAAAATAATGTTTACAGTATTAAATATAAGTATTTTAATGTACCGACCAAACAAATGAGTTTTAATGAACCATTTTTAGTGTTAAAGTCTAACTGTTTCAGGAGGAAACGATTATTTATATGAATAACCAAATAGTCTTTGTACATTAATCGCAACGTGGCTGAATGCTTCCCAGAGAAGTCGAGATGGTGTTCGATTGAACAGGTCTGTCAGGGAGTAAAGTTTAAAGCACTTTGAGCAGTCCCGAGGACTGGATACTGTGCTATGTAAGAACTTACCTTTACCTTAAAATATTCGGTTATAATGCGGTTGGTCGTGGACCCAGAGTTTCTGCCGTCAGGGGCAAAAATGGTGTTACACCATCTATCACCGCGGGATCCACGACCGACCACGTTATATCACCGCGAACACTGCATGGATCTGTTACGTTAAATGCGATTAATGCACGCTGAAACTTGGTTTGCATAAAGTCCTTGTCTTTGTGCAAACAACAGGTGCAATTTTAACAGTCAATAAATGTAACCTATAACAGGACAATGAATGACGGGCGAGTTGTTGTTGAGTTCTTTGTTATACACGAACATCAATCGTATTTTAGCACTGGCTTCGGCGGCTGCCTTTTAATTGCTCCCACCGAACACTACCAGTGTCATCCAGCCACTAGATCAAGGGATCATCTCGGCCTTCAAACGGCACTACAGGAAGGAACTGATCAAGGAGATGATCCTGTCAGATTTAGTCATCACGCCTTTCCTGAGGTCATTCAACCTGAAAAAGATGTTTCTCGTGGCTGGGAGGGCATGGGAAAGTGTGACACCAACGACCATCGAAAACTGTTGTATGGAGGGGCTTGCCGGTACCCCCGGTGTACCAGCAGATGCACTGACAAGTGACAACGATGACTCTCTCGGGTTCAGCGCAGACGAAATACGTGCCGCTGAGGATAAGTTGAGGAGTCAACTGTCAAACACTCGACAGTTTCGTCAACGAGTGGACTGCCATTGACGAGTTTTGCACAGTAAGTGAACAACTGACAAGCGAGCAAATCGTCAGTGACGCAGTATGCGACGCAATTGACGACAACACTGAATCTGATGCCGAAACTGTAGAAACACCGCCACTACCGTCACCAGCAGAATTAGTCACTGCGCTTGAGATAGGGCTACAGTGGATCGAAGTTCGAGACAATGATTACGTAAAAGTGATGCAGATGGCCAGTTTTTTTAACATTGCGAAAGCAGGTCAGCTAGCCAGCCGAAAGCAGGTCAGCTAGCCAGCAGAAAGCAGGTCAGCTAGCCAGCCGAAAGCAGGTCAGCTAGCCAGCCGAAAGCAGGTCAGCTAGCCAGCAGAAAGCAGAGAAAAGTGACTGACATTTTAAAGTCAAAGTGAACGTATCAATGGGCCAACAGTTGGAGTGTATATTTTAGTACAGTGTATTTTAGTAGTTTATTTTCTTAAACAGTGAACGTTACCATCACTTTGTTGTGACGTTTTGGCAACTTCATCCAAATGTGTGCTAGAATCTTGGATATGTATTGGCATACATGCCTATGAATGTCACCTATATTCAGTTGTGTGTGATCAATAAATTGTCGATCGTACTTACAGTCGTTGTTATTTAAGTAAACGTGTGCGCTGCAAGTACCAGCTGGTACCGTTCCTTATTTCCAGGTAATTATTTTCGAATCACATTAGTCTTTGTTCCAATGGTTAGTCATATGAACCTACATATTAGCATACGATGGTCAATTAGTAATTCACAACGGTAAATGTATGGGTTTTATTTAATTCAACCTTCGACAGCATATAACATTTAAAAATTAATACAATACGACACATTGACAATATTTAACTCTGTAAAATGTATAGACCGTATAGCTCTGGCACACCGTGGCTTCGCATCAAGCTCCCCGCAGCAACTATCGATGTCGATGATCCACAACGATAAATGTATGGGTTTATTCAGTTCAACATTCGGCGATCTTTTACTTTCTGACGTAACCATGAAAACGATAACTTCTCTTCACATATCCTACATACATGAAAACATATTATTACACTTCCTGCAGTATTCATGACACCGTGGGCTTATCGAATACTATTTCTTTTTTGTGGTGGCACCCCCGACGGCAAATACGGGAACCCATTAACGCACCTCACTTAACGTGCGGTTTCATTTCGTGGACCCCGACTATCGCGTTATAACAAGGGGCGACTGACACCTGATTTTACTTTAAAATAAAAAGAAACGGAAAAAAAATGTAACAAATATATCTTACATTAGTTTCTTCGAGGACTGCTTGTAATTCGGGCGAGTCTGCTCCCGTCAACGCTGCGCCTGAAGAATAAATAACAACATTACATGCCTGTGCTGCCAAAAAAATGCAAGAAATGTACAACTCAAAACATACCCTAAAACACTCAATTCAATGGCCGCTAGCATCTTTATGGTTTGTGCGATCCCAGCGATCTTGGTATTGCCTGAAATTGTACACTTTCTGTTGTTCTAACAAACAAATGGTTTTCCGATAATCATTCTTAAAACAACCTATAAACGAACCTACAATCGTGTAATTTTTAGTGTTAGCATCAGCTACACAGTACACTAATCTTTCAATTGCCACACCACTTCCTAATTTGCATATGTATGCATGCCTCACCAGTTCCTGATTCCTTGCTATAAGCTACATCCACTTTTCGTTGTTTTTAAAGACATCAACAAAATTGGCATTCTCAGTCAGTGTGATGTCATAATCACGCAAATCAACCAACCAACGGCGATTAAGAGTCAAAATTTAGTCAACTGTCTCTACTACGTGGTCTTACAAATCAGAGAGTTGAATAAGAGAAGATTCATAGCATGCGCTAATGTGTTTCTGTGTTCACAATAACTGGTAGCTTTAGAAATGCCTTTCATAACTACTGAATTGAGATTGCACCTCGCTTTGAGCATTTTATGGAGATTGCACTCTATAAGTAATAAATATTATTACTATGAACTAGTTACCTAGGTCGCTGAGGTAGACAGGGTTATCAATGACCCGGTGTCCACCCTGTATCATCTGTGCCACTGTCTCTCTGTAATCAAAGAAATTTTATGAATACTTGAAGACAATGAGGAAATGGCTTCCGAGCACTGGCTTCTCAATCATGTAAGCAGCAGTAGGGTGCAGTAGCACAATGGTTAGACACTCTCAAAGCAATTTTATTTACTCCACATAGCTTGAGTTAATTATAACAGAGTCGCATGCTATGTAGATACTACTATTAGATAGTGGTGGATGTGTGATTGAACAGTATTTGTGCAGTAGCAGCAGCATGGCTGAATGCTTCCCAGAGAAGTATTCGAATTGGTGTTGATATGAGCAGGTCTGCCAGGGAGTGACATGTAAAGGGCTTTGAAGAGTCTTAGGTGTAATCTGCATGTCATACACAAAAAATGATGTTGCCAGGTTTTATTTGCATTTGTAAATAATTACAAATGCACTGTACCTGGCTTCTCACCTAATCTGTGATTTGAAATAAAACCTACCTGTAGAGAGGATTCATTGCAATGATGTCTCGTATTGTCTTCACCACTTCGGCTGTCAATGCCTACAACATGTGTCCGCTCTGATAGTATCCACCATTTCATGATGACAAATTCTTACTGGCACTGTTACAACATTCACAATAAACTGGCATACCATTCAGGATATAGATGACATAATAAATAGTACTTCTTTCAAGAAACAGTGTAGATATTTTCTTAAACATGCAGTTATTCAGAGCAGGGTTGTGGTCTAGTACCTTTGATCAAGAATTCCAACTTACAAGTTCAAGGACATTAGATCTACCACAGATACATCGAAAGTTTGAAATATATTGTATTAGTTGTTAATATAATCAGGATGGGCATTCAGTTTTGTGCATCACAAATGCAAAACAGCAAAGTAGCATTATTCTGTATTCTAAATACACAAGATTTGTATTGGAAATGTACTTGAAATGTTCATTAAAAGTAATTGATATTTTGTCTAAGCCAAGTACTTCTCATTTCAAAAACCAAAATACAAGACTACAAATACAGAAAAACTACTTTCGAAATAAGTACAAGTCCAAGTACACATACATCACCCCAAAGCTGGGACACAGTACTGTCTCAGCCCTAGGGTCTGCTCAAAGCACTCTAGAACGCTGTGCCTACCTTGACTTCTTCGGTGCTTTTGTACGGATCGTGCGGGACATTATCGACTTCGACCATGAGTACTTCGGTGATACTGTTGGGGATGGTCTTGAAGCTGCTGATGTCGTTGTTGACCTTGTCTTGCTCCGACACCAGTTCACTTATGACCTCCGTCTCAGGCGCCATCCGCCTCCTTCGTCTCCGCCCCTTCTTTTGGTGGTTAATGGTCATCTCCACCTCTGGAACCAGTCGCAGGGATCGGGTCAAATAGGGGTAGATTATCAGGGAAAAAGAATAGTGTTCTGTTCTGTTCTTCCATTATGCAACCAACATAATTTTGTTGATGATTCTGTCAGAGTTTTTTTTAGAATGAGACCGTTCAGTTTCGTTTCGCTGAGAGGGATCTTTTACATCCACTGGCATAGACACAGGCATTTAAAATAAAGACAAACAGAAAACCTCCCATTAACTAAAATTATGCTCGTATTGAATGATCAATCTCATATTAATTTCTTTGAGAACTGCTAGAAAGACACAGGCAACATAGGGTGAATGAAATTGCCCACGTTACGACACTGCGGCCGAACCAGTACCGAACCATCACTCTACCGGCACCAGGATTTGAACCCCGGTTCCTCTGAATGACCGCTGATGGTATTGGATTCAGTAATTGTGATGTATGACGCCATCAAACGGAATTATTTAGAACTATGAAATGGAGACTGTAATCAAGTTGAGCCTGGGTAACCTAGTTGTTGTTGTTTACATTCTACAAAGAGCCTTGTTCATAACCAGAATCTGAATGTTTATGAAACGTCTCAAAACAGTGGCGCCACACAGAGGACAACTGCCCAGTCCACCGAGTCACACCACTCCAGAAGGTTCTCTTCCAAAAGAACAGGCAATGAGGGATGAATTAAATTAACAAAGCTTCGACACAACTGCAGGTGGCCTTGACCTAGCCTTTTCAACCGCAAGTCAAACACTCCAACCACCTCACTACTGTGACAGAAGTTCAGAAACCATGTGATCCAGGGACTTAGCCAGAGACCGGCAGATGACTGGCCAAGACTGGTAATTACAACCGATAAGACGGGTGGAATTTAGATGGGACCAGATGGCCACTAGATTAACTAATAGTTCCACGTCTAGGAACCCACTTTAATTACTATCATTGACACAACTGGTAGTGAAACAAATAGAATGGATCAGTATCAATCAAATAGATATATGGCTCAAATGACACTGGTTTGCCATAGAAAAAACTAAACTGGCCAATAATGGCTTTGATTGAGAGGAATGGCTTCCAAGCAGTCCATGCTAAAAGGCTCAAGTTTAATTTACTCATTAGACCTCAAGTCGGCCAAACCCGTTCGAGTTCCAACTCCTCAAGTCGGCCAAAAAGATTAGCGTCATAGTTTAATCTATTCCAGAGGCGCACTCTGGAGTATACTTTTGAAACACATTCAACATGTCTCATTAGCATGGGCATTTCTGGTGTATGTTGTTATTCGACTTATCGGAGTGTCACGCAATTTTCCAAGCTGCTCCAGTTTTCTAGAGAACAAAATGGCGTCTGCTGGTCCTAGTCGTTTGACTGCAGAACAAGTTTGTCAATGTGTCTGCGATGGCAGTGATATCAAAGAAAGTGATTCAGCCATCGATGTTCATCATTGTTCGATACTTCGGCTCAACGATCGTTGTTGTTGTTGTCAGGGAAGCTGGTCGGTCACGCCCAGTTTGTAAACACGCTACGAGACGAGTCCCGCAGTCAGTATCCCTTATTCTTGTACAAAGTCTGTACGCTATTTATATTTCGATTAGGACATTGTATGACAATGTTGTAGTTGTATTATTTCGGAATTTGTAAGTGTTGTAACTTGCGGGACTGTCCCGTTGTTCACTTGTTGTTTTGAACAAGGCTGGTAGCGCCGACACTTGACAGCTGTGCCTGTGGCTGTGACCAGACACCCCCAGTCCCACAGTAATGAGGTATATCTAATTCTAGCCATCAGAATTTAACAATGCAGGTATCACTGTGTAGGCATTTATCTGCTCTTTATAATAAAATAAAGCTGTAGCATTACAATATTGATAATAAAAAAGTTACACAGCAGTCAATCATTATGTTCTGTGTAGAAATTATGGTCCGCCAGGGTTTTGTTTTAACACATCTTGTTTGGGCAAAATATTTATGATACAATAATATATGTTGTACCAATATACTGTTTTTTAAATGCATTTTACTATCATATAAATTACAGCACTGCAACATATGCAACATGGTGTGCTTTGAAGGTAGATTCCATATAGTGATGTACCCCATGTTTAATTTTAGCTTTGCAAATATCTCAAGTATGTTTCCATTGTACTCCAGCATGTGCAACACATATTTTAGATATAATGACAATTTTTATACAAAAATTTAAGTAATTAAATTATCTTTCAAATAAACACAACTTGTAGCATTAAAAAAAGAACCATAAAAAAGTTATGGCTCACAATATGACATGTTGTAGTGAAATTGTGAAATACTGGCAAACCTACCTACCAGGCTAAGGGCCTGGTATGATCAGCTAACTCTGTAGTCACTGCAAGCAATGCCACCTGGTGGCCTTGCGGTGTAACATTACCTGGTTTAGTTTCAATGATGGGCGTGTAGTCAGCGTCTTCAGGTAGTATGCCTGTGATCTTTATTCTGAAGCAGCCACAATTTACAGACATTACCTGGTTTTATAACTTGTAAGCACATTTATTATTAAGATATTGGCACCATACTGTCTTCTGACAACAAAAGCAAAACAATTTTGTTCATATATGTCCACTTGGCCCAACCTGTTTTACAACAAAATGTGGCCAATATATATTTTTTCTCTCTGTGACTTTATTGGATTAATAATAACAACTGACAAGCATGTATACAAAAGTTTGCTAAATATTGCATAGCACACATAGGATAATAGTAACATCCACTAATATGTAATAGTAAGTCATGATTAAAACAAATATTGATGTAATAGTAAACTAGGAACAGTAATAGGCTGAACAAAACAAAATGTAATTGCAATAGGAAGCAACGTAAATAACGTTTTATGTAACAGTAATTGATCTATTACTTTTATATTAGTATTGACCATTTCAATTACACCAAAGTTCAATTTGACTTGTACTTATGCTACTTGGTTATCAATATTTACAAGGAAAAGTAGATTCCACTAGTTTCTCCGGGCTTTATGACTGCTCTCCTCCCCTGTGAATCATGGCCCTCTGTGAGTTTCACGCTTGAGTTTACATAGCACGAGACATGGGGGGAAAAACCCGGACTGCTGCATGGCGAAGTGGAGTGAAAGGTACTTTGAGGTCAGTTCTCCTGCTAACTATCCTTTTGACATAAGCCTATGTGTTTAAAATACCTTCTGTGTCCCATGACGATCATCCTCAGTTTGTCGCCAAGATCCTGCATCTCGTGTATTTGTACGAATGTGCCAACATCGTAAATCTCCCCCAGTTGTTTCACTACTTCTTGGTCATTCCTGCAAACACAAACATCGTAAATCTCCCCCAGTTGTTTCACTACTTCTTGGTCATTCCTGCAAACACAAACATCGTAAATCTCCCCCAGTTGTTTCACTACTTCTTGCTCGTTCCTGCAAACACAAACATCGTAAATCTCCCCCAGTTGTTTCACTACTTCTTGCTCGTTCCTGCAAACACAAACATCGTAAATCTCCCCCAGTTGTTTCACTACTTCTTGCTCGTTCCTGCAAACACAAACATTGTAAATCTCCCCCAGTTGTTTCACTACTTCTTGCTCATTCCTGCAAACACAAACATTGTAAATCTCCCCCAGTTGTTTCACTACTTCTTGCTCATTCCTGCAAACATAAACATCGTAAATCTCCCCCAGTTGTTTCACGACTTCTTGCTCGTTCTTGCAAACACAAACATCGTAAATCTCCCCCAGTTGTTTCACGACTTCTTGCTCGTTCCTGCAAACACAAACATCGTAAATCTCCCCCAGTTGTTTCACGACTTCTTGCTCATTCCTGCAAACACAAACATCGTAAATCTCCCCCAGTTGTTTCACTACTTCTTGCTCATTCCTGCAAACACAAACATCGTAAATCTCCCCCAGTTGTTTCACGACTTCTTGCTCGTTCCTGCAAACACAAACATCGTAAATCTCCCCCAGTTGTTTCATGACTTCTTCCTCGTTCCTGCAAACACAAACATCGTAAATCTCCCCCAGTTGTTTCACTACTTCTTGCTTGTTCCTGCAAACACAAACATCGTAAATCTCCCCCAGTTGTTTCACGACTTCTTGCTCGTTTCTGCAAACACAAACATCGTAAATCTCCCCCAGTTGTTTCACGACTTCTTGCTCGTTCCTGCAAACACAAACATCGTAAATCTTCCCCAGTTGTTTCATGACTTCTTGCTTGTTCCTGCAAACACAAACATCATAAATCTCCCCCAGTTGTTTCACTACTTCTTGCTCGTTCCTGCAAACACAAACATCGTAAATCTCCCCCATTTGTTTCACGACTTTTTGCTCGTTCCTGCAAACACAAACATCGTAAATCTCCCCCAGTTGTTTCATGACTTCTTGCTCGTTCCTGCAAACACAAACGTCGTAAATCTCCCCCAGTTGTTTCATGACTTCTTGCTCGTTCCTGCAAACACAAACGTCGTAAATCTCCCCCAGTTGTTTCACTACTTCTTGCTCGTTCCTGCAAACACAAACATCGTAAATCTCCCCCAGTTGTTTCACGACTTCTTGCTCGTTCCTGCAAACACAAACATCGTAAATCTCCCCCAGTTGTTTCACTACTTCTTGCTCGTTCCTGCAAACACAAACATCATAAATCTCCCCCAGTTGTTTCATGACTTCTTGCTCATTCCTGCAAACACATTCGTGTTTTCTTAACTCATTCATATTTTTCACAGAAAAATATTATATTTCAACTTGTGTTTGTTTAACCAGAAACAACCTTTGTATATATAGTAACAATATTTGTACGGTATTTCCTCAACAACATTTGTTTTAATAGTACAATATCTTGCCAACTGACCATTTCGATTTTGTTGGCTAAATTTATTAATTATGAATTGCTTGTGAAATAATTTGGGATTCCTAGTAAAACATAAGGATAAGTTCCATTACAAAACCACCAAAACATGCAAAATATTAACGGTTGAATTCACATGTATAGGCGTAGCTAATTAAACATTCATAAAAGTGCCCTATTCACTTATAATAGCAACTTAATCTTTGTAACTTTGGTTATTTTTACGGATATTATATTTATCCCTGCTCTTGTTCACCTTTCGGTGGTTCCTACCCTAGCTGAATGGCACTACATACACTATTACATAAGATTAACAAGTGAAGCACATTATGTTACTTGTTCCCATAAACCAGTCTCCTACAACTAGAAGTCGATGTCTCCTGGACTTCAGATACTGATTTATTACCAGCACTGATTAACTAAATTGTGAAAACAGGCTGCAAAAATCATACACACAAATCACAGCCAGGCCACCAAAGTTGAGTGATGTTCCAACTTCCAAGAGCTAATAAACAATATCATCATTCAAACTGTATAGATCTTGTTAAATTAGTCTTACTCTTCGTCCCTCTTCAGAAAAACGCCCGCATATGGCTGATTAAGTTTCACTTTTCGTCTGAGTAAATCCATCAATGATGGATTGGTAATCTGAAACAAATAAATGACTATCATTACAATCTTACAGCAAGCTGAGGTTGCAGACTATGTTAATATTATCACTCCATAGCCAAATAATTCTTGCTATTCAGTGCCTCTATGCACATTGTTGCATAACATATTTGTTTCAGGCAGTAAGCAATCAATGATCTATACAATTCAACACTGGATAATAATAGCATCAAACAAGATGGTCTGATACAGCGAGACTGATTAATTCTTAGCGCTCACAGGATGATTTCACGACAGGACGATTTGTTATATAATAACATGTTTAATATAACACTGAGTGAGAAGATTAAATAGAACACAGGCAATGCAGCCAACCCGAGAACCACTCAATATGGATATCATCAGTTTGAAATAAAGCAATAAAAAATGGTTATCAAAAATGTATTTCTATGATTCTTTAAATGGAAACAAAAGGCAATGTTTTGATGTGAAAGAGTTAATACAAACTAACCATTTGCATCTACATTCAGAATGTTAATGTCAGTGGTTCATTCAGAATGTGGTCTCAAAGTGTCGATAACATTCTAATGAGACTGCCGGTATCCTGGGGGCTGATATTTTGCTCTTGATGCAGTGACAGGGTTGGCAGGTTTCTGACAGGATAGTTTCTACCGCAGTTTAAACCATGGTTTCTACCGTCTCGTCAAAGATACCTTTCCGACACTAAAATGTTAGAAACTGTCAGAAATTAAATTTTTAGACATTTTCTTTAAAAAAAAGATAGCCACATGTGCCACTTTATGTTATGTGGAGATTACACATTAACTCAATGTCATAATGCATTAATAACCTATAAATATGGCATATACAATTGCATATTTTACTCTGTGTTGACTATTGTTTGGATTTTCTACCATTTATTAACAGATAGAAATTATAACAGATGTGTGTAATTGTGGCAGGATGGTTTCACATGGCAGCTAGCTTTTGAAAGAGAAGGATAGGTTTCAATCTTCTTCTTCTTCCAATACACGCCTAGCCTCAACATGCTGTGGATACAGGCGGTGCCATGGCATGGCAGGCGAACAGGAAATTTTTGTTTTGTTTTTAGAGTGCAATATATAAGAACACAAATTATTGTGTAAATAAACATAAATACATGCAGAAGAATTTGTTAACGTCTAAAACATGGGGTACTGCAAAGTCTGGATGTTGCTTTTAAACGCATCCAGGCTGTTTTGATTTACAATATATTGAGGGAGGGAATTCCAAAGTCGAATGGTACTGGGGAAAAAAGAATACAAGTGGTAGTTGCATCTGGAGTGAGGGATAAGGTAAGATAAGGAATGTTGTTTTCTAGTGACTATATTTACAGGAATAAGGTATTGGTTTGCTGGTATACCCACTAGGCCATTTGCTATCTTGTACATCATACATAGTTTTGCATCAGTTCTTCTGTCTGATAAGGATCACCATCCTAATGTCTGGAGCATGTCTGTTACACTGGAGGTATTGTGGTGGCGATATAAGACATATCGGGCTGCACGGCGTTGAATCATTTCTAGTTTGTTTATTTGTGTAAGGGTATATGGATCCCAGACAGTACAGCTGTTCTCCACGATGGGTCTGACAAAGGTGAAGTAGGCCCAAGATTTTAGTCGAATTGACGGAACTTTGAGATTTCTGCGGAGGAAGCCTAGTGATCTATTTGCTTTTAGACAAATGTTATTTATATGGGCATTTCACCAGAGATCTGAGGTTATGGTTATACCAAGATATTTTACCTGTGAAACAGTTTCTAGTGTTTGACCATAAAGCATGTATTGATTGTTAATGACAGTTTTGTTTCTTGTTACAGGCATGACATGGCATTTTTGAAGATTGAATTCCATGTTCCAGGTTATGGCCCATTTTCCAAGTTTGTGAAGATCTTCCTGGAGCACAGCTGTATTTGTCTTAGGCTTAAGGGCTATATACATTATGGTGTCATCAGCAAAAAGTCTAACTGTAGATGTAATATTGTCTGGGATGTCATTTATGTAAAAGAGGAATAGACAAGGGCCATGTACAGAGCCTTGTGGTACTCCTGATGTTACGGGTACCTCAGAGGAGGCCTCGCCCTCTATTATGACTCTTCGAGTTCTGTCTGTTAAAAATGATCGAATCCAGGAATTTGTTTTGCGTTGGATGCCATAGTGATGGAGTTTGTAAATCAGTTTTTTATGGCTGACCTTATCAAATGCTGTAGAGAAATCCATCACTATGACATCCGTTTGCATGCCAGACTGCATATGGGTAACTAAGTCATGTATGAACTGAATAAGCTGTGTCTCACAAGATACTTGGGAGCGAAAGCCATGTTGAAGATAATAAAGAATGTTGTGTGAATGTGCATGTTTCATTATACTACTAACCAAGACATGTTCCATTAGTTTTGATGCTATACATGTCAGGGAAATGGGCCTATAATTTGAAGCTATGTATTTTTGACCAACTGGGAAAGCATGAAAGAAGTTGACTGGGTGCAGGTGCATACAAATGATACCACTAGAGAGACCTTCAAGGGACTGGGTTAGGACTGTGCACAGACCAGTGTGGCTGTGTCAATAGTTCAATGGGAAGCCAACAATGAGTTAAAGTTAAGCAAATAAATACATAAGACAGAACTGTACAGTTGTACTGCTCACCGCTGTGAGCTGATAGTGAACTATGCACTGCTTCATTGTGTAAGGTTAGACATGCCAATATCAAAATAAGATTCTAGTCAGTTCCCTGCAATCATTCCTTGGATGCTCCAATTTCCAGAGCTGAACTATCAAGTGAGCTACAACTAAATTTTGTAAGAGTATTGTCTGAACTTGCTTTTATTATCTATGCACCTGTCTGTGCTTTGATGGAGACGACACCAGCTGATTGTCCCAATGTTTTCTACACAGCTGTGCATGGCCAGCTATCAGCCTCGGGGCTAGTAGCATCCCAGTTTGCTTCTATAACTATAATTTCTCAAAACAATAGTAAAATGAAGTCAATATTCCATTATATAATTAGCAAAATATATAGCATGTATTAGATTCTGAAAGTTCCTGACAGTTTCTGACATCAGAAATCATGTAAGAAATTCTGTCGGAAACCCGTCAGAAACTAGTTTCGGAGAGTTTCTAACATTGTCTCATCAGAAATACCTTTTTGCTGTCAGAAACCCAACCCTTTGCAGTGGTCTGACCAATAAGCAAGTTGTCAACATGTCATGGAATACGGTTTGGTAGAATCTTACTTACAAGGTCAGTTTGCAATAAAATGCAATTTTTCAATTTGCCATATACTGTTCCACATGCAATAGTAGCAATATCACTGTGAGGAAGAAAAAGCTGTTTTTTTCTGTTTCCCTGTGAATAGAACAGACACGTTGCTACGCAAACACTGAAACAGCGACTGGGCCTGGAGCAATATCAACCTTTTCAACCTAACTGTGAATATGACCACCTAGACCTAGCAAACTTCTCACCATATATATATAGACAACATAGATATACATACTACGTTCTCAAAAATACAACGATCAAAACCTATAAAAACAATGCGTATTTGCATTAAGCTGAGCCACCATAATAATTAAGCTATACACAAGATGGTGCTACCTGTAGTAATGTACATACGTAATAGGAAGCACTGTAATAGGAAGCAATGTAATAGTAATTGACCTATTACTTTGATATTACTATTGGACAGTTCAACCATATCAGAGTTCAATTTGACTGGTGTTGATATTCTATCTAGTTATTTAATTATTTGCAAGGAAAAGTAGATTTCACTAGTTTCTCCAGGTTTTAATCCTTTATGATTGCCTCCTTACTCCCTCCCTATTGATGATGTAAATTCTGCAACAGAAAAAAACTTACTTCTATCATTTTAATAAATCGTGGAAAAACGGGATTCCTTTTGACAGCAATGACTGGCACTCGCGGCCACTCCTCCGGCACGGTCATGGGCGATAAAGGCATGATACCAGGGCTAACGGGCATTTCTGGGACAGATCCCGTATGCTCCAATGTATCGCCGTCGTCGTCCCCGTCGGATCCATCACCGTTCCCGTCGTCCGCAGGGTCGTCTCCGCCGGTCGTCGCAGGGTCGTTTGAATCGCCGGGTGGGCTCGAGTTAGATCCGGAACTTCCGGACCAACAACATCGCGTTTGGCGACTATCAAATGCAGGAGCATAACTGAAAGGCGCAAACAAGCTGCGCGATATAAGGCTGTGGTCCTTTGAAAAACGGACTGTACCGAGAAGGCTATTACGAGGCGTGCTTGTCAACGTAACACACGTGTTCTGTCTGTTGATCTCTGGGCACCACGAGTGTTTACGACGATACTGGAGTCCTCTACGACACTGAGAAAGCGCCGAATTTATTCGAGTGTTACAGACACAAGAAAACTGCCTGCGAATAAAGTCACAATAACTGCACTTAAGTTGTGAATTTGCTGCGTACGTAGAATGTAACACTTCCGTTAAACGATTACTTATTTTGGTGCGAACACCGCAAAATCTGATGCAAGTCGCCATGTTGTGGTGCACGAGGAATCATGGGTAAATATGTCAGTGTATCATTAAATAGTCGCTCATATAAATATTAGTAATAAAAATGCTCTTTCAGTTTGCATTGGTATTTGTGTGAAGTTCAGTTATTCGTGAACACGCTAATGATATTCCATGTTACTGTGGACACAGTGTAAGCTTGTAGGTTAACATTAATTAGCACAGAAAGAATAATAAAAATTTGCGTATCAATGATCCTCGGTAGAGGGCACCACTTTACGTTTTCTATCCTCTTGCGTTCGTCAAGGGCGCAGTTCAAGGATATGGGGCGCCGTAGCGGACAAAAGGATGTGCAAAAGGGGTTATGTTTATGATTATGTTGAAGGTACTTTTGACAAGGACATCTGTACATAATAATTAATAGGGTCCTATTTAGCATATGAACGGGAGGGGACTTGTGGAGGCTCAACTCCCCCAATATGAGGTACTTGGGGACTGGAGATAGGGATAGACCCCCAGGGATATACCCCAATATTTAGAGTTTCAAGGTCGATTTTCTTAGTGAACCTCAAGAGGTGTATTGCATTATTGAAGCGGATTTTTTTGAGAACGTCTGCCCCTCCCCCATATTCACCACGTTCCGATGCCAGTGAGATGTTTACAAACATTTGTACGTAGAACACCGGAACACCGGAGTGTGACGTCACGTTGCCACGCAACCGGCCACGCTGGTTCCAATAAAGCATTTAATTTCCTGGAGTTTAATACAAAAGTACATGTGAAATGTAGTTGCAGTTTTTGCAACTGCAGTCAACATTATCCTATTATGGAAATTAGAATGCTTTTAGTGCTGCCGTCTATCTCTTTCTTGACCCACGAGTGCTAAGTCAATGTTATGATAAATTTTTTAAATATCAACATTTTGTGTTTTCTCGTTATTAATTGATGTTAAAGTTGCACTCTAAGTCAAACAACCAGTTTTTACACCTGATTTTAAGTGTATATACAACACGAACAATGTTAACTTATTGACAAGACTTGCTACTATATGGCATTTCATGTTATGCTTTTAACAAATTGCCTGTCGCCAAGTTCGGCCAGTGACAACTAATAAACGTATGGCACGCAAGTGAAATAATAATAATAATGCATTTATCTGCGCCGTAAATGTGGCATTTATTACCATTCATAAATGCATTACAATCTATGTAATATGTAGCTATTATGATTATTAAAAACATTAAAATATATATATATCAATAAAAATAGACAAGGATAGTATAATAATAAAACAAAATAATACTAGTTAAAACAAATTAAGAAAGAATAATACTATTTTGTTAAAGTTAAAGGTACTGCGCACACATATCATTTAAAGTAAAAAAGCACGTTTAAAACGTTCTAAGTGTCTTCAATTCTTAATCATATTGAGTAGAGGTGTGGTGCAGCACGTGGACAAGCTTTGTCGCCTTTAGTACAACGCTTACAACGCGGGACCTCCAGCAGGTGAGTGTCGGTGGAGCGTAGCGTGCGAGTGGGTTGATGTCATATTAGCAAGTCGGTCATATATGACGGCCGGCGCCCGAGCCAAGTCGTGCCAACTGCGAAATGTCAGCAGGAGTAGTTTGTACTCGATGCGCTGTTTAACTGGCAGCCTGTGAAGGTCAGTCAGAACAAGAGTGATGTGATCGTTTCTTCGTTCTTTGTGGTACTTTGCACTCTCTGGAATCTGGCCAGAAGATGGTCAGAAATCCCGCACAGCAGGCCATTCCATTGTTAAGACGAGACGTCACGTAGGTATGCAACATCATCTCTATGGTTTTCTGATCTAGAATATTTTGAATTTTTCCAATAGTGTGTAACCCTATAGATGGAAATATGCCACACGACACATGTGCTGCACACAGCTGTTCATGTTTAGGGCATCATCAAAGAAAACGTCAATGTTATTGGCCACAGTGGAAGTAGGCACGACGTTATTGACAAGTTCTATGTGCGACATAGAAAGTCTGTTCTTGATGTGCGGCGAGCATATCACAATAGCCTCTGTTTTTTCACCATTGAGTATTATTCATGCGCATCTTCGCTTGTATTTCAGCGACACATGCTTGTATGCACTTCACAGCCTGGGTTGTGTCATCATCTGAGGGACCACTGAAGGCGATTTCAGCATATAGATGCATGTCGATTCCGTACCAACGTGCGATATCACGTACTATACCTGCTAACTCTCCCGTGAAATTCGGGGTAGTCTCCCGGACTTTGGGTGTATCTTCCGATTTCACGGAATACAGACAACTTTCCCGTATTTTCTCTGAAAATTTCCAACACCACCTCACCACCGTCTTCGAGACAGTGCGACACCACGGGAGACGTGCTGTGACGTGCTGAACCGCTGAATTTTCGGCGAAAAATCTCCAACAGCACCCCCACGTATGCACCCCTCCCCCGCGTCTTCCGATGTCACGATCCAAGACAGCGCGACATGGGAAGCGTGCTGAATCGCTAAATAATCTGCCGGATTTCAACAACACAGGTTGGCACGTATCACCGAATGGTGCCGTGTAACAAATGAACATGAGCGGGTGAAGAACGGAACCTTGCGGGACGCCGAACGTCACTGGACTTTCCGCCGATTCTCTGCCGTGGATTTGAATACTCTGACGTCGGTCAGCCAAATACGACTCAAACCATGCAAGAGTTTCAGTTAATCCAAAACGATCTCTGAGGCTTGTTAGAATTAGATGTTTGGAGAAACGGGTGGCAACGACATTCTCTGCAATTTTAGACACAGAAGACAAGTTTGACACTGGACGATATATAGTTCTTTAGGTCATCTGCGTTCAGTGTTATTTTCTTGTTCAGAAGAGGAGTTACGATAGCCATTTTAAAGGCGCAGTGTTCTATTTTTGCGCCGTTTTACCCGAAACTTACATGTGATGTGAACAAAGTTTATATGGAGTTAAAGAAAGTGATATAATAGCGTATGGGGCATGTTTATTCACTGGAATTTTTGTATTTAAGGATGGATTAACAATGCGGTCGAAACGAGGCAATGTCACGCCCAAGCTCTTGGAGCTGCACTGGCTTCCTGTGAAGACTCGCATTACTTTCAAGACCCTACTTCTCACTTTCAAATGCCTTCATGGGTTCGCACCTCCATATATCTGCACGCCTTTCTCCGTATCGTCCAACACGCTGTCTACGCTCCTCCTTTAAGCTACTCCTTAAACAACCCTCTACCCGCACTAAACTCGTGCATTCTCTAGTGCAACTCCAAGAGCATGGAATCATCTACCACTCACAGTGCGCCAATGCACTAGTGTCAATCAATTTAAAGTGGCACTGAAGATGCATCTTTTTACAAATTATGTTAACATTCGATGATCGATGATAGTAATTATTAATACCTTTACTTTAATTAATTTAATATTATAATTAATATATTTTATTGTTTTGATAGTTTGCATACTTATGTTTATTTATTTATTTTAAGAC
This sequence comes from Paraescarpia echinospica, assembly GCA_020002185.1. Taxonomy (NCBI): domain Eukaryota; kingdom Metazoa; phylum Annelida; class Polychaeta; order Sabellida; family Siboglinidae; genus Paraescarpia; species Paraescarpia echinospica. The sequence goes on from CM034541.1 coordinate 9,919,380, forward strand.
AGTATAGTTGATTTTATTTAGTAGTAATGATTACATATGTTGCAGCACATTAGTATTTTTAAATATATATTGTATGATATGTTATGTATTTACAATAACCATTGTAACGCGCCCCAGAACAATTATTTGGATGGGGCGCTATATAAGAAATAAATTGTTATTATTATGGATTATCTGAGCAACTTCAATATAATGTCTGCCTTTGTGTTAATAAAGTCATTGTAATCAAAGGTGCTGTTTTATATAGGCATATATCAGTATAACTGTGAATACATTATCAGCATTGGTTGTGGGTGGTGATAAGGATGCTTAATTGGATGCCACCTATTGAATACAATATTAAGTATACTATTGGGGGGAGAGACCTACTAACCAAGGAGGGAATACGCATAGGTAAGAGTTTTGCTCCGCCGCTGTAGCACAATTCGCAGATATAATGGGCCCATGTTACCACCCGTATGAAAATATATGGTAATCCGTGGTAAACATGTTAATCCGTGGAATACCATATTTTACCAGTGCTTAAAATAATAATTATATTTTCATGGTATGCCATGGATAACTTGTTTCAAAACACCATGGTCTACCATGCTTTTTGATCAATCATGGTAAACCGAAGTATATTTTCATAAGGAGTCTACACGTGATGTAGGGCTTGAGCCCCCACCGGAGTCTATACGTGATGTATGGCTTGAGTCCCCACCTTTCCATACACATTTTAGCGCATTACTGGTCTATTAGTATATAAGTAAATTAACTCTTATATAAGTGACACCACCGACGTCTGTGATGGCGCGGTCATGTTCACCGAATGGTTGACGATCGTATACCGAAAGATGTTTTGTGTCGTGAACTTGAACATGTCACCGGGATGCGTTCTACTTGCCGTCCACATCTCCCCGCTACATAGACTCCTGCAAACGTGACATGTCACCGGGACGCGTCCTACTTGCCGTCCACATCTCCCCGCTACACAGACTCCTGGAAATGTGACATGAAGATGGCGGGCATCGACACAAGCATCTGGGTGACAGCCGCCGATGATCGTGGTCACCGGAGGGGGGTGATTGTTAAAAAATACACGCTAGCAGGGCAGTTACTGCCTTACTTGTGGCAGACATAATCATTGTTGGATTTAGGCAGTTGGCTGAGAAGATATTGCAGGGTTTGCTAATATCTGTTTTCGGTGGTCCTTTTTCTCAGCCATTTGTGTTGATATTTTATCCTATCCTCTTGTCAAGTCCGTCTTAAGTCACCAGGCGATGTAAAACTTGGCAACCACGGCGTAAACCATTGTCTTGCAAGACTGAAGGATGCCTAGTAGATCACGTCATTTTTTTTCACGAACACGTGCCTGTCACGACATCGCAGCTGCCCAACGACGTAAAACGTCCAAACAGCGACTAGGTTCCGGTTGCGAGCTCCTTCCAACTCATCCAGTTTGCCAATGCTGGAACTGCATAGCATATCATTATAATACATCTAAGTTATTACTTGGCACAACATGTCTGGACAGCAAACACGTATCTACTTGTGCAAAGTGTGGAGTAACAGAGTCCGTATCCTGTGCAGTGGCGCGGTGCTTGTTGGCAATTTTTCCACAACGTTCCTTCCTTTATAACAAAAAACAAGCACTCCACTTAGATGTCATTCATTAGATTAGTCCACAATTCAACTGTTCATCCTCCAGTTTCAATGCGTTACTGTAATTATGAAGAGATTGCTGTAGATTTCACATAAAGTTTTCAGAAGACATCTGTTGTGTATTGTGGAGTTTGCATGTTTAAGGAGACAGATTACGAATAGTAATCAACTACGCATGAGGTTGGCGGTATCCCAGAGTGCCTCTGGTACAAAACACGGACGGACACTTACAACCAGTACCCGTTACATCAATATACAACATTTCTCCACCTTAAAATAGAACTATTCTAAAGAACCATCTCCGACTAATATAGCAAGTAACGTGGGTGAATAATCACAAATTCAATTTAACAACAGGTTTGATAGCTCATGATGAACGCCTGACAGCAGCTGGCGACTGAAGGACAGTCGGTGTTGGTGACCCTAACCCGTTAGGTGCCTTAGGTGCTTGTTCTGTTTGCCCTCCATGACCTACTGGATCGACCGGATCGACCACCACAGACTCTGGTTCGGATGTCACGACAGTGGGAGGTGCAATCGCGACATCGCTCCAACCTTCTGGTGTAGCTGGGTGGTCATCATTCGCGACCATGTGGTCCACATGAACGGATCGCCTCCTGTTTCCTGGCAGTCTGACCAAATATGTTAGTGGCCCTAAAACTCTGACCACCGTTCCCATTGTCCACTTCTCCATTCCTCCTCTCATGTTTCTGACTCTCACTCTCTGGTAGACGTCGAACTTGCGAAGGCGTGAATGAGCTCCATCATGCTGTTGTTTCTGCTTTAATTGCCGATCTTGCACTTTTGCTTCGAGACTGGGTTTCAGGAACAACTCCGACGGCGTTTTATCCGTAAGAGAATGCGGTGTGTTTCGGTACTGAAACAGTATGTCCGACAGACGGTGTTGCAATGGTAGCTGGCTGTTCGATTTTGCAAGCATCTTCTTGAACGTCTGGACATTTCTCTCCGCGAGGCCGTTCGTCGCCGAGTGGTAAGCTGGACACCGTATGTGCTTGACGCCATTCAACCTCAAGAAACGACCAAATTCCTCGCAAGCGAACTGAGGTCCGTTGTCAGATACCACCTCGCGTGGTAAGCCAAATGTTGCGAACATTCTTCTCAGTTGCACTATCGCCTTGCTTGCAGTAGTGCGATACAGTGAGACCACTTCCAGCCACTATGAATAACTATCCACCACGACAACGAAGTTCTGTCCGTCTTTTTCTGCAAAATCCACATGGATACGTTCCCATGGTCCCGTAGATCACGGCCATGGAATCAGCCGTGCTACCTTCGGCGTGCTCGCTACCTGGCTGCATTCCCGACAGTTTCGGACACAGTCCTAGATATCCGCATCAAGGCCAGGCCACGAGACGAAGCTTCTAGCGATTGACTTCATTCTGACCATGCCTGGATGCATCATTTGCAGTTCTCGTTGTATCTGTTCTCTGAACACTGCTGGAAAGACTACTCTCCTCCCCCAGAGAAGACAACCATCTTCCAACGAAAATTCATCTTTTCTGCATCGATATGCATTCACCGACTCATCGGTTGAGTTTGGCCAGCCTCGCAGTGTGAATTCATAGACCTTGGCCAACGTAGGATCTGTATCTTCATAGTCGTTATGATATTGCCTAAGCAGAGCAAATTATTTAGTTTGACATGTATGGTGCGGGACTCTCATCACGTGACGTGCATTGTTTTTGCTTAATAACTAATTGTACGTACGACGTAGACGGACCTGTTTTTGTTATCGCGCCTTTCCACTCGGAGCATCCTACTCCATCTGCACGAAGATCAAGAATCCGGCTTCTGGGTCACACGAGGACACTCGACCGACCCTTGGCCGACGACATTCTCGTTCCGTAAATTATTTATTCAGAGTGAATCCTGGCACGGATCTGGGCGGAACAACACGGCTTGGAAGTTGCAACGATTTATACCTTGGCGTTTTGTTGTGCATTGTAGTGACCAGGAGGTGCAAAATTCGGTATAATGTACAACATATTAGTTTCACAATGCGTGTGTTGTGGATACGTCGTACGTTTGTTGTGCAACAATTAAATTAATAATGTTCCAGCATACAGTCAGAAGTCTCTGGATCCGCCAACGTTGTTTAAAACACCAAAGCTGGATAACATATCAGCCACACTATAACATTGTTCGAATAAAATAACGATCTGCACCGGCTCACAGTTCAATATTAGAAGTCGTGATTAAAAGTCACGGTAGACTGCGTTTGCCACTATCACTGATCGCCATAGTGTTGATGATCGAGGCAGCCGCTTGCATAGGAGCGCATTGTCGCGTTACGCTGATCATTTCTGGCAAACATCGCTCTAGGCAAAGATCAAACGCTCGAGTAAACTTATCTTCTCGACCCGTTTCATTCGTTAGCAGTCCGCTGTAGTGATTGGGGTTGTCGGCATCGAGCGACAGTTTCTACGACGTTCTCTCCTCGGCATGGCTCTCCTCCTGGTATGTGCGTGCATCATGGTGCAAGGTATATTACCCTCTTATGTCTATTCCGGCGTGCCTATGTTTCAACGACGTCTTAATGTGTGATATAGTCCTGTTGGTCAGGATGAACTAAATCAGGAGCCGACAACCTTTCGGAATGGAGGGCTGTATAAGTGACTATGATTACATCACCGGGCTAGTTTTCATGCCCGTAGGTTGGGGGTGCGATGGGTTTGGGGTACGGGGTGCAGTAGGTCTCAAGGGGAGGTATCGTCTGGTGCTGTTGCTGCACCGCCAAGTGTCCAATATATGGCTGCAGATGTTTTCCTGCGAGACTCAGTGCGTCACCTAAGTGTCCATCCGTTGGTTAGCTGCGTCCTTGATTTCACGAAATTCATCATCAAAGAAAGTTGCTCACAAGTTGTGCTAAACAGACTGTCAATCATTATGCGGTTGGCGGGTTTGAGCAGGCCAGGATAAAGTTCCGTCAGCAAGTGCATGTGACGTAGCTGCTAACAGGTTATTTTGAGGCGCACGGCAGTTCGATGAGGTCCAGCTGCACAAGTAACGACGCATCGTCGACTTCCACCTGGAACGGGTTGGATAATAAGAGCAAATCCCCATTGCATACTATGAGATCGCCAAAATTGTTGGCTTGCTCCCGCCTCAACACTCTGAACACTGTGCATGTGTCCGAACTTTCAGGGTTGCACAAATCGCACAACAATGTGAGGGTCAGCGAAATCCGGTAAATCTGCACCCTCACCTCCATATCTCAGCTCGTACACTCGGCGCACCATGGCACCTGAACTCATCCAGCGCACTTCAGAGAAGTAGAGGAGGTCTTAATATTGTGCCTTTATATCGGCACGAAGGTGCTGGAACTGTCGGTGGATTAGACCACGAGCACGAACGTAATACATAGTCTCCACGGTGACACTAATCACGTTTGGCATTCTCATTTATTGGCAACACAGGCTTCTTTGAGGGACGATGCAGTGCAGTGAATGATGTGATAGGTTCCACAGGCCATGAGAGGAGAACCAACTGTCGTGATCCCGCGAGCAGCATTGTGTACAATCTCACATTTAGTCCGCGGGCTGCACGAAATAGCACCACGGACCGCAGTTGGACCGCGAACCGCAAGTCGCCGACCGCTGAACCAGGTGTTTAACTATGCTCCTAACGACAATACAAACACTGTTGGTAAATACAAACACATCAAATAATATACGCTAACCGAAATAGCGTGTAGTAAGCCCCAGAAGATGAATAATTCTTACAGAAGGGATATATACACGAAATGTTTATAAAACGCCTATGGCTTACACGTAGGGTCTACACTTCTTTCTTACACGTAGGGCCTAGACTTCTTTCTTACACGTAGGGCCTACACGTCTTTCTTCAATATATAAGATGAGAGAAGACTGAGTTTTATTGTTAAGATAATTAAGGCGACCGTGGTCAGTGATGTTGACTCTGACTAGAGTGGTCGTGGTCTATGGAATGTTAAAACAAATCTCCCGCGAAACCGCTATCTGCGAAATTAGACAATCTACCGGCGTGTGTTTCTCTACAGTTCGGTTCAAGTAGTTTTGCCGCGTTCACTTTTAACAGTTTATTCATAATTTACTCTACCTGTCGACGTTATCCGTCAATGGCAGGTGGCTTTGTTGCCTACTTCCTGGTTGAGCTTTTATTCAGAAAAAGGTCACGGAACACAGCGGGTCTCTCTCTGTTCCAATGTTCACCGTTGAACGCCTTAGACACCTTAGGCACCTTCGGGTGGGCTGCACTAACTTTGCTCAGCTCGTGGGAATGGGGAGCAACTGCGATTCCATGTCACACGCACACACGCATATACATACATATTTATGCCGCACGGATACACACACACACACACACACACACACACACACACACACACACACACACACACACACACACACACACACACACACACACACACACACACACACACACATGCATAAACACACGCGCGCACGCACGCGCACATATGCACACCCATACAGACGCACACGCACTTAGACGCGCACGCACACGCACGCTCGCACAAGTACACGCATTATCACAAAATGGCGGCATTCAAGTAAGCCGTGGTTTATTAAAATGTATTGACAGTTTCTTAAGGCGGCGATACACGTTCCGAGACAATCGGACCGATTGACTCGTACGAGTGCCTCGGCCGAGTCACTCGTTGCGATAGAATCGTACGGAAAGACACACGTTACGATTGGCCGTATTCCGTCGGCAATCGGGCTAGTGCGGTGGCAGGGGTAGTGGCTGGATTAATATTTTGTGTAACTTCTTGGGGCGATGCTGTAACATCACTGATGGGTATAATTATTATTTTAATTAATTATTTTGATGTCACATAGACAATTTTACATAGTAGATTTTTTTAAAGATCGAGACTGATGCATTTAAGTGACGAATTCAGCCGGCAACGTTAATTTAAAGTCATGCATATTGTGTTTAATAATGATTATTTAATATCTTTTATAATTACTATAAAATATGTACTTGCACATTGATGTGAGGGGTTATTTACATTAATCTTTGGATGGTTTCAGCTCGATCAAGGTTGAAAACATCCATGTTTTTATCTTTATTGTGTAGTGCATGGTGACAAAAATAATGATATAATTCAACTGTAATATATTCAACTAATCAAACACTTACTTGCAAACAAGCAGAACTGTCAACTATAAAATAGATTATTGGACCCTGGAACGTATACAATGCAAAATATGTGCATTCGTATGGTTATTTTGGAATTATCACTTCCAACTTTGACCCACTGCTATTACGACAGTAGTAGGATTTAAGGTGGCCAATTTCTTGGTAGGGTTCCCCAACATGTCTATTTATGGTAGCAAAGGCTGGGAACAACGCAAGCAATGAATGGGTGTTTCACAGTGGTTCCTCTTAACTATGCGGATGTTCGTTATATTAGGCATCCTAGCAGTCATGATGGGAGTCCATTGTTCCTACCACTTTGGTGCAGACTACCTGGTAATGTGTTGAAGGATGAATGAAAGTGTCAGTTCATGTGTAAAACTAGGTCAGTCCATGTGATACTTCATTCTGTGATATGTTGTGCACCAAGAGGAATTTTTCTCCTTTATTATTTGCCATTTACCTTAATATTTTATTTCACATTTTAAAATATTGTAACTATGTTTTACACATTATTGCTAAATGCTTTATGTATTGCAACTATTTGTTTTACCACTATTAACTACACTTTGTGTAGGAATAGTCTTCGCGTGCCAAGTAATTGCAGTGTGGCCACATAATTAGTTTGGGACTCTCCTAGGAAAACCATAATTGAAAGGAGGCTGTGTTACCGAAGTGATCATAAAGAGAGGTTTGCATTCTATTACCCCATATTAGAATACAATAACAAATATAATTTGGTCATCAAACTGTAACCCTCCTGAGACACTTATTCCTGAGACAAATATGTATGATGTGCCTCCTTGTTGTTGTGGTTTCACTTTTAATATGGTGTTGTCCTACACCCAATATTTGAAGGTATGGCATCTATTGAACATTGCTTTAAAACAGTTTACTGTAAGTGCATTTATTGTGTAATAAAATATGTGATGCATCATAGTGTTGTCTTATTAGTTTGTACTATAGTTGGAAAAATAAAAATTCAATGCATTAATAATGAACCAACATCAAATATATGTATATTCATGTAGATATATACATAAATATACGTATTGTTTAAATAAATAATAAAAATGTCATCTACATGTGGACCAGCAATTGCGAATATAATCATATACATACATACATACATATATATATATATATATGGTCGATTCTCAAAGTGCAGCACTTTATAAAATCACTTACTTGCTTGCATTGTTCCCAGCTTTTGCTACCATAAATAGACATGTTGGGAACTCTACCAAGAAATTGGCCACCTTAAATCCTACTTCTGTGGTAATAGAAGTGGGTCAAAGTTGGAAGTGATAATTCCAAAATAACCATACGAATGCACATATTTTGCATTGTATACTTTCCAGGGTCCAATAATCTATTTTATATTTGACAGTTCTGCTTGTTTGCAAGTAAGTGTTTGATCAGTTGAATATATTACAGTTGAATTATATCATTATTTTTGTCACCATGCACTACACAATAAAGATAAAAACATGGATGTTTTCAACCTTGATTGAGCTGAAACCATCCAAAGGTTAATGTAAATAATCCCTCACATCAATGTGCAGGTACACATTTTATAATAATTATAAAATATATTAAATAATCATTATTAAACACAATATGCATGACTTTAAATTAACGCTGCCGGCTGAATTCGTCACGTAAGTGCATCAGTCTCGTTCTTTAAAAAATCTACTATGTAAAACTGTCATCAAAATAATTAATTAAAATAATAATTATACCCGTAAGTGATGTTACAGCATCGCCCCGATTGTCTCGTAACGTGTATCGCCGCCTTTAGGCATGTTGATTTGACCCTTTTATCGCCACACATTTATGTTGCCTACTTCCTGTTACGCCGTTTATGCAAAAATAGGTCGCGTCGGTTTATCTAAACTTTCTGCGCCTCAGGACATAATAATTATGGAAACAACTATGGAACGAGTTACACAGCATGATAATAATCATACGAACAAGTTTAAATGTAGAGCGATTGTTTGACTTGGAACATTTTGCAACATACTTGTTTAGCACTGCAGGGAAAATATATTTTATTTGCGTAAATCCAACATGGCCACCAATTTCAAATTTTAGAATGAGGTTATGAATACAAAATTGAATTTGCAATACCATGCAATTTCATTGGAATAGTAGGTCATTTGTGTAGCTCCAATATGGTTGCGAAATACTAATACGTTGCCCTATCTTTACTATCAGACAGAGCAGGATTTAGAATATGGCAGACTGGACAGTTGTTCAACATTTCAAGCATATTTGCGCCGATTTACTTAATAAAATATTGGTTATAAATGTGCCGACCCCGCTACGAACCTGCGAATTTCCATTAAACTCGAATCTATAGAACACAGTAATGTTTGTAATGGTTGGTTGAACAAATTGGCTATCCTCCTGCTATGTATGTTTATTATGATGCAAAGTATGTTACTCTCTTGTGTCTTTTCCGCCGTGCCCGTTTCAACGACGAATGTACGTTTTAATGTGTGATAGTCCTACTGGTCAGGATGAAATAAATGTTTAACTATTTTCCAGTCTTCCTATCAGTACCACATCTACAGAACGTCATGGATTGCAATATATATATTGATGCTACCATTTTAATTTTTTTTTTTCTGGTTCTATGTTGAGGGCATTATACATATTAGGCTCATTCTAAGACGAGCCGCACTAACTAGGGCCTACCACACATGCGAATGTAGGCACAGTGGTCACGTTTTAATGGGGTGTTAAAACAAGTTAATCCCCGGGGGTTAGGTCATAATTTTGAGCGAACAAAAATTTTCCGTAAAGCGGTATCTGAGAAAGAAGGTTTCCTATACAGTTCGTTTGAATCTGTAGACGTTAATCTCAATGGCAGGTGTCTTTGTTACCTACTTCCTGGTTGGGTTTTCATTCAGAAGCAAATCACGGATCACAGCGGTTATCTTTCTATGCCAGTGTTCACCGTTGAACGCCTTAGGCACCGTGAGACGGGCTGCACTAACTTTGCTCAGCTTGTGGGAATAAGGGCAACTGCGACATTTTTCGTGTCACACACACACGCACATACATACATGCACACGTGCATACATATCAATGCCCCAACAAACATGCATGCATATACTCACGCACAAGGGCGTCCAGAGGGGGGAGCAAGGGCTTGCCCCCTGGATGTGGACCTGGCATTTTTTGGACGTATATTCGCCAGTCAAAGTATGTGTTAGCTTTACATTTTATGTAATATATATATATAGATAGGTAGATATAAAGTGCACATTTCCGTTATTTTTCTGCATATATCCGTTGGACTAATATATGCGTGCGAAGTGTATTAATTCTAGTTCTAGTTCTAGTTGTTTCCAGCACTCGGCAATGTTCTATTAAGTGACTAGTCTGTATATTTTTGTGGTTACAATGTTATGATCTTATGAGGTCTCATTCAACTAGCCAGCCTTTTTCAGAACATTATCGCCAAGCCGACCTTTCTATGCTGGCACTGAGGGTGGTCACTGCCAGGGTGCTTGTCATACTCAGTGGTTCTTGTACGTCCCAAATTGAGACGGGACCGACATTAACGTGATTTCCGAGTCATGAAGGATACACAATCCCCAATGTTGAGAGCCAGGTTTTTACACCAAATATACCATACCTGCCTGGTCCGGGTATTGAACTCGGGGCGCCGGCATGTCAGGCGCATGTGCTAACCACTACACTATCGCGCGCCCCATAAGTGCCCAATTACGTCAAATATCGCGTGATTTTGAAATGCCTTGTGATATATTGTATCACATGACATTTCAATTTCATGCAATATTTAGCATAAATGATTCATCTCTCACGCATCTAGTATGTGCTAGCTGGACAACAAAATCTATTGTCCAGCTAGCACATACCAGATGTGTGAGAGATTAATCATTTATGCTAAATATTGCATAAAATTGAAATGTCATGTAATGCAATATTTAATATGCCAGCGGTAAAACCCCAAAAAGTGCCTTAATTTGGGAGTTTAAATGCCCACCCTATACACAACCAAATGTTATATAATTTGAAAACCCTACATTTCCCCATCCGAAAGAGGCCTGTCGTAGAGCTGCCAAGTGGTGCAGTAAGCGTGAATCCAAGGTCAAACAAGGTTACCATCAAATAATGCATTTTCGAAATTATGCCCTTTCGCAAACGTCTAAACATTGTAATGGTTGCATATCCAGTTCACTTAACTACAGAATTGCCATGTCATATATCTTTGGAAAACTTATTGCATGCTTGGCGGAGTGGTCGCTAAAAACAGAACGAAAAAGTATCAGCCGACACGCTGACCGCTTACAGAAAGAATGGCGTATGACACGCAAGCTTGGGTCGCTCCACAGTGAAGCCGAAGACGTCGCTCGACGAAAGCAGTTGGCCAACGTCGCCTTCCGCAAGCCGTGAACACTGGTTTTGGCAATCACAGATCTCTCTACAGCTGCGGCTACGACTATACGCATCAGTTCAAAATGGTGGAGGCATTGTACAAGGAGACAACAGCAGTGGTGAGAGTCGAAGGAGAAACATCGGAACTATTTGGAGTGGGTGTAGGGAAATGCTTTAAGTCCCCTGCTTTTCATTATGATGTTGAATCTGATCAGTGGAAAAGTATCGTAATAGGAAGCACTTAAGAAGATACTGTATGCAGAAGATCTAGCAGTGGTGGCTGACAACAAAGAGGAACAATAGTAAGCATTGCAGAATGGAGTAACACCTTTAGACAACATGGCCTCCGAATAAATCTGCAGAGGACTGACATAATGTGGATAGGTGAACAGGAGGTGGATCTGCAGAAAGAGCACTAAACAATTGAACAGCTTGTTATACTTGGGCGGTACAGTACGTGAGGATGGAGGAAGTAGTAAAGAAATACAGAGGAGGGTGCAAACAGGAGCGGCAGTATGGAAGAGGGTGGAAGGGCAGAATGAGATGGGCAGGACACATGCAAAGAATGAACGAAGTCCAAACGAGGGTGGCAAACAACGAAGAGGAAGACCAAAGCTGAGATGGGACGACAACATGAAAAGGGACCTTAGGAGAACAGGTGTGAATAGCTAAGCATGGAAGGTCATTGCGGACAACAGACAGAGATGGAGAGAAATAACGAGAAACGCGGAAAAAGTTACTGAGAGACATGGACCCCACCCCGCAAGGGTGCAAGAGGAAGAAAAGGTGTGTGTGTGTGTGTGTGTGTGTGTGTGTGTGTGTGTGTGTGTGTGTGTGTGTGTGTGTGTGTGTGTGTGTGTGTGTGTGTGTGTGTGTGTGTGTGTAATGTATATATATATATATATATGTATGTATATATATATATATATATATATATTGCCCCTCCCTGGAATAATTCCTGCGGACGCCCCTGCTCACGCACACACACGCACAAGCACATGAACGAACTGTTGGCGTTCTGTACATTACCATATATTACCACAGTTTTGAAAACAAAATGGTGGTTTAGCATTTAAACAATAGTAGTTTATCAAATTGTATTGACAGTTTGTTCGGCATGTTGATTTGACCTGTTTCGCCACGTATTTATGTTGCCTACTTCCTGTTACGCCGTTTATTCAAATACATGTCGCGCAGGTTTATCAGTAAACGTTGTGCGCCCCAGGACTTAACAATTACACGGTGGGTCGCAATTGTTGTGTTTAGTGCAAGTCAAATAATGGCGACAACAATTATAGGCGTTACACAGCAAGGTAATGTACGAACAAGTTTAAATGTAGGGCGATTAGTCCAGGCAAACTAAGGTTTGACTCGGAACAAATTGAAAAATAATTTTGTTTAGCACAGCTTTTTTGGTTGAGGTCCCCGGAACACCATTCTAAATTAATTTGCAAAAATAAAACATAAAACAACATTTTGAAAAATCTTTGCTGCCATATGGAATATTTGAGTAATTATAAATTCTAGAATGAGGGTATGGGCACAAGGATGAATTTGCAGTACCACACAATTTGATTGGAATAATCGGTCATTTGCGTAATTCCAATACGGCAACCAGATAGGCCATCAATATTTTACCGGATTGAGGGAATGGCAGATTGGGCATTTGCCCAACATTCTAAACATATGTTGCGCGGATTTCGTCAACAACAAAAATATTGGTTATAAATCTACCGACCCCCGCTACAATCATTGATGTTGCCAAATATCGCCGCTTAGCCTAGTTCTTACGAGTTCGCAAGGTGGCATAATTTCAATTGAAGTCGATTTTGTAGAACACGGTAACGTTTTGTTGAACAAGTTGCGTGGTAAATATACTGTTCGTCGTTGCATATGTTGTGGTAAGTATTCAAATACCTCACACGTTTTGTAAGAGCATATCTGCAATTAATATTCCAGATATGGAGTCATGCAAATTAACTATTCATCCAATCAAATTGTGAAGTGCTCTTAAGGCACACTCATACCAAACCATTGTAATATTTTAAAAACTCACTCAACTACTGCATATCACCTGAGAGCAAAGCCATTACAAAATATTAAACAACGAAAAGCGCATTATGTTTTCAGAGGCAATTTCTTTTCAAATATTGTGTACACCGCCTTACATTACACGACAAGATGGCGCTGCTACACATATACACGTCGTGGACGAAATATAAATAATCTTGGCGTCGTCGTGAGCCACCGCTACCGATGCTGGAATTAAATTAAAATCGGGCGTTGCCGAAACTTTGGCACCACTCCGCTGTCGGATCATGACATCGGAAGACGGGTGGGGGTCCCGGGGGATGATGTTGAACATTTTTTGCCGCCACCGCGCCACTTACCGGGGAGGCAGAATCATATGTATGCCCTCCAATTTTACCCTTTTTCACGGCACCCTGCCCCCCTGTTCCTGCGTCTATGGCTACCGCATACATATATACCACAGCCATTCACCATGGACCTGTTGTGGAACTAACCCTTGCCATTTTCACTAGAATTCATAATATTATATAGAATGGCAAGGAGAAAAGAAACCGGAATACCGCGAGAACTCGAGACGTTGAGTGGTGCTAATACGAAACAGACGATTTAAGTGAGAACGGCTGACGAAAGAACTGCCTGTAATGGATCGGTCGGTGATCGTCGCAGACTTTTTCTATCTCTGCAATGTTCACTGACGTGACCAAAACACGTCCACGACGGTCACACAACTGTCGTAAGCTATTATACATTACACAACGTGTAGTGAGCGGCGGGCTTTATAGACTACTAAACCTTGCCCGTCCCCTGACGGGGTAACTTTGTAGTTCATACGTGAAACTAAACAAGGTAATAACTTGTCAGATGATTTTATTAAAACTACATACAACAAGTTGCACAAAGAAACTAGCATCTATCTGTGGATACAAGGTATTGTAGTTTTGCTTTAAAAACTATGTAAAAAAGACAACGGACCCACACGATTGTCGATCTTAAAACTGTATACTGTTCATAACATGCACAGAACAACAAAGCTGCATCTGGTGTTTTAAAAAATATAACGTAATAATAATAATAACAACAATGATATCATTTTATTTATACATTATAATTAAAAGTAACGTTATGTTCAGTAGTGTTTACACTAAATTAAATGGTAAAATAATAATAAAAACATATTAAAATAGAACAAACAATAAATTAAATATTGATAAAACTTGTTAAACAAAAGTGAACTAGACAAACTAGACTACACGTATGAAAAATAACGTAAAGTACCATTTGTAGTTAAATAAACGTAATTACATTACATTAAAATAAAATTAATAAAGTTATGTAAGGAATGGGATAATAAAAGACGAGCTTTGAAAGTACAGGTACACGTGTCTTAATAAGTAGACATCCTCGCACGTCAGGGGGTGTTTCTTTATTACCTCAGTTTCGGTACCCCCTGGCAAATTGCTTTGCGAAACGCTGAAGTTAAGCTCAGCCAATCATATCGTTTGCCATTGTTCGGTTCGTTTTCGTTTCAGCCAGCAAGTTAACCCAGGTTATGTGTAATATTCGGAAATATGATTTCGCGGCACACTATCGAGTTTGCTCGATCCTCGCAGCACACGATGCCAGATGTTACCATCTCAACGTAGACCTTCTATTGTCCACATGGGTGATCAAACTTACATTTTATTTACAATTAAAACTCATTCCGATATGCCATTTGTCTTACACGCTATTCCAAACAATGATATGATGATAAACTTTCTATGCCGCACATAGAACTTGCCAATAACATCGTGCCTACTTCCACTGTGGCCAGGAACATTGATGTTTTCTTCGATGATGCCCTAAACATGAACAACCATGTACACTGCATGTGTCGTGTAGCATATTTCCATCTACACAGAATTGGAAGAATTCGAAATCTTCTAGATAGGAAAACGACAGAGATGATGATGCATACCTACGTGACGTCTCGTCTTGACAATGGAAATGGCCTGCTTTACGGGATTTCTGACCATCTCCTCACCAGACACCAGGGAGTGTCAAATGCTGCAGCCCGACCACACCACTCCTGCTCTAATTGCGCTTCATTGGTTGCCGATTAAACAGCGCATCGTTACCTGTTCGAGGTCCCGCGCTGCAAACTTTGTACTCAAGGAGACAAACCTTTTTCACGCGCCGCGCCACGCCTCTGGAACAATCTGCCCCTTGCCATGCGTGCTACAGACTGCCTCATCGTGTTCAAGAAGCAACTTAAGACACTTCTTTTTAAACGTGCTTTTCTCTTTAAATTATATCTGTGGACAGTGGCGACCTCTGGACTTTTTAATAGCTACCTTTAACTATTATTATTATTATTTATTATTATTCTCTCTTAATTTGTCGTTTTAATTAGTATTAGTATTATTACTTTCCTCATCTATTTACTATTGATATGTATGTATATTTTAATGCTTATATTTATTTATTTATTTATATATTTTATTTTATTTAATAATCTTAATAGCTACATGCCATGTTTTTAGGATTGTAATGCGCCTCTGAATGGTAGTAACTGCCAGATTTATGGCGCAGAGAAATGCTGTAAATTATTATTAAATTAATTAATTTGAAGTTATACCAGGAAGGAAATTCTCTTTACCATTCGTCCTATAATGGAGATTATAAACGATATCGTTTTCAAAACATTTCTCTCAAATATGCCACTAACGTTGACAGCACCTGTCTCGGAAACTAAAGACGCTTAACGTTTGCATCTATTCTAAAAAAAAACTGATGACACAACATGTATGTAAGTATCAGAAACATGATTGACACATAGCACAGCTCACGGCTGGCCATATCAAGGAGACCAATCTTGTCCATCTCCCTTTTGGCGAACTGCAGATCAGACTCAAAGACAGAGTTGTGAACAATCGGAAGAAGTCTTAAGAAGACAGCGATTTCTACCTTCGACCAGAACAGCATGCACCGAACTTCGTCAACACTGTGATTCATTTGTTATTTAAAATAAGATATATTTTCCCTTAAAGTGGTTGCTTTGATAGATCAGGCGTGAAGCAGCGGAGCGGAACGACCGGTCGCGTAACTCCGCAGCACACTAGGGACTTCGTTACGACACTGGTTACGGCACACTAGTGTGCCGCGGCACATCATTTGAGAAGCACTGTCATAGGATATCTGCCAGTGATCGTGTACGTAATCGGCACCCCTGGCTTGCGAGGATGCAAGTAGGTAGCTGCATTATTAACACCATGATGTTTTGTTCCAGCTGCAAGTGGTCAATTCATGAACACGCCAGAAAACATGCGTTCCACTGTTGGTGGCTAATATAGTGATCCTAAGTTTTACTGTTCCGGAGATCACATTGGATGGGATGTATATTACGTTGGCGCAAACAATCCAACTGCAATATCAGCATATGGGAAACTCATCAACGACTCCTCCAAGTACACTTTGACCAGCTCATCGTTGCGTGTACGTCATCATACACTGGATGACGCCGGAACATACCGTTGCAAATATACGCCATTTCCAAGTTACTACAGAGAGGCGGAACTTACTGTTTTCGGTAAGTAAGTTTTATTTAGTTTTATGGGGACTTTGTATCTCGGTATAACTCGTCTTGTAAAACATTTGCCAACAACCAAATTGTCTCACTAAAAAGCGGTCTAATAACGCGAGCATGCATGTTCAACACGAAATCGTGACACGTGCTTGAGAATATGAACAAATACGTGGGAACACATTATATGACACCTGATTTTATGGTTGTAGAAGTTTGCTGCAATACAACATAATATATTATGCATCATTTTTATTTATATCTTAAGGGATCATCTGAGAATATCCGATATCAGCCGAAATTACTTCCGTTTGGGGAGGGGGGTCTGAGGCAGTTTCGTCTGGCGTCGGACATCGATATTTTATGTTTCAGACCGATACTGTCAATATATTTGTATCATCATATCAATGTTTACACGTTCTGAAATAATACCTTAGTGTTAATGCCAGTACTCTATAAATGCCGTCCAACATTTCGCTTATATATTCAAATATCTTATATAAAAACATAGAAGTACAAATAACTCCCCCTGACGGATATCAGTCAACCAAATATCAATACTGCTTAAATTCGTGCCTCTTGTTTCTTTTTACTCTTTTTACTATAAAAATAGGTCAGTGACGTCTTTAAATAGATCATTGCGCATGCGCAATGGTGTCTTATTTGATGTCCCATAGGTTGTCAATTATTTTTTAGGTATAATGCCCTCCTAGCATATACATTTACAACTTTAACATAGGTCCAATCCTGACGAAGTGATGAAGAACTAGTAAACTAAGGCAAATTATGTCATTTCTGATCACCATACAGATCTACGACATGCCATCACCCTGTTTGCAAATTTGTGCCTATAAATGTCTCTTATTACATGCATACGTCGACTGCTTCCTGTATTAACAAATATGTGTTTGTAAATTTTTGCGTACCTATGTATGTTATTAATGGCAGATGTGAAGTGATTCCTGAACATGTAAAATTTTTTGAGACATCTTTATCAACAAAATCAAGGTCTCGCTATAGTTTAACATTCATCAGTGCCATACTTTTTAACCAATGCTACAGTTGTACATAGGACATTTCAACTTACCTCAGTTGAGTGCCCGGATGCAAGCTGGTATAAACTTGCATTCCCTGTCCAAGTCTCATCTACTCTGCAGTCCATGCGTGTGTACTTTCTACTGTGCAATCCGTGCGTGTGTATTTTTTACTCTGCAGTCCGCGAGTACATTTTCTACTCTGAAGTTCGTTCTTACTCGACACGCCCACGTGCCCTTTATGTTCTGTCGAACTGTTATTTAAGGCCTGCGTCAGCTTTTGTGGTCATAATATCTTACATTTTGAAAATGGGTTCGGTTTCATCTACCGACAATGTCCGAGATGTTGGTATCGACAATGTCCGAGATGTTGCTACCGACAATGTCCGAGATGTCGCCGGAGGCAATAAGCGTCGACACCCGGCGACCGATCTGTATGACTATCAACCTGCCTAGCGAATGTCTCCGCCGTTGACCACATCCAAGGAGCGCAAGGAGGCACGACGCATCTTGAAGTTGTCTGTCGAGAAACTGCGCGAGATGCGCAAGACACGCAACCCGGAGTCTTGTCTGCGACGCTCCGTCCTCGTCAAGAACACACTGTCGGGAATAAAGCGCGAACTACGACGGGAACTCGTGTGTCCATCATCATCATCATCATCATAAGAAAAAATTGACGAGGTAACTTTAGTCTTTACATAGAAGAAACGGTTCTTTTCAGAGCCAACTACATTCTCACAAAAGAGTATTAGCTATCTGAGGTTCATGCTCATTCGACACGTCCACGTGACCTTTGTGTTCGATCGAACTGTTATAATAGGCCTGCGTCTACTTTTGTGGTCATTATATCTTACATTTTGGAAGATGAACAACATGAATTTCGTCTCTGTCATCAGCTCCGTCAACCAATCCAACCATCAACCTGACGTCGTCACCTCCGACGAAGCGCCGGAAGCTTTTGCCTCATTATGCCTGTTGCATGTGTGGCAGTACCTTCAGCTGTAAAGAGAGTTTGGACATTCATGTGAAGCATGGCTACTGCCAAAGGAAGCAAGATAAGCAGCGGCGATGTAAAGAACAACATGAAGAGATAATAGTAAGTTTCAATTTCTCATAATGTTCAAATGCTATTCAGGTCTTGTTCTAAGTCAAAGCCTGCTACAAAGAATATACTATTATATTTCTCTTATACATACCAGTTGACCATTCATTATTAAACTCATCCCTTCACTGTTTCAGCGGCAAGAAAAGGAGCGCATTGCTGCATTTCTCTGTTCTCATTTCTGCCTCTTCTCCCCTGTTGCGGCAAATATCGACCCACCAAGCGACTGTCTCCACTGCTGAACACACCCAAGCAGCGCAAGGAGAAACGACGACAGTCTTTACATAGTAGAGTTGAACTTACTTCAGATGGTCGCCTGTTTGCAAACTGTTTTGAACTGGTATTCGCTGTGCAAGTCTGATCTACTCTACAGTTCGTTCGTGTACTTTCTACTCTGAGGTCCGTGCTCGTTCGGCACACCCACGTGACTTTTCGGCACATTCACTAACAATACAACCGCGGAGCTCTTCCAGTCGGACCGTCATTCGTATTACGACGACACCATGGCTAGCATCATGTTTAAAACACTCGACTATCACACTCCTGCGGCCTTCGGCGACAGCGACGTGGACGAACCGTGTTGCCGACCGTTAGCGGCATCTGTCAGCCGACTACAGTCACTTGATGTCAACCGACCACCATCACCGTTATACCACGATAGTACTATGGCTAACGCCAACCTCAAAACATCCAACTACCATGCGCCGGCAGCCTTCAGCGACAACGACGTAGACGAACCAACTAGCTGACCGTTCGTTGCATCTGTCAGCCGTCCACATTCATCATCTGTCAACCAACCAGTCGTACCGTCAAGCCTCTACGCACCGGAACCGGAACCTCAACCCGAACCGGAGGTCGCTGTGAAACCGAAACGAGTTGAATTTTCAGGGGTCGACTCGCCCTTGTCAAACCTTTACCCATGCAGGGTCGAAGCATTCGGTCGGGTCTTTAATTCGGTCGACCATGTCTATCAATACTGGAAGGGATTGTATCACGGCGATGTGGAATGCGCAGAGCGCATCAAAGCTGCAAAGCATGCGCACTTGGCAAAACGAAAAAGCAAACAGATTGGAGAGACGAGATCTGGTTGGAACGATGTCCGTGTTCAATGGATGTGTTCAGCAGTGGAGACAGTCGCTTGGTGGGTCGATATTTGCCGCAACAGGGGAGAAGAGGCAGAAGTATCGAGAAATGCAGCAATGCGCTCCTTTTCTTGCCGCTGAAACAGTGAAGGGATGAGTTTAATAACGAATGGTCAACTGGTATGTATAAGAAATATAATATTATGTTCTTTGTAGCAGGCGTTGACTTAGAACAAGACCTGAATAGCATTTGAATACTATGAGAAATTGAAACTTACTATTATCTCTTCAAGTTGTTCTTTACGTCGCCGCTGCTTATCTTGCTTCCTTTGGCAGTAGCCCTGCTTCACATGAATGTCCCAACTCCCTTTCCAGCTGAAGGTACTGCCACAAATGCAGCAGGCATAACGAGGCAAAAGCTTCCGACGTTTCGTCGGAGGTGACGACGTCAGGTTGATGGTTGGATTGGTTGACGGAGCTGATGACAGAGACGAAATTGGTTTGGTCATCGAACTGGTCATCGGACTGATCGTTGGCCGTTTGTCCGTGGTTGGATCAGGCTGTCTCTTCGGTAGCAAACTCTCTTGTCGGACGTTATCACAAATCATGTTGTTCATCTTCCAAAATGTAAGATATAATGACCACAAAAGTAGACGCAGGCTTTTTATAACAGTTCGACCGAACATAAAGGTCACGTGGACGTGTCGAATGAGCATGAACCTCAGATAGCTAATACTCTTTTGTGAGAATGTGGTTGGCTCTGAAAAGAACCGTTTCTCCTATGTAAAGAGTAAAGTTACCTCGTCGAATTTTTCTTATGATGATGATGATGATGGACACACGAGTTCCCGTCGTAGTTCGCGCTTTATTCCCGACAGTGTGTTCTTGACGAGGACGGAGCGTCGCAGACAAGACTCCGGGTTGCGTGTCTTGCGCATGTCGCGCAGTTTCTCGACAGACAACTTCAAGATGCGTCGTGCCTCCTTGCGCTCCTTGGATGTGGTCAACGGCGGAGACATTCGTTTGGCAGGTTGATAGTCACACGGATCGGTCGCCGGGTGTCGACGCTTGTTGCCTCCGGCGACATCTCGGACATTGTCGGTAGCAACATCTCGGACATTGTCGGTAGCAACATCTCGGACATTGTCGGTAGATGAAATCGAACCCATTTTCAAAATGTAAGATATAATGACCACAAAAGCTGACGCAGGCCTTTTATAACAGTTCGACAGAACATAAAGGGCACGTGGGCGTGTCGAGTAAGAACGAACATCAGAGTAGAAAATATACTCGCGGACTGCAGAGTAGAAAATACACACGCACGGACTGCAGAGTAGAAAGTACACATGCATGGACTGCAGAGTAGATGAGACTTGGACATGGAATGCAAGTTCATACCAGCTTGCATCCGGGCACTCAACTGAGGTAAGTTGAAATGTCCTATATAAAACTGTAGCATTGGTTAAAAAGTATAGCACTGATGAATGTTAAACTATAGCGAGACCTTGATTTTGTTGATAAAGATGTCTCAAAGAATGTTACATGTTCAGGAATCACTTCACGTCTGCCATTAATAACATACATAGGTACGCAAAAATTGACAAACACCTATTTGTTAATACAGGAAGCAGTCGACGTATGCAAGTAATAAGAGACATTGATAGGCACAAATTTACAAACAGGGTGATGGGCATGTCGTAGATCTGTACGGTGATCAGAAATGACATAATTTGCCTTAGTTTACTAGGTCTTCATCATTTCGTCAGGATTGGACCTATGGTAAAGTTGTAAATGGATAGGCTAGGAGGGCATTATACCTAAAAAATGATTGACAACCTATGGGACATCAAATAAGACACCATTGCGCATCTATTTAACGACGTCACTGACCTATTTTTATAGTAAAAGAGTAAAAAGAAACAAGAGGCACGAATTTAAGCAGTATTAATATTTAGTTCACTGATATCCGTTAGAGGGAGTTATTTGTACTTCTCTTTCAGTTCGTAACCTTTCCACCAAGGGGTGCCAATTTTCATAAATAAGACGCACGAATTTAGGCAGGACCTACATGTAGTTCACGACTTATCCATCAGGGATGCATTTGTAGTTCATGATCTATCCGTCGGGTGGCGCCATTTGTCAAAACTAAGACACACGAATTTAGGCAGTACTCATATATGTAGTTCACGACATACCCGCTAGCATGAGGCGTCATTTGACCTTGGTTGGTGCCCTTTGACCTTGACCTAGATATGACGTCATTGCTCTTGCTCCGCGCCGCGCCAACCCTCGATGCTGGACCACCTACTAGACTACTTATGTTGATGGAAAGTCCTAGACAATTGTAGGCTTCCGTAAAGAGATCTAGGCGAGCGGTTCTTAACCCATGGGTCGCGACCCAATATTTAGTTCAATGCCATGAGGAAGGGGGTCACGAACTAGAAAAAGGCTGGCACACAGGTACACAGTGAAGAGGGTCGGTGCGATAACGCATTCTTGCTTGTCCCCTGTTCGGGTGGTGAAAGGTTCCGTTTCAATCCCATTGAAGAGGACGGT
Organism: Paraescarpia echinospica; assembly: GCA_020002185.1. NCBI lineage: Eukaryota > Metazoa > Annelida > Polychaeta > Sabellida > Siboglinidae > Paraescarpia > Paraescarpia echinospica. Next base: position 9,941,961 of record CM034541.1, read on the forward strand.
TGCACTCATGTTGTCATGGAGAAGTCTCAGGATGGTGATGAAGTTGGCAGAGCACCCAAACCTGGACAAGACTTTCCAAAGAGCTTCATGATCGATAGAGTCGAAGGCCTTGGTCAAATCATTGAAGGCAATACATAGTTCACGGTTTTGTTCCCGACATTTTTCATGAATTTATCGGGCCACAAAGATCATATCGGTCGTTCCTCGAGATGGTCTAATGCCACACAGGGTTTCGGGGAGTATCCCTTCGTTCAGCGAGAGTAAATTATTCAGAAGAACATGGACGTTTATCTTCCCCACAATGGAAAGTATAGTGCAGCGGATGTGCAGAAAAATAACGGAATTGTGCACTTTTTGATAAAAGCAAGACACTTTACTCATCTATTCCATACACCAAGGGAACCATTTTAAAGATTGGAGGCATTCCAGATTTTGCTGCGTTCAGAAATGGCGGCTATCACTTTAAAATGGCCGCCAAATTAACTGCTTTATATAGAGCAATAATATTTGTGTCTAGGTTAAGTTGTAAGGGTCAAAGATTTCATATTTGTTACTTTTGGACTTCTACGAGATTCACATCCGCCATTTTTTTAAATAGCGATCGTCAATATAAATGTAACGATATCTTAATAACTGCGTTACGTACAGCCGTATAGTTTACGTTTTTGAATAGCCTAGAGGATAGCGATTTCAAAAAATATAAATACATCCGCCATTTTTTAAGATGACGCCCTTCAAAGCGTATTATTTCCATATCTCAAGAACTACACAACATAGAGTCACAAAATTGATATAAAAATGGATGTTTTTTTGATGCGATGATTTAAAATACATTACTTTTGACCTTCTTTGACTTTATATATACTTGCCATTTCTAAATACACGCCATTTTGAAAGATGGCGCAGACAAAGCCTGTTATTCCCGTGTCTTAATATTTACATATCATTGAACCTTGAAGTTGGTGTCAAACATGTTTTGGAATGCGACGAAGTTAAGGGTGTTTTTTATATATTCTCTCAAATGGGCAATGTCACAGGCGTTAGATTATGATGCTTACCATCCATCGAGAGGTGCGTTATTGAACTGTACGACCGGGGTAGTTCTGAGGTTCACGTGAACCGGGCCAGATAGATCCACTTCACACAAAAAGGAAGGGAGATCGAAAGGATGTCCTCATGCAACACCTGCTGTGAGTGGAATACCAGGCTTGCCACGTCTGGGGCTAGACCCTGCTGAAAGCACCACACTTGCCCAGTCAAGTAGACTTCGGCTGGAACGGAGAACGTGTTTGAATGGGAGGTGCAGTTGATGACACTGTCACCTGCAGGCACAGCTTGCCGTGCGATCATCAACTGTGGCTGCACGAAGGCTGCAGAGGGGAGAGTCGGTTTTTCAAAGCCATCCTGCACTACACAATGCTGTGCCAATTCGGCGGATGTCAGTGAGGTGTGTGAAATGTTTTGAAATCGTTGCTGAAGGTACAGTGTATATGCATCATAATCTAACGTTTGAAGTGACATTGCCCGTTTTAGAGAATATCTAAGTAACATCCTTAACTTCGTCGCATCCCCAAACATGTTTTGATACCAACTTCAAGGTTCAATGATATGTAAATATTAAGACACGAGAATAACAGGCTTTGGCTGCCGCCATCTTTCAAAATAGTAATGTATTTGAAATCATTGCATCTAAAAAAACATACATTTTGACATAAATGTTATGGCTCTATGTTCTGCAGTTCTTGAAATATGAGAATAATACGCTTTGAAGGGCGCCATTAAAAAAACGGCGGATATAGCAATGTCGACGAAGGTGAAACGTTATACTTTTTTGAAATCGCTCTCCTCCAGGCCATTCAAAAACGTCAACTAAACGGCTCTACGTAACGCCGTTGTGGAGCCATTTACATTGATGACCGCCATCTTTAAAAAAATGGCGGATGTGAATGTCGGAGAAATCAAAAAGTAACAAATATGAAACCTTCGACCCCTAAAACATATATCTAGATACAAATATCATTGTTCTATATAACGCAATTATTAAGATATGGGGAAAGTGAATTTCCGAAAGCAAAAAAATCTGGAAAGCCTCCAATCTTTAAAATGTTGTATAGCTGTGTATAGAACAGATGAGCACAGTGTCTTGCTGATATCCAAAAGTGTACAATCTTTTCACATATCCGCTGGACTAGTAGGACAATGCCCGGATAGTTCCCACAGTCTGATTTGTGTCCCTTTTTGTAGATTGCGATGATGTTAGCAATTCTGAGGTCTGGCGGAATTTCCTTTTCATGCCAGATCTTGCATATCCGTTCATAAAGTTTGTTTGCAAGATTCTCGTCATTGCCATTTTGTACTGTATCAAGCTGGCCCTCTCTCTCTCTCTCTCTCTCTCTCTCTCTCTCTCGCTCTCTAGCTGTCTCTCTAGCTGTCTCTCTCTCTAGCTGTCTCTCTCTCTAAAGGAAGGTCGTCTGCTCCGTCAGCGAGGAGACGTTTGTACTTCGCCCGATTTGTGATCTGCATGGGACGAGAGACGCAGAGAGGGAGAGAGAGGGGGGAGGGAGAGAGAGAGGGGGGAGAGGGACTGAGAGAGAGAGGGAGGGAGGGAGGGAGGGAGGGATGAAGAAAGGAGAGAGTGTGAGAGGGGAGGGAGTGAGGAGGGGGAGGGAGAGAGAGAGAGGGGGAGGGAGGGGGAGGGAGAGAGGGAAAGAGAGGGGGAGGGAAAGAGAGGGGGAGGGAGAGAGAGGGGGAGGGAGAGAGAGGGGAGGGAGAGAGGGAGGGAGTGCGAGAGAGAGCGAGAGAGAGAGAGAGAGAGAGAGAGAGAGAGAGAGAGAGAGAGAGAGAGAGAGAGAGAGAGGGATAGGTTCACTTCTTTATTTGTGGATGAAAGTGACCTGCAATAATTTAACAAGATTTAACAAGATTGCCATCCAGAGAATTAACTCTAGATGGCAGGTGGACAAGGAAGCCCTTTGGCTTATCGAGAGTCCAACACTTTTATCTACATATATCCAGCCCTTCTGAGGTATGTGTCGATTTTATTTTTAAACATATTCACACTACTAGCATCCACACAATCATCAGATAATCTGTTCCATTCATTCACAGTCCTTTGTGAAAATGAGAACTTTCTCACGTCTAATCTACACTGCTCCTTTACTAATGTAGCTTTGTGTCCTCTGATGTATCAACAACAACTGAAAAAAATATTTCTATCAATATTTTTCAACCATTCAATATTTTAAACACTTCTATCTGATCTCCTCTCAATCTCCTGGTCTCTAATTGTTAAACCACCACATTCTTTAGGCGTTTTCCTTAACTAAGATCCCTCGGTTTTGTCATTTTAGTCGCTCTCCCTCTGTACTCTTTCTAGCATATCTATGTCCTTCTTGCGGTATGGTCTCCACGCTTGTATACAATATTCTAAATGAAGCCTAACTATTGTTTTGTACAGCAGTATTATTAGTTCTTTTTCTTTATATGCTATATTTCGCCTAATCAATCCAAGGATTTGATTTCCTTTTGAAGCTGCAATTCCACACTGCTCTGAAACCTTCATATCAGCACTGATTGTCAGCCCTAAGTCTTTTTCTTTTACAGTAGTATTTAGTACAGTTCCCCCATTGTATATTCTACATATCCGTTCCCATGTCCTGTGTGAAGGCATTTACATTTCCCAAAATTGAACAACATTTGCCACTTTTCAGACCATTAAATTTTGATCAACCTGTCAAGATCATCTTGTAAATGTTGTCTATCTCCATCACTTTTAATTCTTCTAAACACTTTTGTATCATCTGCAAATTTCAACACCTTGCTTGCTATATCATCGTCCAAATCGTTTATATATATTAAGAATAATATAGGTCACAGTACTGATCCCTGTGGAACCCCACTCAAAACTGATTTCCAGTTTGAAGCCTCCCCATCAACAACTACCCGTTGTCTTCTGTCAATCAGCCATTTTCTATCCAGTTAATTATACCATTTCCTATGCCATGGGCCTTTAGTTTAAGCAGTAATCTCTGATGTGGCACTTTGTCGAAAGCTTTTTGAAAATCTAAGTAGATGATATCTACTGGTGATCCATCATCTACCCACTTAGTGATATCTTCCAAAAAACATAACATATTTGTTAAGCATGACCTCGCTTTTAGAAACCCATGTTGAGATGGGTTTATCAAGTTATGTTTAACAAGAAAATCCACCATGTGATCTTTAATTAGTCTTTCTAATAATTTACAAATCACTGATGTTAAACTCACTGGTCTATAGTTCTCTGACTTGTTTCTCGAACCTTTTTTAAATAACGGTATAATGTTTGCTTCTTTCCATTCTAAAGGAACCACTCCCTCTTCTAATGACAAGTTGAAAACTGTTGCAAGCGGTATGCTAATTTGTTCTACAATTTCCACTAGTAGTTTGGGTGGAATACCATCCACTCCAGGTGATTTATTTTCCTTCATAGCCCTAATTTTCTTAGCTACCATTTCTGGGGTTACAATTAACTGTCTTAAATAGTCTGATTCTGCCCCCTTGAACTTAGCCTCTGGTACTGGCAGTGAACTAGTGTCTTCTCTGGTAAACACTGAACTAAAATACTCATTTAGGTCTTCAGCCATTAAGAATCCTTCTGATATTATATTTCCAGCGCTATCTTCTAGAGGACCGACCTTATCCTGAACTTTCTGTTTGCTTCGAACATACGCATAAAAACTCTTGCTGTCATGTTTTATATTACAAGCTAATTTATGTTCATAGCTTCTCTTTGAATTTCTAATTTCAGCTGTAGCTTGGTTTAGTGCTTCTTTATAAAGGTTGTAGTCTTCGTCATTGCCAGTACGTCTATAAGACTTCCACATCATTTGTTTATACTTAATTTGTCTAATGGCTTCTTTCGATAAGTATTTCTTTCTGGTCAGTTTCCCTTGTTTTTTGAAGGGAACAAATTTATCTACGATGCACTCTATTTCATTCTTTAAGAGTGCATTATATTTGGAGACGAATCATAACACAAGTACATACATTCATACATACATGCATGCACGTGCGCACATACACCGACGCAAATGCATACGCAAAGCTACCTCGCAATTGTAAGATAGTATCTCGTAATTAGGTCTAAGAAATAGAAAAGTTTATTCAGATCAGATGGCACTAATTGGCTTCCGTACAGCACCCCTTTCTCGAGTGTCAACTGTATGCTACCGTTATATAATTCAACATGGAATTTATACCAGCTGCCTACAATCATTCCACATGTTATCCCATACTCCTTTCCACTTTTCAACATGATAATTTGGCTTGGTGTTCACATGATGCTGTTACCAAATGTTACAATGTGATCTTGCTGTGTATTTTCTCACAATACACAGCATGTAATGTACGTGTATGGTATGTGATTATCTCATTTATCTTAATTATAATTATGCTAATGCAATATTGTTACACTTACGCTTGTAGAATGACCGTTGCTTTTAAAAATAAAATTACGTATATATTTCGTTGAAAACTTGCTTTCTGCTTAATATATGAATGAGGAAGACGGAACAAAATAAGACAAAACAGTGTGGGCGTTGTTTTTGTGGGGGAATTGAACAGATATTTGATTGAATTGAGGTCCACTTCTTTGTTGTGGGTAGTGACCATGCAATAAAATGCATACATATATATTGAGCCGAATCAACACATTACTTACATGTACGCACGCACGCACACACACACACTTACATAGTGTTCCGGAAGCCTTGCTGCCCCGTCTCGTAAACGTTTGCAGAAGTCGCCCTGGGCTGGAAACGGGGATAGGGCATAGGGGCCCTATGGGGGGCACCGTGAACAGTTTTTTTTTAGTTTGGTTGTATAACCTAATATGCCAAAAGATCAGACTTCCTTAGTATACCAAAACAAAGTTTGAGTGTAGACGTATGTCTATAGCGCGGCATTGTGTTTTCGGGTTGTCTATCTGCCTCTCCGTCCGTTAACATTTGTATTAAAGTTTTGCGTTAACGTTGTTTGTTGCGTTAAAGTTTTCAGTGATGCCAATGTTATTACGAGTCTAACCCTAGAGTGTGTCTGATTTGAAGTTTGGAAACAGCCGGCCCAGCCTGGGATTTCTTGACATATCTGGATAACGTTATTCTATCACGAGCAACTTGACGGACTGAAAGTCCTTTTTCGACCTCTTCAACGACTCTTCTCATCAGGCCACCGTCAGCTTCTCCTCGATCAGTCTTTAATTGCCAACCATTTTCTGAAATAAAAGGAATAATAATAGCACCTGTCTAATATAATAAGACAAAGATGCCTGTCTGTCTGTTACAAGAACGTTGAATGTTTACTTTGAAATACTACACGAGAGTTATATCTTAATTAAAAACAGACACTGGGACATATTTGTAAGCAACTGATGCTCTAACTATGTCTAACTTGAGGGCTCTCCTCCATACCATCATGGTTGGTTGGGGCACCTTGAACCACGGTTTAACCTGCCCCAGTTTTTGTTGTTAAAGGTGCCCCATGCGCCACCAAGATGCAATAATGCATGCTCAGTTCTTATGCCTTAAATCAATGAAGAATTTATTACTTCATAATTAGCCACACATCTCACACTGTCAATCTCATTTGGCAGACCAAACTTTACTGCTGCATCTATAGTACTAATAAAATCAAAACTTATTTCTAAATCTTACTTTGGAGGTCGAAAATTGGGAAAAACTTGTAAACATGCTAAATCAAAAGACAACTGTTGATGACTATGGTGGTTATCTACTTGCCACTAGAGGCTTATACACTAGCGACATCTGTGTTAAAGTGGCTATACTAAAGGAGTTAAGGCCCATGGTTCAAGATGCTCTCTCTCCCTACTACAGGTGTGCGTGTGTGTGTGTCTGTGTGTGTGCGTGCGATCGTGCATGCGTGCGTTAGTGGGTGCATGCGTGGGGTTTGCAGTTGGCCTATCTATTGGATTATATCATTCGAATATTTCAACACATGCATGCACATTCGTGGAAATATGCGTCAACAAATGATTGATGTCCGTCTGCGGATATCATTTCGACTATTCACACATTACACATGTGGATACCAAAGAACCATTTTCTTGGTGCACTAAATCGGTTGAGGTAGCACATATACCAACATGCCAACTTTGGAGTATTGAAAATGTATCTCCTCCCAGGCGCCGTGGTTCACTCGCCTCCTCCTGTGTTCTGATATATAACTCGTTACTATTATCTCACATTAATTATTGCATTATGGCATGGGGTTATCAGGGAAACAGAATTATGAAAATCCAAAAGAAAGCAATGCGAATAATAACATTAAACAAATACAACTCACATACTGAACCACTTTAAAAAAAACTAAACTTGTTAAAAGTTGAAGATATCCTAAAGCTACAAGAGTTAAAATTTTACTTCAGATATATTCACAAAAATCTACCGGATTATTTATTAAAATGGCAAATTGTTCCAAAAGATAACACTCGAAATACACAAAATATATATACTTTCAGAACTAAGCATGATTTTGCAATGAAATGTTTGAAATACAACTTGCCACACGCTATAAATAACACGCCTGGTTTAATTAAAGACAATATATACACCCACAGTATGCGAGGTTTTTCAATGTATTTGAAAAATTATTTTTACAAAAATACGATTATAGGTGCACATTATCAAACTGTTATACATGCCACCAAAACATATAATAAATGAAGTTTTGAAAATGTGCAATCATTTACAAAGACGCTAGCGTTAGAATGCATACATGAGTACACGTACATGCAAACAAATAATACAGTTGCAGACACGAACACACACACGCACACACACACACATGTTTGAGATTGACTTTATTGTAGATTGAAAGAACCTATGTTATTTTTACGTAAATGGGGTGGCTCATATGATAGCGACATTTTGTCTTAATAGGAGTCACCGACCCCGTCTGATTTATATATATATACATACAGTATGTTATCAAATCATTTTTTTTCCTGCAAATTACCGAATTACATACTTATGTATCATGCGTAGTATATATATTTGTGTGCTTCTTCTTCTTCATTCGCTTCTTTGCCCAATTGGCCTCTGATCTGCCAGATGACGATGCATTAAAAAAACACAACGTCGTTTTTTTGCGTTCAGTTGTCAGTCATTCCATAGGTGGCGCCACTAGAGTTATGTTACATTTATTATCTGCTGCGTGCTACACCCAGTGGAAATTAAACGGTCATGGAACGAGTTTTATTTCCAAATGCTGTCTGTTATTGTGACAATTGCTGCCTTTGGTTTGTAGTTCCACGTGAGAGTATAAGCTGGTATCAATATGTTCCCATTTGTATTAAGAAATTCCGATTTTTCTGCAACCCGTGGGTCACGGGGACAGTTCAGCGGGACACCTATCTGGTCGGTGCCCTTTACATTGCCCGTGGTCACGTTTGACCGGGACTCGACCGGTGGTGTCCATTGACTGCAGATCCCAACTTCAACCTCGACCACCCGCCGGTGTTCGAGAGAGGACATAAGGATCGGACGTCCCGCCATCTGCGTGTCCCGATGACCATACGTCGGGGGTAGGTGGCGCTAGTGAACACGGCGAGCTGGCGTGTCTCCTCCGGCTCGCGTCCGTTTCACTAATGTCTGCGAGTACTAACAACATATAACGAGAATTAAAGGAAGGTCGTCTGCTCCGTCAGCGAGGAGACGTTTGTACTTCGCCCGACTTGTGATCTGCATGGGACGAGAGACGCAGAGAGGGAGAGAGGGGGGAGGGAGAGAGAGAGAGAAGGGGGAGAGAGGGACTGAGAGAGAGAGGGAGGGAGGGAGGGATAGAAAGAGAGGTATGGAGAGAGAGAGAGAGAGGGAGGGAGAGAGAGAGGAGGGAGGGAGAGAGAGAGGGGGAAGGGATATAGAGAGATAGGAGAGAGAGAAGGGAGGAGAGAGAGAAAGAAGGAAGAGAGAGAGGGAGGAGAAAGCGAGAGGGGAGGAGAGAGAGAGGGGGGTGGAGAGAGAGAGGAGAGAGAGGGATGGAGAGAGAGCGGGGGAAGGAGAGAGAGAGAGAGAGGAGAGAGAGGGATGGAGAGAGAGAGGTATGGAGAGAGAGAGGGCAAGAGAGAGAGGGATGGAGAGAGAGAGAGAGAGAGAGAGAGAGAGAGAGAGAGAGAGAGAGAGAGAGGGAGAGAGAGAGGGAGGGAGAGAGAGGGATGGAGAGAGAGAGGGAGAGAGAGAGGGAAGGATATAAAGATATAGGGGGAGAGAGAGAGGGAGGTAGGGAGAGAGAAAGGGAGGGAGAGAGAGGGGGGAGGGAGCGAGAGGGGGAGGAAGAGAGAGGAAGGGAGGGAGGGAGAGAGAGAGAGGAAAGGAGAGAGCGAGAGGGGGAGGGAGAGGAAGGGAGGGACGGACGAGAGAGAGAGGGAAGGATATAGAGAGATAGGGAGAGAGAGAGAGAGAGAGAGAGAGAGGGGGGGGGGAGAGGGAGGAGGGATGGAGGGAGAGAGAGAGGGGAGGGAGAGGGATGGAGGGAGAGAGATAGGAGAGGGGAGGGAGAGAGGAGGGAGACAGGAGGGGAGAAAGGGAGGGAGAGATAGGGAGAGAGAGGCAGGGAGAGAGGGAGGGAGAGAGGGGTGAGAGGGGAGAGAGAGAGGGAGGGAGGGAGGGAGGGAGGGAGGGAGGGAGAGAAAGAGAGAGAGAGAGAGAGGGAGAGAGAGAGGGATGAGGGAGAGACACAGAGAGAGAGAGGGGGAGGGACGGCCGGAGAGAGGGAAGGAGCGAGCGAGGGAGGAAGGAAGGGAGGAGGGAAGAAGAAAGGAGGGAGGAGGGAGAGAGACACAGACAGAGAGGTGGAGAAGGAGAGAGAAAAAGAGGAGAAGGGAGGGAGGCAGTAGACTTGGCACATCTGAATAATTTGCACAGTTTCCACTTACTACGTAGATGTTGAACGTTTTGCACTCTTGGTTAAAGCCGCCTAAGAAGAAAACATAACCTACCCGCACATGCAAACTCGGTTATAAGTAGATTACAAAATGAAATAGAAAAAAACATGTTTACGAACACTGTTTTATACTGCACAAGTAACCCTGCAGATCTAGTTAATTTGCAGATGTGCTAAATAATACTTCATAATATGCAGTAGAACTACCGCTTTTCATGATGTGATGGCGGTTGATGAGGACCTCCATTCATGGCCGAACCATTTGTATATTTTAGAGTAAATATTTTACTTACGTTGTGGCAATTGTTAGTTTGGCTGTAATATTGGTTTGACAATTAGTAAATCCGTTTTAAACAATGAAATATCGGCCTGGCGGCTGATTTCGGCATTAAAGCGGTAGCCCGTCTAAGTCGTGAGATTATTTAAAAAAAATGACGAAATGGGATATGTTCTACGGCCAAAGCAGTAGACTTGGCACATCAGAATAATATGCAAGGAGTGTTCATTTTCTACGTCGACAATGAACGGCATTGCTTTGGTGATTACAATATGTTCAGCAAGCAACTTTAATAACTGTTTTTATTTATAATATATTTATGTTGTGTCTATCTTATTTTAGTTATGCTACCAAGTTAACTGTTTGAAGACATGGGTCGCCATGCAAGTCCCGAGACCGGAATTTGGGTCGCAGCCAAAAAGGTTAAGAACCGCTGGCCTAAGTAGCACGGTATCCAGTCGTTAGGACTGCTCAAGGCGCTTTATTATTTACTCCCAGGCAGACCTGTTCAATCGAACACCATCTCGACTTCTCCGGGAAGCATTCAACAACTCTGCAACTCTAACAATACGTACACAAATATCCACCACTGTCTATAGCCAAGTACACATTCATTCAGCTGGACAGCACGAGTGCAAAACGTCCATCATCGACGTAGAAATTGGACACTCCTTGCAAATTACTCTGATGTGCCAAGTCTGCTGCTTTGAGCATTTTTGTTAGTTTTTACAGTTATGATTTGGGACTGTTTCTTGTGGTTGTTGTCTGTTCCAATTATTATCGCGATACTGTCGAACTAGTTAGTGATACTATCGCAATAAAGTTGCAATAGTAAAATAGCTATCGCATTAGTAAAACTACTCACAATAGTCACCCATACCAGCCGTCGACGGAGGTATCACTCGAGGTTGATTGACGTCTTACGGGGGACGTCGAGGCGGGGCAACATCGGGCATACCCCACCCCACCCCGGCAGCGGCGACGGGGATTAACGCGTGCCGGACGCGGTTACTGCAGACCGACTGTAGGAGCCAAAGAGACGGGGCGGTCGAGCGAGCGTGTCGGACACAGTCCCTGAAGTCATGCTCTAGTTGCAGTTCATAATCACCAGTGTCCAGCCGCAGACCCGTGTCAACTCCCGCTCATCCCATTTCTGGGTCGAAACACACTAGTTGCGGTCTTCCCAAGAACTGTGAGCCCAATGGGGTGTCGTGACAGCTTTAGGGTGTTGCCGCCACGGACGTCGTCGACGATGAGGATATGTATTGTGCTAGTGCTCGTCCTGTGCGTTCTCCTCGAGGTCGCTGACTGCGAGAAGGAGGCGAAGGAGGTCGCGGCGAACAAAAAGGGGACGGCCAACAAACGGAGGCTGTACGGTCGTGGCGATATCGGCGCCAAACGGTCTCGCAACGGCAAGAACCGGGACAGCAGCGGCGGCCGAAACGTGGACAGGACCGGCAACAACAGCAGCAAGTACGGCACGGACGGCAGCGCCTTGAGAGGGTGAGTGGCTGTCTCACAACTGAGTGACAATGGTTTGTTTAGCGAGACCTTCGCTGTAACATACCGAGTCCTTCCTGTGTCTGTCTCCTCTCCTTTTGGCGACAGCAAGTATGTCCACGTCCGTATGCACAGATTTTGTCTCAGGTTATTTGCACACACGCACGCGTACACACATGCGCGCGCATGCACGCACACATAAGTTTCGCATTTCACCACCACCACCACCACCACCACACACGTTCGTTCCAGTGACTTACTTAGCTTTAAATTTCTGCCAGCTGCAACGTGAACTGTCTTCCTTCTGTGGTCTGTCAGCGTGTCTACCCACGCACCTACAACACCAGTAGCTCGTAGCCTAACTTTCTGACAACCGGGAGCTAACAACGAGGACCCCAGTCGATGTATTACCTGTCAGGATTTCATACTTTGAACGTTTTCGCCAAATTGAAACACGCGTATGATAAATAAAATGGCAAACTGAGTGTTGCTGCACTGACAGCTGCCCGGGTCGCGTCTGTAGTGTCACAGCGCTCAGAGAAACAAAGATGATCTATCATCTGGGATCTCTCGAAACGTGTGCACCACTTGTATTCAGTGTGACCCAGAGGCACGTTCCCATGAATTATAATAGGCCAATAATATAATAAATAAATAATTACACATGTATATATATACATATGTAATTATATATATATACATATATATATATGTATATATGTACCCAAAATACTAGGCGTTTTTACGTTAAGCCTATCTTTTTGTCGACTTTCTTAACCCTATCTGAGACAGCCTCCATTAGACGTCTCGTCGACTGCGTCTATATGCAGGGGCGTAGGTCTACCGTGCGTGACGTTGGTCACGTTCGTTGAAATGAGATCTTGGCCAGGTTCAAAGAGAATAACTTCACGGGACTGCTATATATGAAGGCCCAAGTTAACAACCACATAATTTGTAGACTCACCTCTTGTTTCGCGCCAGGCTTCATTTGATTTACTTACAAGAACGTCCAATCAAGCCGCAATGTGGTCAAGATGCTGCGCAGATTCCCCACAAACCCTGGTGGCATCTCACATCAACAACAGTGTCGAATGTTGTTTTTAAATCGAACTTTAAGACTTACCTGTTTTCCAGAACATTTTGTACGGCGCCGTGAGCAATGGTTGTTGGAACGGCGCATTGTAAATTTGATTATTTTGATTTGATTTTCTCTTTGAGTGCTATTGATCTTATAGGCCTACTTCTTGAATAACGAACAAAAGAACACAGGTAGTTTTTCACGATGTTTCCATTTCAAGCAAATCCGTACTAAAACGGGATATTCGGCCCTACTGCTCCCAACCTTCAAACAATCCGTATATATTATAACGGAAGTCCGTATGATGCGGCTTGCATGGCCTCCTATTACACTGTGCGCCGTACTGACCCGTCCTCTGTCGCTGCAGCAAAACGTTGGGATATAGCGCCAATACGCCGAATTCCCAGGCACCACCGTCAACGCACCTCTCAACATTAACCGAAATCACACGAATTACAAACACTATCGTTGCGTCGCCAAGATTAGAGGTCAAGGCGCTGATTGAACTTGCAGCAGTGCAGCGTGTTACCCGTCGCCCCATTGCCCAGAGGCGACGCTTCGCATCCCGAACAGTGTTAGACGAGCGACTGCGAAGAGAAGGCCTATGCAAACGATTGGGTGTATGGGAAACATGAATCGACAGAAAAACCATGGACTACGTCTGTCCCGGTTTATTGCCACACGACAGATCTGCGGCTGGGTGTCTGACGTTTTAGTGACCGTGTCAGGTGCGAGTTTTGAAATAAGATACGTGTCAATGCTAAATCTGTACAAAATACGAATGGTCTATCTTGACATATATTTCTAGGTCTAGATACAAACAGAGGCATAGAATTGGAAATATTGACGTGGTGCATGTCTTAAATTATTGTCATACGTGTCATTGTTGGCACATAAAGACGACAAGAAACTGCTACAGCCACCTTGGTCAGCATCTTGTATTCACATAATATTATAAAATACAATCACGTGATAAAAATCTCGAAATAGCTGCGTACATCCAGTGACCTCTTGTCAATCACATTTTATCTTTACAACGACGTGGACAAGCATTCGTACGATCTAAAAGACTGTATATTGAACCAGTCAAGATCCTCTTTCCCCTGGGAGCCCACGAGCAAATTTCGAAAAACTAAAAAAACATGAACCTACCCAATGTACCCGCTAGCTACAAATGGCAACCACATACATATCAAACGGACGGATATATAATATATTCAGACTTACGGGCATGAGTAACATACTTAAAGACAGAAACCCGCAGTCTGTTTTAGGCCTATAATGAAGATAAACATATCACTCTGTAAACCCCTACACCTCTGATCATAAAAATGTTCTTAACCCAAGGGCATGCCCTTCCTATTTGCTACGTCAGAGGTCTACCCTAAAACAAATGTGCCAGGTTACGCATGTACCGGTGTCATACAGAATATGGACTCCATGGAATATGTACCCCTGGGTATGAATTCTAAAAAAAAAATACTGCTATAGAATATGTACCCCTTTTACTATGCAAATATTTAGTGTGTATCTGTTTTATTATAACATTACTCCAGGATGTATGTCCCTATAATATGTGTATATGTTAATTTAAACTTAAATTTCATTAATATTACTCAATAAGTTAATTAATTGAAGATGAACTAGTTTCCAATAATCATACTATGCAACAAAACCAATGAAAGCTAATGAGTTTGACAATATATACATATTATAATTTTATACTGTCTTTGTAGTTAGAAAAAAATCAATTAACTAATTAGTTAAGCTAATTAGATAAGATAATTATTGTTTTATAGAGAATATGTTTTAACAATGTTGTACTTTAAGCGCCTTTGAACATATTTTTATATCCGGAGACATGGCGCTATACAAATGAAATTATTATTATTATTAAGTAATGAATTAATAGGGCAAGATGAAACATTGTCCAGTGGTCACAATGTGTAATTAATTCACTGAAAGCTCATGCGTTTGGCCATCAAGATATGTATCTAATCTACCATTTCTGTAAACACAGAACGAGAAACTAATTGTTTAATTAACCAAAAATTAGTAATTACTAGAACAGCATTAAATAATGGTCTGTGATTATAGTGTTTAATAAATCAAATGAAAGCAGACGAGCTTTGGTATCAATACATCTCTGCCATCGGTGTAAACAGAACAGGAAATTAATTAATTAAACAAGACTTTCAAATAACATAGAGTGTAATATGTCAAATGAAAACTAAGGAGCTTGGCGATCAGTTTATGTACCTACCATTTATATAGTCACATAACAAGAAATCAGTCAATTAATTAAGCAATAATGTAATAGTTTACTAATTAATTACTTGTTATGCCTATACAAATAGGAGATGTAGACTGACGTCATAGCTCCTCAGCTTTCTGTTTATATATTACATCATTCTGATCACTGAATTTGATTTAATATTATTCTCTTAATTAAATAGTATATATCAATTATTTGTTCTGTCTACACAAATAGTAGATATTATATATATATATATATATTATATATATAATATGTATATATATATGTAGCGCTTGGCCAATGGATAGTTATATATATATATAACTATCTATATATAATATATCTATATATAATATATATATATCTAAAACTATATATATATATATATTTATATATATAACTATCGATTGCCAAGCTCTTCAAATTTCATTTGATATATTACACTATGATCACAAAACATTAGTTCATGTTGTTCTTTTAATTAATTTTAGTTAATTAATTTATTTATTGTTCTGCCTACACAAATGGCAGATATACATTGATTTCAAAGCTCCCCAGTTTTTAATTGATATATTACAGATTGTGACCACTAAACTTAATTTGGTTCTATTAATTAACTAATTGACCTTGTTTAATTAATGACTGCTAAGCTCCTCAGCGTTCACTTGATAAGTTAAACACTATAACGGCAAAATATCTCAATGTCTATTAATTAGTTAAATTGGTTACATTAATTAAGTTTTAATTGAAATGTGCACATATTATTATAAAGACAAATGTCCTGAAATAATATTGTAGTAAGACAAATACATAATAAATGCAAGTATATATTAAAATTAAGAGGGGTGTGTATTCTATAGGGGAGGTACGTATTCTATTACAGAATACATGTTCCGGGGTACATAGTCTATGGGGATATTAATTCTATCTGACACCGGAACACTCGCACTCTGTATTGACGCTCTATCCGTAATTACCGATACTGTCTTCAGTTGTACCCCGAGCACCCCTCAAGCACCTCCTGACCCCTAAAACAATCCGCCCTATTTATCCTTCCTCGGGTGCACAAATAACCTCTTTGATCGCGGACGTATGTCTCCGTCACCTCGTCGTAGCAGACCGTGCCAGACTCTCCGTCACTGTTCGGCTCTACTGCTGCAGCAGCAGTCCGGGTGCAAGTAGCCTGGCCTACGCGTACCCTTTGGCTTAGGCTTTGCTGACAACAGTATCCATAATTCCTGCATCTTTCTCACTCGTTCTTAATGCAGGTCCTGCCCATCCCTGTCCGCTCCCAACATCTTTAATTCAGGTGTTTCTTCGTGTCAATCTAGCCGTGGTCTAAATTCTTCCATCATCCTTCTAACTATTCGTATCAGTTGTTGTCTACATGTAGCTTCCGAATATCGTGTTTACATTACTTGTGGAGGGAATGTAATATTATATGTGTTAATGATACACCTATCACGTGATTTCATGAACTCGTGACGCAGGTAGTGGAATTTGCGACAGCATAGGCGTCTATACTGACCATTAAAGGGAATAAAAACATATATTACTCGAATTCATGTTATATTACATCCTGCTATCTATTTCCACGTCCACCAAGCCAAAACAATCAAAACATTCAATGAATTAGAAATTCCACATTTTATGGTGTGCATCCGGACATTTTCGAATATGCATATTTTTGGCGCACTTTTCGGGATGCCGAGATGTGACGTCACTTATGACTCAAACTCGCATCAGGCCGCCCCTTTCCATGCATTCAGAGCATGTTTACAAGTATAGCTTTTGAGTCGAAACGAGCGTCAGAACGAGTTATTGTGCAATATTCCGACGTAATACAAACACTAGTCATCATAGAGGAACAAGCAGTTATCTTACGGTTCCACATGAATCGAATTTTATTCAAAACAACGAATGCGAATGGGCCTACAAGTCGACTAGGTTTCGCCGAGCTTGGGCTCGTTTTCAGAATAATTATATCGAATGCAACCAACGGGAGATAATCTACACCAATAAACATACATAGCAAACATATATTGTATCCAGCTACATAAAGTAACATGTATAATCTCATAATAGCACTAGAATATCGATATATGAAGGAGTTGTACAATTTATCATAACAACTTAAATCAGTCAGAAATTTTCCGTTGGTCCCGCTAGCTCAGCGGGTAGGCGCGTTGGTTACGTGTTTCTTATTTTACAATCGGGCGACGCCGGTTCAATCCTGACAGCATGCAAACGTTTGATTTTCTCTACACTTTTTTTGTTTATATTTTCACTAAGTAATATAAACAAAATCATTTTATACTATAATGCATTGTTTGTAAATAATTTTTATTTTTGTAGTAACTATTTATTCGCCACAAAAATGAAAATATGGTTATATAACGATAATTATATAACGATGTTTCTAAATGTTATTTATCCAAACAAATATAATGTAATGGATATATAATTTATTAATTGTAAATGTATTGTACGATAATATATTGTAATTATATATGTGAAAACAGATTGAGATCTGTCTGGATAAATACAATTTAGAAACATCGTTATGACCATATTTTCATTTTTGTGGCGAATAAATAATTACTACAAAAATAAAAACAATATTTACAAACAGTGCATTATAGTATAAAATGATTTTGTTTATATTACTTAGTGAAAACATAAACAAAAAAAATGTAAAGAAAATCAAATGTTTGCATGCTGTCAGGATCGAACCGGCGTCGTCCGATCGTAAATTAAGAGATACGTAACCAACGCCCGTACCCGCTGAGCTAACGGGACCAACTGAAACTCTCTGACTGATTTAAGTTGTTATGATAAATTGTACAACTCCTTCATATATCGATATTCTAGTGCTATTATGAGATTATACACGTTACTTTATGTAGCTGGATACAATATATGTTTGCTATGTATGTTTATTGGTGTAGATTATCTCCCGTTGGTTGCATTCGATATAATTATTCTGAAAACGAGCCCAAGCTCGGCGAAACCTAGTTGACTTGTAGTTGTAGGCCCATTCGCATTCGTTGTTTTGAATAAAATTCGATTCATGTGGAACCGTAAGATGTTTGTTCCTCTATGATGACTAGTGTTTGTATTACGTCGGAATATTGCACAATAACTCGTTCTGACGCTCGTTTCGACCCAAAAGCTATCCTTGTAAACATGCTCTGAATGCATGGAAAGGGTCGGCCTGATGCGAGTGTGTCATAAATGACGTCACGATACTACGTGATCGCCTAGCTCATTAAAATTTCATTTTCCGCGGGAATCGCTTCACAGACGAGCTTAACATCGAATTTATGCTACAAATGTATTTTTCTGTATTTGTTTAATGTTGTCAAATGTTACATACAATGTTAAACTTTGTGTACACATGGAAAAAGGATTTTAGCTAATGCCTTATTTTTATTTCCTTTAAGGTCGGTATCAATGAACATATAATGGTTCAATTATTACGATCCTAGTTCGTTAAAACACTTTTCGGCAGTGAAACTCTTATACCTACATTGAAACGACAAGATGTTTTAACTTTACGATCTGACATTCGTCAGATAAAATAGTATTCTTGCAGGTAAAATCCACATTTTTATTTGTATACAGTGTTACTAACATTCTGATTTAGATATAAGGTCAACTTTCTTTGACAATATGTGAGACGCATACCTCTAATATTTTGTTGTATATTATACAAACTACAAACATTCATCCAATGTTACTAAGACATTTAGTGCAGCGCACACTTGACACGCTCTGTATTTAGCGCAAGGAAGCAGCACTGCACGTGGGGGCCAGTTAGTGTCGTATTGTTATTCTGTACGATCGAGGTGGGGCCTATTGCCATTTCACGAGGCATGGGCAATTTTATTCACTCAGCTATATAAATTAGTAGTTGGCAATAGACAATGGTGGATACAAATGGTTAACTGTTTTTTGTGTTGTAATTACGGTGCGGTTGAATGTTTCCAACATAAATAGGGAGGTGTGAACTAAAGCGCTTCGTCGGACTGGTTATTATGCTGTATATATTATGTAGGGCCCATATAGGAATTACCTTTTTCGTTATCTTTAAACGTACCGCGGGTACGTTGAACTTGCTACAGACATCATTGGAAGTCAGGGGTGGTAGTTGACTACATAACCTCTGGAATATCCAACACAGTGTGTGGAATTTAGCTTAATCAGTTGTCGTTTTTCCTACTACAGAACAGAACAGAAGTGGATTTATTTATCCAGACTGTACATCCAATAATAACATGACAAATTATAATATAAAAAGGTGTACAATGAGGATGATTGAGACTCCCACTAATATTAAAAAAGAAGTCGCTTCCGTGGGAGCCACACATAGTATAATTATAGTTCAGTTTCTGTTGAAAGAAAAAAACATATTGTCTATTATCTAAGACATAGGCAGTAACATAAAATAAGATACATCGCCAGTAAAAACCAAGATAGATTATTTTATTATAAGATGTATGTTCATAGAATGTGGTGCGGTAAGCAGTATTTTATGGTGTTTGGGTGACATCATTGTGGTTGATTGCGTGTATACATACAGGCATAACAATTAATGTTTGTGCACGTGTTGTTGTAGTTATGAATGAAATGGTTCTTAGCGTAGTTTAAAAAATTGACTCGTTGACTCACGACTGTATCACTGACCTCTATTTATAAAACCCATACCGAGGAATCCGGTAGGCAACGGTAGTATTGGCTAAGCTTAACTTTGACAGCATTTTGCACGGCGATCTTCTAGAGGATATTGATCGAGACTGATGCATAGTCGTTGACATGAGCCGCGCCCCCTGGTGTGCGATGATGGCTATACATTAGCGTGCGTAGAAAAATTAGTTAGGACTAGAACCGCATCGGGATTCGGGAAAGACCAGTTTTATTCAGCTTAATTTTGTTAAATATTTCATTATGACTCTACATATACAGAGGCCTAATGTCCTACAACAAACATGTTTTTAGTCGTATGTATCATATGAATTAAGGAGGTATAGGAACTTTATGGATATTCGTTGTTTCGAATTTGTTAAAAATGGTCTCGAAATACCCCAACGCTTATGACCATGTAGAGGTTTAGTATAGTTTCACCTATTGCTTCCTGTATCAAGTGTTCTACACAATTATGGTAAGTGGAATATTTAATATGCTTCTCTGTGTTTGTGAAGATAGTGTTGGGTACTGTAGTCTTACACCACTAACGGCCATTCTCAGCGGTAGGCCTACTCCCAGTGCTGTCTAACATCCTACAGGCGTAATACCAGAAACCAAAATCCGACATTTCGAAATGTGGACAAAGTCCCACGATACAATAAATAGTATTCACGTTTTGCTTGTAAAGTGTGTTACTGTCCGTTTATATTTTCTTAATACACATATATATGACTATAGCAGATCAGTAGAGATTAACTCTCTCAGTGTGCTTTTTAATTTACATAGCGAGTCTACAGTTGCGCAAGGTAATCATGTTTCATGTTGCAGATAACTGTTTCTTTCTATCGAGAATGGGATTGTGGCCGGTGAGATTTTGCCACAAATTAATATTCAGTTGCACGCAATACACAACTCGTAACGACGGTGGGCTGCTTATCTTCACACAAGAATCGACTGATACCTACTTCAACAAGTTGAATAAGAACGCTTCTTTTTACATTTGCGGATGTTCCGCGATGATATCGCTCCCACGTGTGACACAACGCAGCCACGAAACTATTCCGTTTCTACGAACATTTGGTTGACGTAACCCCAAGGCGCGTCGCGTTATAACGATGTAGACTCTATCCGTTTGCCACCGGCCGAGCAAAGGAGAACCTCCGTCAGGGTATCGTGTTCGCCTCCCCGTGCAAGGATGCGACGCCAAGTCGGGTTGACAACCTTGATGAATGCCGTCTCTTGTTAGATGGCGAGAACATAGCGCCAGACTCCCCGCACAGATCCACGGAACATAGCCCCCCGGCGAGCCACAGCTTGCATTAGTCTCTACGCAGAGATGCCAAGAAATAAACAAGCAAGAAAAACACGGGAGAATGTACGTACGTGCTTGTGGAACGAGAGTAGGGAATTTTGTTGTTGAACGCGTGTGGGCATCGCCGAGTGAGGGTAAATGGTAGTGGGTCTAATGTCGTAACATGTCTTAAATGGATGTAGGGTGTGTAGAATAAACAGTACAGTCTATTCTTGTGAATTTGTTCCCGAAGGCCACTGGTGCTATATTTATGTTTTCAGCTGTTCCTTTCCGTCGATGGATCCGTATCATTGCTGTCTCCAACATATCTCTTTATCTCGTTCTCCGCCCAGTTTTGGAAAATAGTTCTTCATACAGTCGGTCTTCCTCTTCTCCGCCTGTTCTCTGAGGGGATCCGCTCTCTTCGTTAACCGTTCCCTTCCATCTGTTCCACGTGTCCAGACCACTTCAACCGACCCTCACTAGCTTCCTCCTAACACTAACACCCACTTTCACACCAACATACTCTCTAAGTCTAAGCTCTTCCATTCTTCGCTTGCATACTCTTTTCACTCATGCAATTATTCTAGAGTTCTTTTCGCAAACTTGCATCTGCGTATTGGTGCAACAACACAACCGTGAAATGTTCAAATTATAAACAGAACATTCGAAAACTAAGTTTGACTCTTTCTATTGGCAATGTTGCGGAGGCAGTTAGGGTAACCGCAAAACCCTTTGATGTCCAATGCATTCGTGAGGTCCCCACATTCAAGACAACTGATTCAGCGAACTTTCTGCCAATAGATGTTAGGCCTACCACCCTAGCTTCAGGGGGTGATTCCGAGTAACGGAATATACATGCCCACTTTTAAAAAAACGTATTACTACACACATATTTGATGCATACGTTCATTTGTAAGAAATTTTACCTTATAAATTTACAGCGGGCCAGCGGTCACTCAGTCCAATAAACAATGATACATGTCTTTAGAATAATGGTGAATAACGACATGATATTATTTATTACGTTAAGCTTGCAATAAAAATAACCAGCCGGCATAATATGTAAAGCATGTCTTTTGTAATGATGTTTTCGGTCCAAAATCCAACAATTAAACTTTTAGTATAAATTAATTAACAATCTTTTACCCTACTACTTCAATGTTTTTCCAAACACACACATATATGATATTCATCAGCACTGCACAGGTGAAAGAAATAATCTGTATATGACCAGATTCAAAAATTTATTTGCCCAAAAATGCATTAGACACAACATAGTAGAGACAGTTAACAATACACCAAGTATTATCATTAATAAAATTTACACCCAGTGTCATAAAAAATTTGTTGTTGTTAATATTTATGGGTTGGCTCCTGTGCTACCGATATTATATATCTTAATGGGAGTCTCCCGACCTTATCTATTACTTACGTTAGTCGTTGTATATGTATCGTACATACAGGTCAAATACACTGATTCTGAGTTCGGTCTACGATGGAGACGCATGTCCTCTGTCAGGCCCGTGTCAGCAGCCACGTTCTGAAATGACAGACAAATGGATGGAAGCAGAGGCAGGGGCGACTCGGCGAGGGTTAATTGCTGCCAGGTAAGCTGTTGGTAAGCGACCAGACACGTGCGTCTGGAAGCGTCGCGCCCCAATAGCGAACTAAGTGATTTTAAAACGGAAATCTGCAAGACAGATCAGCACCAGCTGCGGGTCGGGAGCGGGTGAGCTCCGTGGTTGCGCCGCGCGCGTGCCGGTCTCCGCTGCCAGCGAAGGCCCTGGGCGTCGGCAGCGCTCGCCCTGGGCGCCAGCTATTTAGCGAGTGTTAATTAATTGCGACACGGGTCAGACGCGATTTTGACGAGTTCGTTTGGACGTGATATTGCCCAGTCATCGAATGCGTAAAGAATCCGCCCCATCTAACGCTGACCCCGATCCGGGACACTGTTACAGGCAAAAAGGAAACGCCACCTTTGACGCATGACGCAATCAATAAGATGGCTTACAGACGAACGAAGAGAAGTAAGAACGTGTGTACTGATAATATTCAGCATGAAGCGCTACGAATAACGCAGACTCTATTATTATAACTTAAGTGTTTCGAAATATGACTTAGGGTCTACCCTCGAACTGCAGGTCTACTTCAAATTGCCCCGCAGGCCTAGATAATCTACTGCACGAAATATATGACACCATTCCTGTGATTTGTATCGCCATCGGACATCCACTGTGCGATTGGCTAGTACAAGTTTGTTACATATTATCATGCAAAAAGGCACGGTCTCTGGTAGGGCCAAATGCAGGAATGGTTCGCTCTAATAAAGACATAAGCCAAAATAGTTTACACCAGTTATTTTATAAAACACATGTATTTAACATAATACGAAGCAATAACGTCAACGAGCAAGCTAAGGAAGACAACTATATGGGTTTAAATTATTCGGCCAAGACGGTTCAGCAGTTGATCCATGAGCTGGATTCAGGACACGAAGGTATCAAGGTTTGTTGTCGGTAGCTGACCACGCCAACTGGACAGCGCATTTAATACACTAGCTATCGACCATCCGACTGGTCAAGAATAGACCCACTGACCACAAATTCCGCCAATATAAATGCGGACACACGCCCGGCATGCCGATGGACCGGATAACGCTCTTCCAGGCAATTTCTGAAGACATGGTCCAAATTGACCATGGCGGCTGTCTGTGCTATTTATCATGTTGTTGTATATTTTTACTTTCGGGGAAGTAGTTTACTGAATACATACGTTCTCAAATCAGAAACTTTCATTTTTCATATCCAAGATGTTTAATTTACCTGGTAGAGGCTTTCGCCAACGTATCACGTCGACTTCATCAGTACCGATGACGCTGAATGACGTCATCATACACGTGAGGCAGTTCGTAATTGCCCTCGTCTCTGTTGATGGGTGTTTTGGTTTTCCTGATCCAGATGGCTTCCTTGATATGCCGAATTCTTCTGTTGGGTTCCTTGTCTACATTTTTTTCTTTTTTTTCCCGCTCATTGTGTATTTCTCATTTTTCGTGTTGTCTACGTCCTTTCTGTGTTCCAAATACTACAGTAATAAGAAATTATAAATAAGAAAACAAAAACAGACCAAATAGGTTAAAGCTTTGATAAATACATTAAACTAGTTGCGACGTATTACTTTAGTTTGGTTATCAGCCGATATCTTGTACAATGGTGGCTTAACAAGACAACGTTCCATTAGACTAGAGTAACAAAAACAACGAAGAGCGTAATAATAGAATCGTTATATATCTACGTATAAGGCCTTATCACTGCTCCAACATCACACACACTCGCAGTAGCAATCAACTGCTACCAAAATATGTACAATGATTCAACGTATATCAACCCGAGATTGACAACAATTAATTCCAACACGACCAAGAAGGCAAGAACACACCCAACAATACATCCACCTGCAACCAGTCAATTAATGACTGAATATATACAGTTAGCTGTTAAAAATAATACATCAACATTATATATGTACACTATTAATTCACCATGTACGCGTCTCGCGATTACCAAGGCGGCAGCGACGACGACGAGAAGACAATGAAACCGGGAGTAATACGTAGTTTATGACAAAACGCGGAAACTCCATCATCTTCTCTTAGAGCCTAGTCTTTACGGCTTTGAGTCGCGAACTTATTGGTCATAGTATCGAAGTCAGTGCTATTGGTATTAGCTCTCACTCGATCGAAAAGTGCATACACCAGACTATTCAGTCGCTCCTGTCCCATACTTGAGATCGAAGTTATACCTCTTGACGAGCTTCGGTTTCGAGAAATGTATCTCACAAGAGGCTCAGACACACTGCGAGGAATGTCCTGAGCGACACGAGCAAGTTCGGGAACGGTGTCCCGTGTCCCGACATCACCACCGATTGAAGGCTGTCGAGCGCATGCCACGCAGTACACGGCCGACCTCCTCCCTCGGTCCTTCTGCGGCGATGTCGATCGATGGCGTAGTCGTTGTCCCCATCCCTGGCCTAGCCCATCAGGCGTCTTTGTTAGGAACCCGAGCTTGTTGTTCACTTCCGCCAAGTATAGTCATCGTCCTCTTTCTGTCTCTCCGTCAATTCGATCGATGGCCTGATG
Organism: Paraescarpia echinospica; assembly: GCA_020002185.1. Classification (NCBI taxonomy): domain Eukaryota; kingdom Metazoa; phylum Annelida; class Polychaeta; order Sabellida; family Siboglinidae; genus Paraescarpia; species Paraescarpia echinospica. Next base: position 9,967,127 of record CM034541.1, read on the forward strand.
CTGATTTCGTCTCATCTATGCTTACAGTAGCGACATCCTTTGCTTTATCTTCATTCATCCAGAATTCTTATCCGCCACACCTGTCTTTATTTACGTCGTGGTCGCGTTTCTTTCTTCGCAGGACGCCGTCGCGGTCCTCGCAAGCTCGACAACATCATTGCGCTCCTCCTCGCAGAAGAGAACAAGGGACGTAGTTTTTTTTATTGTAATGTTTATTTAGCCAAAAAGCCAACACAAAAATGGCCACCAGCAACGCGAGGCTTGTCCGAATGGAACAAAATGTTTGTACTAAAGTGAACTGCTTAGGGTATACTGTCTTCCCAAAGTGACGCAAAAAAAAAACTTATGCCTAGGCTTGGGAACAATCTTAGATCTGTGTCTTGGACTTGGACAGCAATTGATGGATCCGCCATACATTGCGGTTTGCCTACGACTACGTCAAACTAAAAATTCGAAAAATCCAGGAGAGTCGATGAGTTGCACATACAATGATTCAAAGTTAGCGTATTAATCCTTATAGACTAGTATATCTATATACAGCTAACATTTTATAAATGAGAGAGACAGTTCGTTTCTTGCGAACTTCCGTCTTCAGCATAACTAGAATGATTTTAATCCCGTTCTCGGTGAATCTCTGTTGTTGAAGTTTGAGCGTCTTCAACAGATGCGCCGATGAATAGCACGGTTGGCGCGCGATTGATAGGATTTGACCGCGACAGGGGCCGGTCTGTAATTGATGCAGGTTGAGATTGCGTGTAACGTTCGCAGCGTGCCGACTGTAATGAATGACCAGCTTCACTGGTGGGGCATTAGGAGTGAAGGGGCAAGGGCAAAGGCAATCAGCCGAGCACGCTAACATCAAAATTAGCCAATAGATCAACATGGATGACAAATAGATAACAGTTGTGCATGCCATCGAGTTAGTATCTTCAACTTTAAAATCGTCTGCTATTTCCATGGAAGAATTAACTTTACTTCTACGTTTATACATATCTACTACTTCTATTGCTACTACGACTACACTTACCATTGCCGATGCCATCATCATTAGTAATTACTAACGTTAATGCGTGTACACACGCACAGACCTACGTTGGCACGCACGCTCGCACGTACCACCGTCTGTACGTGTACGACGTAAACACGTATCACGATGAAGACTTGTGCATATTCTTGACTATAATTTTTGTGTTGTTAATATTCCACATTTTCATTGTAATGTAGACCTACCATTATTTTTTATGTTACTGTTATATAATAACGTGATTACTTACCTGGATTATTTGCGTTTGATCTTCCGGTTCTAAAATGAGGTGTTTAGCATTGTAATATCCACCTTTATACATCAGATTTGATTGATTTCGAGAACGAGGCTTATTTGTGGTTAAAGTCGTGCTTTTAGAATGTGTCCGTCTTCCAGTGTTCGTCAAGTCTTTGTATTTTGAAAGCGCTGGTGTTTTCTGCTTCCACCGTTGGCTGTGGATGGTTATTCCAGTCCTGGAAGATGCGTTGTGAGAAGGGTTATTTTCTGATGTCACATCTCTTGACGAATTTTATGTTATGTGCATATCATTGTTATGAAATCATCATTGTCGATGTCAACAATGCCATTCATAATTCTATACACTTGAACCATGCCTCTTCCTCTACTTCTGTACGCCAGCTTAATATGTTTCAGTGTGTGAAGTTTTTGATTTCTAGTACCGTCTTGGCGGGTCTTCTCCATGATTTTTTAAGTGTGTTAATGTCTATTGCATGGTATGAGTTCCAAACGGAGTCAGCGTATGGTCAATAAAGGTAAAGGTAAGTTATCATATAGCCCGGTATAAAGTGCTTAGGATTGTTAAAAGGACTTTACCCTTACTCCTTGGCAGACCTATTTAATCAAACACCATCTCGACTTCTCTGGAAAGGATTCAGTCACGTTGCAATTACTACGCGAAGACTATTCGTACACAAGTATCCAATATTGGCTAATTGGCTATAGTCAGTCACTCAATTATGCCACTGATTGAACTGGAGCAACGTAGAGAGACGAGCTGGCCCAAGATTCGACACGGCAGCAAGGGGATTTGAATCCGGAATCTCTTGATCGAGGGACCGACGCTCTAGCTACCACACCCCCGCGCTCTATGTGACATTGCTATATAATGCTGTATACAACAATCTGAAGATGGTGCAGTCAGTATATTTGAAAGTGTCTGCCGGAATTCAGAGATTGGGTCGACGTTTCGCCCAGTCATATATATTGCAAACAAACATAAAGCGACATTCATGAGAACCTTTTGAAATTTAAATTAGTTTTGGGTGTAACTAAAAAATACATTGTGCTTTGTAAATCAGGTGACCAACTATACAAACCCATGCCCTTTGCGTGGTTGACTAGGGGAGGGGAGTTGTTCGATCTGAGACTGCAGATTCACCAAAAACCTCCAAGTACATCCCCTTGATACTACCAACAGGTCCGTAGCGTGGTTGATTTTTGTTGGTATTTTACAACCTGCGATTGCACGCTCCTAAACACTCCAACTGCAACTCCACCCGCGCGATTACGCCCTCGTGGGGTTCCCAGATATCCTCCAATTGCACCCCTATCCCGGCGACCTCCAACTGCACCGATTGAGGCTCCAAAAACCTCCAACTACAACCCACTGAGAAGCTTCAAAAAAACTTCTAAATGAACCCACACTGGGACCTCGAGCGGAACATGCCTTAGCGGAGAGATGCGTACATACTTGTCACACCCCAGCCTACGGGCTTGCCTTCCGAGTCGCAAAAACTCCAACTCGTCTGTTCAAACAGAACTGTGTTTCCTTCAAAAGGAACTCTTTTGCCTCAGCGAAGAGGTGTCGCTCGCACCCCTCGCATCTTTCCAGCATACGGGCAAGAAACAGGTATCACAGAAGTGATGTCCATCAAATGATACATCTTTATTATATGAACGATTACTAATGTTTTAATGATGTTACTAGGCAATTTAGTTCTAGCAAACAGCTGTCGAGAAAATTAATGTCCAATACCTGCATGCAATATTCATATTGTCATTATATACACTATATATTATAAGTATATTATATTAAAACATGATATTTGGGCGGACTGAAATTTTAATTAAACTACACATATTAAACAGATAATGGTAGTTATAAAACTTGCGGTCACTATGGATACGTTTTACATGTCACATGAATTTACAATAAAACCATTACACATTATTACAATTTCCCGACTTTATGTCTCCATCTGTCCCGACAGACCTCATGTTTGCGGCTTCGGCAGAAACAGACGATGTTGTCCCGGCTGGTCGTCGGCACCTGGCAGCAACCGGTGTCTTGTGCGTAAGTAGCAGACGTATCGTTTATAGCTGCAGGGAAATTACGGCGAGACTCCAACCAGGTCGACAAGGAAGGGTTGCGCAATATATGTGTGTGCGTGCGTGTGCGTGGCGTGCGTGTGATTGCGTGTGTGCATGTGCAATAAAACTTTGTTTTATGTAATATTATACAGCTCGTGTGTATGTATAGGAAGTAGGTAGGGTGCCGCCTTACCCACATGGAAAATGTGTGTCTTAACATGATGGATGCAAAACACTACATACTTTCCCAGTCTTTTACTGTCTGATAAGCAAGTTGAATGATAATATTATAATGTCACCAATTAAGTTAGTGATGTGCACCTTTATATAAAGTGCTGCACCATTTTGACTACTGGCAAAATATTAGATCAAACTACATAACACTTTTCCAAACCACATTTATTTAATTACAGCCGTCTCACGTTGTTAGACTTTCTGCGTGGTTATCCCATAAGCCTCGGCATCATTTTGCCCACATTTCTTCTGACTTTCAGTATTTATATTTTGTGTACGTGATGGGGACGTCTTACTTCAAAGGGCCGTACTGCCCCAGTCAACCATAGCCTCGCACATTTAACTCACATGATTTTGCATGGATCTAGGTCGACCAAGCAGTAGAACCTTCAACTAAATTTAGACTATCAAAACATGTTTGTTTCAATGAATGCCTACTACAATGTTACATATTATTTATATGAGAACGTTTCCCCTCTTCATTGGCTTGCGAGAAGTAATATAGGTCTGCACCTATGACATAATAACTACATTTAAATTTGGTGTCCCTGAAGCTAACACATCTGTAGAGGATAATTATGTATAACAAGTACATCGTAACCACGCATTAATATATAAGTTTAAGGGAACTGCACAGACAAAATGTGATGTGTGCATTACATAAGACACATCGGACGTTTCAACAACAATATGTCAACGGCAACATTATTTTCCTATTTGCAGCCGTCTGTAAAAAGGGTTGTGGCGAAGGGCGCTGCATGAGACCCAACCTATGTCTCTGTGATGACGGCAAGATCGGACGTACCTGCTCTGACGTCATCGTCACCATAAGTAAGCGAACCGGCCCTGGAGGTACGGCATGTTTTCCTAAACTTCTCTCACTTATTCATCCTCGCTGAAAGTAGAGTAAAGGGCCGCAATGACACTTCTCCAACCCATTCTACTGTTTACTGTTTTCTTCCAGTCTTTCCAGGTGGTTCCATGGTTCATTATTTCCTCGGCTATGGATCTTCTCTCGCTGTTTTGTGGTCTATCTAGTTTACGTTTTCCTTATGGGCTCCACTCTGTTCTAAGAGAGCTCACTTCCGGTATTTAAAACCATGATATCGTTTTAAGACAAACGTTAAATTTATGTAATATTTGGTGTGATATTAATTATGCATTGGATTTTCACTATTAAATTTACCCCTGGGGGTAAGCAAGGTACCCTAAAAAGAAAAGTGACAATATTAGCGGAACAAATTTCCGTGTATGGAAATAATATGGGACTTTTGTCATAACTATGGTGGCTGTATTACCGAGGTGGCTGTATTACCAAGGTAGCTGTATTACTGAGGTGGTTGTATTACCGAGGTGACCGTAAAGTGCGGTTCGACAGCACGTACACGTGTGTCAACATTTGTCCGCGGAAGAGCGGATAGTAGTCATGGTGAAGTAGGAAACACCCTCCCCACCCACTGTTGATTTTTTTGCCGCCGCGACGTTCAGCACCATTTTTGAAGCTCTTCTTGTTACTTGAAAACATCGATCAGCACTCCCCCCGAGGCTAGCCAACAAAAACACTGACAACTAGATACAAGATATTTATTCACAGACTACATTCAGTTAAAACTGTTTTGGTAGTGGTGACATGCATACATTATGATAAAAAACATAATACATACTTAACATATGTAAACAATATAATAAATTATGTATATAAAAGGAAGTGAGGCGCTATACTGGATGGAAATATAATACTGAAGAATAATATCAGCACCCAGGGGCGAGCATTGGGGGGGGGGGGGTAAATCCTAAATTCAGCCCTCCTCTTCAGATATTGGGGATTCAGTCCCCCCAAGCCCCCACCCGGTTCCGGCACCTTAGTAATGTCATATAACTGTCAAACAGAAATACTCTAAGTTGTTATGTAGGGCACCAAATGTGTAGAAGGCCTCGCCATCGATCCATAAAAAACAACTGTGATGGAATGCTTGGCAGACGCCAATTGTATACAACGGGCACCTGCCAAACCGTCTTCCAGTAAACATCATACATGTTAAGTCTCCTGCATTCGCCGGGGGACTCTTGGAAATCCAATCCATCAAATCCCCCGATCTCCTGGAAAGGAGAACCAATCTCCTGGATTTTCAGTGAAACCGAAACTCTAATATTCCGAACTCGGCATGGCCTAATTGGGTTTTATTTCCGGCTGACTCGAGTATGTTTTTCTGGTCAACAGAATGTGGTCAATACCTGTCAATACAGTCAGTGTCAGTGCATTAACTTAATTGCAATCGGTCAGAGACTCAGACACCATGCTAAATGAATCTCATGAATAGGGACGTTGGACCAAGGCCGCTCGGACAACAAAGCGAAAAGGGGTTGTTTAAATCGTGCGTTGACTAGACAACAACAACTGTTTAATTATAATCTTCTTGGGTCTTGCCTGTGGTTGATATTGCATATAAGCTTTAGACGAGCACAGTGAACCGCGCTTGCGCCCGCGGGTTCCATATTATCGCCCACCGTCAGGTTGCTGATCTTGTAGTTGTAGAACGGAATGTAATCCGTTTCAATCTACATTCAAATAATGTCAGTCGGTCCATCTACACTATGTGCACGTATTTAATCCATGTATATATGTAACTGTTAGAACTGGAACACATTAAAAATGAAAATATGTATTTTATAACAAAACATCAAATGCTCCACCGGCAAGGCCAAATGTCACTAATTGTAAATACGCATGCCTCCGTCACCCAGGCCATGGTAACAAACTTTGAAGCAAATACAATGTTACGTTCTGGTTCTTATACTTGTGATTATAGTATATGTTTGTAATAATGTAATAAAATATCTGTACTAAAATAAGATGTATTTACTGCCTATATGCAAGGTTCTTTGCACCATAAAAAATATATTTAATGTATGAACACGTTATGCATAGAACATCAAATTAGTATACTTTTTCTTCTTTCTACTATATCTATAAAGCCACGTACATTTTAATTTACATATATGTTATTTAGTTTATGTCCACATATGATTTATTTAAGGTAACACATTAAATACATATTAACATGCTGTTATGTGCCATTGATTTAAGAGCACATGTGCAATGCATTTGGAAATAAAGCTGATCTGTGACCATTTTCATAACATGAAATACTCAGATTTATACACAATTCCATAATACCCTCCAATTTACAAAAAAATGTCCCTCCAATTTACGCATAAATGTCATGCATTGGCATTTCTGAAACTTAACGTTTTATTATAACATGATTATTAATGTCTATGGAAAGTATCTTTTTTTGTCATATTTTAATCCGATTTATGTATAAATGCCTGATTTTCCAAGACCCTCCGATTTACGTATAAATGCCCGATTTTTTTAGACCCTCTGATTTTCGTATAAATCTCCTGGATTGGCGTTTCTGAAACTTAACATGTAGGAAACATGATTGGTGTTTATTTGGCTATCGAGGAAAGCAGACACACAATGACTCGCGCACGGAATCACCAGAGTACAAGTCATTGCATACAATTTGGTGTTGGGATACACAAGACGGAACATTTGGCCACCTAAATTTGTTACAAATCCTAGCCTATAACGTGTGCCTCACCTGTTGTTAAATCTGACAACGTTCGGTGGCATGATACTATATAACCCGTCGAATGCCATAATTATGCTTTCAAAACCATGGGTTAAACAGCATCAAGCGTTCATTCAGTACTTTTTTAATGTTGCGTTTCGACGGCATTTTAGTTCCTCGAGTTCAATTGGAGAGATGCGAGTTCCACAATATTCGGCAACTTCACGCATGTCCAACCAAGTAATAAATTAATAGATACTCCCTCAAAGAAAAACGCTGCGCGTCAGAAAGCAGACGACCATAGGCAGTGGTAGTTTCAGTAATGATTGCATCTTCGCTTCGGTATAATCAGTCTCGCTAGCTTATCGACATGTTATTAAGGCAAGTTTCACCATAAAATATGACACCATGTTGTCTGTTTGGCTACCCGCCGCCCCCGGCTCGACCCACAGATTGGTACCCAGATTATGAGATAATGCAGATGAGATGGGTGCCGTTGGCGTTGCCGTTGGACGGTTGGTCTTGATTCTAAACTAGTCTTGGTGGCTCGCCCCTAACTTAGTTTAAGCCTGTTTTTTTCCATTCTTGGCCTTGCAGAAATGGGTAATCTTTTACTTAAATGGCCCAAACTAGTTAATAGGTTCGTCCTACTGACCCTAGCCTAATGACATCCCAAACGGCTATGCTTCTAGTTTCAACCCAGGCATGGAGATCGGGGCTAATGTTAAAAGCAAATGAACTAGTCAGGCCCGCAGCGAATGCTAGACCTAGTACAGTAGTACAATAGGCCTAGGCCAGGGCGGTGAGATGGGTGCGTATGCCCGCCCTCCCGCTGATTACACGTTCCGCTCGAGTTTCGAAGGGGGTGCAGCTGAATTTATGAGCGGGGTGCAGTTGTTTTTTAGTGTCCATTGGATTGCTGTTGGATGTCCTCATGCAGAGGGGTGGTGCAGTTGGAGGTTTTTTGGGAGCCACAAGCCTGGCTAACGGGGGGTGGGGTTGGGTAGTTGGCGGTCTCGGGGAGGGGGTGAAGTTGGAGTTTCTTGGAGCCTCAGTGAATGGTGCAGTTGGAAGTCTCAGCATGTGCAGTTGGAGGTTTTACTTGTGCACACTAAGGACTGAAAATGTACTTTGCATAATTTTTTTATTAAGCAATTATTATAGAATACAAACTAATTAAACTAAACAAATTAAATTTGACAGCTAGAATGCTATATACCTCTATCTCATTAATAAATAAAAAAATTGTCTTAAAAAAAGAAAATATACTGAAAAACTACTAATCTTTTAAAATGTTGAATTTCTCTAAAAACATCACAGTCTATGCCACCGTCTTTGACCCCAATTAGTTCCCAATTCCTGCAATGATGTGATAAATCCATCACATTTTCAGTTAGTACAGATGATTATCTTTAGAATGATATCCTATTTGTATGGATAAAACTAATTAGAAAAAAATGATTGCATGGTTGACCATTTGACTAAACTGCCCCATAATGTTATGTATTTTATGTTGACAGCATGCCGCATAGCATGTACGAATGGTGGCACGTGTATGGGCAACATTTGTCGTTGTCCACAAGGGTTCGATGGACCAACCTGCTCAATACGTAAGCGCACTACCTAATAACCTCACCCACATCATGTTGCACTGTTATTGTTGTTGTTGTTGTTAAACACTGGTCATTGATTTTTGACAGCATATGAATTTATGGCAGGCCAGTAAACAATTACACTTTAAAAAATTCAACATTCAGTGATTTATAATTCTTCTTTCAATAGAAAGATTGTTTCATAGCCATTTCAGTTGATTTATTTTGAGCTACTTGTGAAAAAGAGTGTTCAACTTGAGCAAATAATATGTACTTGAATGTATAATGCTTATGTTCCAAAGGGTTGTACATGTATTCGTCCTTGTTAGGCGTGTGTGTTTGTGCACACTTTCGTTGTTAATTTGTGGTTGTTTTTTTTTGCAGCAATTTGCGCTCAACCATGCCTTAATGGGGGAAAGTGCTCCGGAGTCAACCGGTGTGTCTGTTCGTATGGATACTCCGGCAGAAACTGTGAAACAGGTGAGTTGATGGTTTATTTTATTATTTTTGAGGGTTGCTATCCCCTGTCATACTTGCTAAGTTGCTTATGGTCATGTTCTCTAGTATATGTTAAAAAACTCAATGAAGAACTATTTTCTGAAATGACAGTCAAATGTCAAATACAGCTCTGTGGATTGTAGGGGGGGCAATATGTCCAAACCCCCCTCCACCCCCGCCAATGAGGTGTGAGTTCCGCTTGAGGGAATAGTTCCGCTCCGGTAAACCATAAAGATGAGGTGGTGTGTTGCTTTAATTGTTGGAGCATCAAGGGCGTGCACTTTGAGGGTCTTTGAATCTCAACAGGGTGTGCAGTTGGAGGTTTTTCGGAAGCCTCAATGGGTTGCAGTAGGAGTTTTTTGGGAGTTTAAAGGAGGGTGCAGTTGAAGGTTTTCTGGCAGGTCAAAAAAAACAAAATTCAACCACATTTGGGCCTGAATGATAACTGTTATCAAAATTATTTTCTAATCCAGTACAACTATTTCATGAAATAGGTAGACACACAAAGAAACAGCAATTTCTGAGTCCACACCATTTGCAGTTGACTCAATGTGCAAGCTAAGTTCCTCGGTGTTCCAGTTCCTAGACCTCCTATCTGTTTATGTGTTGGCATTCACCGAAAACTATGTAACCATACTGTTATCTAAACTTTTATGGTGGCAACTTAGAGAGGCAGATCATGTGAATTGCGAGAACGTGAAGTATGTAGCGTAGTGGAATACCAAGTTGGTGTTAGTGGGCCATGCATTGGTCTTGTTCTAGGCAAATATCAGGTATGTCTGCCAGACCCAATACGCATGGCATTTTGCAGCTGTTTACTGAGTTTGCTTTGGGTTCTTGTGTAGAGTTAAATATTGCGTTGATGTAGTGTTGGTGAACTCGTCAAGGAATGTTAGATGTTGATAGTATGTGCACATACATGCGTACAACAACCTGGGTAATATATGCCGCAAAGTGCACATATCCAGATAGTGCACCATCACTATATATGTTATGAGCAGTTTGTAATAATTGCTTAGTTGTTAGACTTGCAGGGTTGACTTTTGTCTTATATATGCACTTATTAAATGTGTAGTTTTGACACCTTGCTTGTGTAGGAATTGTGTAGTTGTTGTAATGTTTGCATACCTTTGGTGTAATAATTGTGGTATGCTTTTTATTATTAATTTTAATGTTATATTTATAAAGGCTTTGAATAAAATTACACTTGTTATATACAGCTGATGGTTAGAGTCTAATACTCTTCTACCACACGTAATAGCCTATCGTGTGGTAGCATAGTAGTAGAGCATGTAGTTCCGTGAGCTCTTTGGTAAACATGTAATATTATTTTAGAATGGCACATCACTTGTGAAACACAAAACTTAAGGGGAAACACAAGGTAACTTATTGGGCCTATGCATCTAACCATTAGCAACTGCAATCAAACATGTTACTCTAGTTTGCATTGCAGAATATTTGTTTTATTGTTATAACTGCACATTTTTTTTACATCCGCATGGTGCACTGTATACCATTGTTATAGGTGTTACATGGTGCACTGTATGCCATTGTTATAGGTGTTACATGGTGCACTGTATACCATTGTTATAGGTGTTACATGGTGCACTGTATACCATTGTTATAGGTGTTACATGGTACACTGTATACCATTGTTATAGGTGTTACATGGTGCACTGTATGCCATTGTTATAGGTGTTACATGGTGCACTGTATACCATTGTTATAGGTGTTACATGGTGCACTGTATACCATTGTTATAGGTGTTACATGGTGCACTGTATACCATTGTTATAGGTGTTACATGGTGCACTGTATGCCATTGTTATAGGTGTTACATGGTGCACTGTATACCATTGTTATAGGTGTTACATGGTGCACTGTATACCATTGTTATAGGTGTTACATGGTGCACTGTATACCATTGTTATAGGTGTTACATGGTGCACATTGTTATAGGTGTTACATGGTGCACCATTGCCATTGTTAGGTGTTACAGGTGTTACATGGTGCATACCATTGTTATAGGTGTTACATGGTGCACTGTATACCATTGTTATAGGTGTTACATGGTGCACTGTATGCCATTGTTATAGGTGTTACATGGTGCACTGTATACCATTGTTATAGGTGTTACATGGTGCACTGTATACCATTGTTATAGGTGTTACATGGTGCACTGTATACCATTGTTATAGGTGTTACATGGTGCACTGTATGCCATTGTTATAGGTGTTACATGGTGCACTGTATACCATCGTTATAGGTGTTACATGGTGCACTGTATACCATTGTTATAGGTGTTACATGGTGCACTGTATGCCATTGTTATAGGTGTTACATGGTGCACTGTATACCATCGTTATAGGTGTTACATGGTGCACTGTATACCATTGTTATAGGTGTTACATGGTGCACTGTATGCCATTGTTATAGGTGTTACATGGTGCACTGTATACCATTGTTATAGGTGTTACATGGTGCACTGTATACCATTGTTATAGGTGTTACATGGTGCACTGTATGCCATTGTTATAGGTGTTACAGGTGTAACTCTGAATCGAAGGGAATAAGAGAAACTAACATATATATGTGAGCCGTTATATACATGTCGAGGAAGCGGGCATCCAACGTCTCACTTTAGCGTCAGGGTCAAAGAAGCTCTAGGCACGTATTGATCAAGCATTGAGGGTGTGCCTGTTGATTGTAGTTGCAAATGGTTAGATTGTATTAACTCTGTGTGTATAGGCCCGCACAATTGCCTTTTGTTTCCTTTTAAAATGGATGAATAAAGGTGTCGGCCAAGTGATGACATTGGGGGGCTTGATCTAAGAAAGTTTAGGAACCCCTACCACAGGGAATAGAATTTATTAGTTTTGTCATAATTTCATTTTTGTCATTTTGTTATGACAATGCAACCAACAGAGTAGTTGTCTTCCATGCCTATGGATTTAGGATGAGTTGGGGTGTTGTGTACTGTTTTGGGCATTCTGTTTTGCATGAATACTAATGTTAGTTTGGGAACAAACGGAAGTCATTCCAAGTACCACTGGTGTTGCAGAATTGTGTTATATATGCCAGTCAAACAGCACAGCAGTGAGATAGTTTCAGTTGTCTAAGTTTATAAATTGCTTACAGTGTGTAGATTACTAGAAGTAGAAGTATGGAATAAAATAGTGTTTCTTAAAATAATTAAATTATTAAACCACGTTTTGTTATTTGGAATAGTGTTTCATTAAAATTTTTATATTAAGTGTGTATAATCTGAGACCATTGCAGATATATCAGTGGATGGGAATAAAACTAAATTTCGCTCACTAGGTTGGTGTAGCCTGCGATGAGGGCATTAAGTCTACATAAATATTTACTGCAATATACTGAATTGATTCACTGCTTATTTTCATAAGCAATTCCAAGATGCGACTATTTTGATTCAGTCTGTCTGGCAACAAAGATCGCAAATTACTATGAATTTATTCAAATCAGAAATCTCACAGTCAGTCTAGGGACAGTACCACTAACATTCTTATAAGCTCAAAAGCCCAAATTTGCTCTATTTCAAATCGATTTCACTCGTTAACTGACCTTGTATACTGAAAACTATCAACACTAGGATGCGCCACTAGGACAGTTGCATTGTGTCACAGAAATAGTGTCCTCTGTGATACAACAGCAGCGGCTTTTTACTTTTAAAAACTCCTTAAATATAACACAGATTCTGGTTAATGATGGATGTTCCTTAAATAAGCTAATTATCTTAGTGAAAGGGTCCCTTGTAGTGTGAAGCGAATGTTAGTTAAAATGCAGAAGCTGTTAGGTTTCTCACCTGGGTTGTGACTTGGCAATTCCACACCTCCAGCAAATCCGTAACCGCGTCTAGCACACTGCACCAGGTCAATACATTACGTTGGCACGACCGGATTTAATTGATGTTGGAAAATACTAGACCTGATATTTGTTGTCGCGGATCCAGACCATTGTTTACAAATGTGTCTCGATGGCATAGCACGTTACTGGGTCCATTGGCAAAACTCACAGACACCCTTGATGTGTGAGGAGTGTTGCCAGTAACCCGATGGTTGCTAGCTAGTTCTACGTGCATACCCAGCTGTATGCCCAGACTACATGGCTCTTAACTTCATCCAGACCGACCTCCAGCGGGTCCCTTTTACTTTGTTGATGCAGTTGCCTTCTTCCTCTTTTTCCCAACTGTTCTCTGACTGCACACTCATGGTGGTCAGTGTTCTTATGTTTTCCTATAATTCCTATTTTATTAAGGAGTTTGTCTGTATATGTTGATTGTAAAATCATGTTATATGGTAAAGTTTATACTAAAATTAGACTGACCATTCTAATATATTTTAATTAACCAATTTATTGTTGTTGAAATTTAAATGTTTCAGGAGGAAACAGTCTACATGGCAAAGCACCATATAAATTATTGGCAGTTGGTTCAGTTGTATGCCTGTTGTTTTTGTTAAAATTCATTCATTTGTTAAAATTTGTTGAATGGCATACTGACACTTCTCCAAGGCACTTGGATGATGTTTACATTTGTTTCCACAAATTTCCTCATTTCATTTGCAACCGACCTACTACTTTTGTTGTTGGTTCCACTTTAAGGTCTATCGTGTAATGTAGATTAGATGCTTTCTTTTTGGAAATCCAGTCCATTAAACAGAAATATATGTTTTGTTGTGGTGTCTGGTGATACCACAGTGAAGTTAATGTATATGAAGTACCTGCATCAAAACACCTTCAATGACCTTCTTCATGAGTAATTACATGCTGTGGTCAAGGCATACCTTGGTAGCAGCTACTGCTAGTGTGCCCAGAAATAATGGCCTGAATTTGGAGATAGATTAGAGCAGTGAGCTGGGGTCTGTCAGACCTGAAGGACAGGAATTTGTTGTGGCCCCCTTCCAGAGGGAACTAGGCTGGAATCTGTGGAATTATGAGAAATAACCCTGAAGCACAACCTTGACGCTGGACACATACACTGTAGTTAGCTTTAACCTACCATTACCAAGGAATGTTGCAGCCACTAATATAACTACCTATGTTCTGCAGCAGTAGAACTAATGTTACCAGAATAGCAATCACAATTTGAAATGGCAATTTCCATGTTGTTGTAGCACTAGTTAATTAACGAACATAACTTGAACTTGTGTAATATGAAATCTCAAAACTTGACCTTGTTGAGTAGTCCCGAAATGTATAACTATGAGCTGACCAATCATAGTTTGTATCTTGAAAACCACACAATTAAGAGCACATACCTCATGTGTTTTGTTTTGCTTTGTATTATTGTTATAAAGGATTACTGTTTTAAAAAAGCATGTGGTAATCATGTAATTTAGTTTCATATTCCTTGCTGATTTAGTATAATGCCCCAAATTATGTTGGCCGTCCCAGATTTGTTAAATTGACATAGCAAAAACGTAGATTTACAGCACTTAGATGAAACTGATGAAACATAACCTCAGACCCACTCTACTTACACTTATCCGAGCCCTAGTCCTCTTGACTGAGATTAGCAAGACTGGCATTAAGTTGATCGTGGAGTCACAAGGGATACACAATGCCTAATGTTGAGAGCCAGGTTTTTATAGGAAACACACATATGTGCCAGGGGGCCGTTTCACTAACATTTTGACAGGAAACACACATACGTGCCTGGGGACTGTTTCATTAACATTCTTGTGAGCTCATTAGCCTGATTTATTTACTCTTTAAGATCGATTTCACTCCTTAACAACTTGATCTTGTATATATTGAAACGTCAACACCAGGACATGCCACAGGGACACCTTAGCCAGTGTGTCACAGAAATAGGATGGCACCTTTTTTTGTTTTTAAAACTCCTTATATTTAGCAACAGATTCTGTTTAATGATGGATTTTCCTTTTGAGCTCATCATCTAAGTGAAACGGTCCCCTGGTCCAGTTCTTGAACAAGAAGTCTGTCCCACTCTCTGCATCTCTGTATGCACTCTTGTTTACAGACATGGGGCTCAATGACCCTAAACTGACCTAATTACCTGTGGTATAATCTTTTTTAAAGACACTGCAGCTAAATAGATATATTTGGTGAACACTTAATTTAGCTGCTAAGTAAATGGCTATTACTACGAAGTACCTTATAAAACCTTAATAAAATTGGGTTAAGTATTACTTGAGAGTTAATCAAACCTGTAAATCTTTCAGTGTATTCATCATCAGATGTTACACATACAGGTCAGATAATGCCTGAAGCATACATGTGTCTGGTAAAAATTAAGAAATGAGTATCAACATTTATCAGCTGTTATAAACAAGACTTAATTTCTAGAAAATTCCTAAGCTCGGTGACGTTGTCACGCTTGCATTTATCCGCGTGCGCGTATCTAGGGAAATGTATTTAGCACCAGCTACGACTGTCGCGTTTTCATTTATCCGGGCGTTATGTATGTTTATATGTATATATATATATTTATATATATGTCTACATATATACATAAATTGTAAAATGTTTGCTTTCCACAGACATAAACAATTTCTGTCGTAAAACAGTTTCCTCTCCACGTACACGTCATGTGACTTACTCTTATACTTGGTCACAAATCTGAAACAGCAAATTATAATTATGTACTCTAACTATAACGCTCGTATTACAACAATAAACGAAACATATTTAACTACTGGATATTATTTATCCCTACGTGATCTACCGATGCCAAACATTATGCCTTACATATGCACATAAACATCACCCGAATAAAATTTAACGCCCGGATAAATGTAAGCGTGACAAAGTGTCTACTGCTTCAGTTGAAAATAGTTTCTCACGATTGTATTACAACAGAACTGCTTCTATCACATCAACATCTCATAAATCACGGAGCAAAGTCCTTGAAGAAAAAAACAGGCTTTCTTTACAGTAGTAAATCAACTTGATTGACATGTGTTATTCTAAATGGTGAATACTATGACAACCGTTCTTGCAGAATAGTAAATATTTATTTTGTTCAAGTACTGAGAAGATGTCGGAGCCCTTGCTACAGTTAAGACAACTCGTTTATATATCACACATATGATAGAACATCAAATTTGAAATACATACATGCTCACAAAACATTTTAGACAGTGTTCTAGTTTGTTGACAAGGTTAGTTACTACTGGGGTATATGACTATGTTTTAAAACACCAAACCTATACATGTTCTTAATATTACAGGGTGTCACTGTGTGTCAAGTCTTAGAAAGTCTTAAGAGGTTCTACATTACTTGACCAGTGGATCTTGTATTTTAAGGACATTGAATATGTTGTAAAATGGGACTTTTTACAGAAAGGTCTTTGATTTGGTTTCGACCTAGTAATGCAGGGCTGTAATTCAGCAAAGATGGATTTGACTGCATATCAATGAACGATATACTTTTAAAATTCAATGATACAGTTTTATTATAAAGTAAATTTTGTAAATGGTTCCTAAACGGTATTTGGACAAGATTTCTTTCATATTTTATATTGAATTTGTCATGGAAGGTTTTAACATTTTGAAGAATTTATCTTAAAAGGTCTTAAGTCGGATCAGTCAGAAGCTCCAAGTGCTGTGTGTTAATTATTATTGTATTTTTGGCAGCATTCATATCTATTTTAAAAATTATATTAATGTAGAGTGTTTAGTGTAAACCTTTATGCTACTTGAAATAACAATTGACATGTCCTTAAATTCGGTCAGCTGAGCAATGTTGAATGACAGTAAATAATAAGAGTATCCTATCTCCAGAGTTACACATGCTTTAGTGGTTGAGTTTTTTCTACCAGTAGTTGTTAAGTGGAAGCATGTTTTGGAGCCAGTAACTCTTGTTTATGTTTACAGACATTTCCAGGTCTTGGCCTAGTTTCAGTTCAAACCGTTTCTTCAGCTGTCTTTCGAATGCCATATGATTGGTGATATAGATACAGCCATGAAAAGGCTTCTACACATCTGGAACCAACATCCTTGATAATCTTACACAATTGATTATGACAATTAGAAAGAAAATATATATATATTCTTTCTAAGCCATAAACATCAGACATTCAAAACCTTTGAATGTCAGAAATGTCACAAATTCTGCAGGATGTTTCTGTCATACACACTGTATCTAGATTTAAACTTCTTAAAGACTAAGTTAAATAAATTTATCATTTTCTTTTAAACTTTGTACATGTAAACTTAATGTTCTTGTCAAGTATTTTGCCAAATATAAAGTTTGTTGATTGTCAACTCATGTCACTAAGTTCTGCTAAAACATGATCATTTGCAAACAAAACAAACAGCCTGTCAGATGTTCGTGATGTCCCCCAGAGCAATGCAGTTGAACACACATAGGCCTTTAGCATTGTGCATGTTGGTGTGGGTTTGTGTTTCAGGCTGGAATTTAATATTTGTTGATGTCATTGTAAAGATAGTAATTGTATCTACAAATTTGTTCCTACACGTACATGTACATACTTTTTGAGTTATTGCCATTTGAACATCGCAGCGTTGCCTTGGGTGACATCACCAATGGTCGCCAGGTGGTACAACAATCTACAGAAAATGTACCGAAAAACATGACCAAAAGGGGCCTTGAATAGGGTTACTGAGAGGTTAATAAATTATTTGAATATTAAAATGTTTTTAGAGTATTGAATTGAGATTGGGAATAAAAAAAAAAAATTTGTTTAGTCTTAAAATTCTTTTTGTTTCAGACTTCCGGACGGGGCCGTGCTTCACTCAGATCTCAAACAACATGTGTCGTGGCCAGCTCATCGGGGTTGTCTGCACCAAGTTGCTGTGTTGCGCTACGATTGGCAAGGCGTGGGGGCGCCCTTGTGAAGAGTGCCCCTTCACGCCCCACCCCTGTCGGCGGGGCTTCCTGCCCAATATCAAAGATCAGACGTGCCAGGGTTGGTTGTTGTTGTTGTAGACCCGGGTGAGGTTCGCCTCAGTATCAATCTTCAGTTTCTTGTTTTTATTCTTTTCCTATCACTGCTTCCACACTAGTCTTCACTAATCGTCTTCTCCCCATCACTCGTTCTTTCTCTCCACTCCTCTTGCAATCTTGCCAAATCTCTCATAACATATTTCTTCCATCTCAATCGTGGTCTTCTTCTTCTCTTAACCTCCACTCTGAGGGTATTCATTCTTTTCACTAGTTCTCCAGTTTCCGGGAGAGGGTATAAATATTAGTTTAAATGAGATGTCATATTTTTGCCATCATTTTGTCCACATTTTGATGAGTTTCCAGTCAGATTAAGTTAAAGTTGCCTAAATAAAATGTTGTTGCTTGTCTCATTTCAGACTGATTGCACAAAATCTAGCCTACATGCCAGCTCATTCATGAAATATTTTAAATTTAAGTTTTATGAAACCATCAGACAAACTATAAATTTAATATTTGACGATTAGACCCAGTTGAAACCTAACAAATGTATTTTAATCAGAATTCATCAAAATAAAATAAAAATTAATTTACAGTGAACTTCCGCTGTAAGTGAACTTCTGCTGGGACTTGATGAAGTTCTTCCTTATATCTGACGTTCCTTATATTCATGGTCATTGACCAGGGGTAGAACTACCCACTAGTCCGCTAGTCCGTACACTAGTAAAGATTACGGCGGACTAGTATACCCGGCCTACCAACTAGTCCGGCTGTCTAGTAAAAATCAGCGTGTTGCGTGGCGCCACCAACCGTACAATTGACAAAGTAAATCTTCACCTAATGTGAATCGACAGTGAAACGGTACTTTTGATTGGTTGTTGTGTGACATAGAAATCTGAAACGACCGTTTTGTTTGGCTTAGCGTATCATGTAGAGGGGTACCGGCTAATGAGCGCAATTGGCGTCCATTTTCGCGTCTATTTTCTTATCTAGTTTCAAATGCGCGGATTTCGAATACGGTTCACATCTTCAGTTCTACATCAATTATTTTGTTAATTCATTACTAATTATTTTGTTACGTTTACGCACGATGCCTCGTTATTTAACTTGGGTTGCAAAACCAGAAGTTAAACGCAAGGTGGAAAAGCGAGAACGGGACACGCTGTACGACCAGCAGAAACGACAGCGTGGCTATTGAAGGTTTGGGAACGAGACCACACTTGGCTGTCCTACGATGACGACAACGATTTGATGTTTTGCAAAGTGTGCAGGACACACAACGTAACTGGTGTCCTTGGCAAGAATGCGTTCTTGACTGGCACGGACAACTTTCGTCCAGACTCGCTACGCGCACACAGTACAAGCGAGGCGCACACACGAGCTGTCTTCCGGCAAACTGCGTTCGAAGCCCGTCCCGGCACTGCACCTGCCCACCGAGCCATCCAAGCGCTGAACACGGCCACCATGGACCGTCTGACGCATTTGTTTAGGTAATTATGTTACCCATGTGATATAATGTTATAAAATGTAAAAAAAATATTGTGTTTGATTGTACTTTGTTAGGGTTAGCACTATATGGTTTAAATTATTATCCCTCATTTCTCTGTTATCTCTCATTTCAAGCGTGCCGTGCAGTAAACAATGCCATGGGAAATTATTAATTTGCATTTGATGTAGATCTGTGTTATAACTTGCCTGGATCTTCGGGTTCAAAAGTAATACTATTTAGTGTTGTATTTCCCGCCTTTATGCATCATATTTTTCACCAGACATCGCTGCATTTGAACCGAAGGAGGCAATCGAGCTGTGGAGTGCTGGTGGAGCCCGGAGGCCAGACACTCAGCCGCTTAGGCCAAGGCCCGACTGTAGTAGTTACACTGACAGCAGTGACACCGACTCTGATGACAGTAGTGCCTCCGACTCTGAGTGACACTGACTGACTGACAGGCAGTGTTAACGCCAGGCCTGGATGACACTGTGTTTTTTTGTGTTTTAAATAAAATTGTTGTGACCTAAATTTGTGCTATGTTTTTTATTTGCAGGACTAGTAAACCTTTTGGCGGACTAGTAAACTTTTGTCTTTACTAGTCCTGCTGTCTAGTAAAATAAATGCTGAAGTTCTACCCCTGGTCATACAACACGTCATAGGATGATGTCATCATTTACGTTCAGAGACTTGTACTTCCCCGTATCACAGTTGCCTGGGAGACTGGGAAGGAATAAAAGTGACAACAGGGTATCGAGTGGAGTGAGAGGACACAAAAGATGTGATATGGATACAACAAACAGAGGCAGCAATCAGATGAAACAAGGGAAACTACCAGTTTTTGTATATATGTATATGATGACATCATCCGAACGGCATGTTAGTTGTAATGATGAAACCATCTTGAAAAGAAGGGTACCAGTCTCTTCAAGTTTATTAGTTAACTAACATTTTATATGATAACAGGAATTCTATTAAGTAAGATTTCTATACATTTATTTAAATTATGAATTCTATTTTCAGCCATGATTAGGGATGGTCTCACAAGAGCGCAAAATCCAAAAACTAGTTATGCCTTTAGCATAGTTTCAATGCCCCACTCTCTCCTGTTAATAGGTACTATGTGACTTGTGATTTTTACAATAAAAAATTGCTATCAACACCAATTTGCATTACCATATGTTTCAATCGCTAGGTGACCCCATTACAGCAATTTATTTCCCCCGCGATATGTGATGACCAAACCACCCCTCACGCACTACTTGATTTATTGACATAAAACCAATGCTTGACATATTGTGGGACTGTCTGAACTTATGCGACCGTCTGTTTTGCTGTGTTCACTCGTGTTGTGTGTTGTGTGCTTCAGACGTGAATGAGTGCAAGGCCATCCCCGGTCTGTGTGTGGGAGGGTCATGTGTCAACACAGTCGGCTCCTACCGCTGCGAGTGCCAGGAAGGACAGACACGCAACCCACGCACAAACACCTGTGATGGTAGGCATCATGTGCTCTCATGTCCATGTTCTTGTCAACTCACTTGTTAAACACAAATGGTGCATTTCCAAGTTGAACTGTACGTTTTGTGAAGTTTTGTGTGTGTTGCTGTAACATCACGAAATTGAGTAGTGTGTTTCATAGCATTTTGTGTAGTTATTCATGGCAGGTTTCTGAGGAGGAAGTATAATTTTGTTATTGTTATTGCCAGTTCTTGCAAAGTGAAATTTGCTGTACTAAACATATAAAAGTGTTTCACAATACATGCATGTATGCACGCATGCATGCATGCGCATGCACACATACAGTATGACTCGGGCAAGATGTACCGGTAATAACATGCATATGCAGGTGTGAAAGTGTCATAAAGTTGTTAATGCAATATTAAAATACAATGTCGATTGTACCATGGAGGATAAAACAAACATTTTGACCCCTCATGAATTTTCAGTTAATAAAAGCTGCCTTTTACTGTGTTTGTTGTAGATATTGATGAGTGCGAGAACATTCCAAATGTTTGTGAGAACGGACGCTGTGTGAACACAGAAGCTGGCTACTTCTGTGTGTGTGATGTTGGATTTGAGCTCAGTCCAGACAAGAAATCCTGCATTGGTGAGTTGAGATTATATAGCGGGCAATAAATATAACTGTAAGTGAGCTAATGGCATATGTATGTGTGTATGTACAGTCGTGCCTCGTTATAACACGGCAGTCGGGGTCCACGAAATGAATCTGCGTTATAAACGTGACGCGATAACGCATTCTCGTATCTGCCATCATGGGCACTACGTCGACAACCGACACTGCTGCTGCACGAAGAACGCCATCGAAGCTAGGGTGTGGACATCGCGCAGTCTATATGCAGTTTATGAAGCTTATTAAGCTGCCAGCCAACGTCAATGTGTATTCTGTTTAAATGTCATACACTGTTGGACACTGTTGAATGCTGAACTGAATAAAATTCATGAATTGTGTACCGTTTTTAAATAAACAACAGACCAACATGCCACGGTCAACTGAACGATAATATGGTACCACTGACGTAAGATCTAAAATAATGACCTGGCACTCAGCAGCTGAATAAGCCAATGATTTGACAAACGCTGTGTTAGAGTTGATTAAGGATTTAAAGCTATAATTACGCTCACAATTGGCTTAACTTTATCATTCAATCAATATCAAAATACCAATTTAGAAAGCACATATACCATGCCGAACAATATTACGATTCACCAATTCATATGCAGTTGATGAATTAATATTTTGGCGCACCAGTACAGGCAGTAGCTTTGCGTTCATTGCAGCGAAAAGCTAATATTTATTACGCAATGTTAGCTTACTGATCTTGCCTACTAAGTTGTATTAAAACGTTTTTAACCCATTCTTAAGCAAGGCGTATTTGTGAATTTCAATTGCACTTTACAAGCTGCCCGGCGCCGAAACCAGGCGAACTCGCGATCCGCGGAAGCCATGAGCATGACTGGCATATTGGAAACGATTCGTTTGATGTCGGGGCGAAACAAACAATACCTCGCTCCACATTTACTGTTCCTAAGGTTAAAATTGACCATAATTATAGTCGAAGAAACTTATACCTTTGATAGATTTGGCAGTGCAGAATAAACAACGGCAACATAGTGACGCGCCTCACACTTGATTCATTGCAGTTGTACGTCAGTGTTAAATTTATTGTCCGCCAACTAGTCTTTCAATATACACATGTTGTGGACAAAAACGAGGATAACTTCACACAAAACAATTGACAGTTATTACCGTGTTAATATAGTTTGTCATAGCGCCCATTTTCCCCCTGGCGGCAGAAATTCGGGGTCCACAACCGACCGCGTTATAACCGAATCCGCGTTATAACGGGGCACTTTATAACGAGGCGCGACTGTATATATATATGTGTGTGGGGGGGTATATTAATATGTTCCTCCTAGACAGTTTGCATCTAGAGCGCCAAACATCCAGGGATTCATTTACAATGCCTTGGAAGTAGAAAAGTAACATTCATATATTTTTTTGAAATACCCCATGAGTTGAGGGTTCTTACCGGTTATAGGGTTTATAAAGCACAAGAGGTTGTTAGATGGATATTATTTAATTGTTCACAATATTACGCATGTTTTCTGCGATTGTTCCTAGGTACATGATCAGTTATGGATGTTTTACATAACTCACTCAAATTTGAATACTTCAGGAATCTATCTTCTGCGTTTGTGTATATCTAGTGACATCAGGAGGACGAGCTTCTTATTACTATTACTAATTGGTGCAGCAGTATTAAATAATATCATATCATTAGACATTATAATTATTGTTTGAATGACGCTACATACACAGTTGCAGGTTTCCCAGAGTATTCATAAATGTCATTTATTGTGACGCATATTTGAAAAGATTTTACGTGTTAATATAAGTTAGGTAAAACTGATCAGCACTCCTTGGATTAGTTGCAGAAAATATGCGTAATTTTATGAACGATAAATTTAAGTCTATTTAAGTACAGTACCCTTTACCAATGGCAAATTTTGAAAAGTAAAGGCGTTACTTTTTTTAAGGATTCAGATGAATAGCTGATAGTTTGGCACCAGAGATTCCAACTGCCTATTAGGAAAACATTAATATACCCCCCAATACATATAGCTAGATTATAGTTAGATTTATGACACAATAAACTTAGGTTTCACATCCACGTAAATCGGCTACGTCTCACAGCCGTTGTCTGCAGGCTGGCTTTGGTAAATATCTGTGAAAAGAAACAAGCAATGATAATAACATAATCGTTCTGTGAGGATCAGAAAACTGAGGTGATGTCTGTGTTTCAGCCGTCCGACATGGCAACTGCTACAAGGACGACCAGTGTAGGGACTCCAATCCCTGGCAGATGTCGCTCAAGGATTGCTGCTGCATGATTGGTCAAGGCTGGAGCGTGAGTCAGTTCTGCCAGCAGTGTCCACTTCGCGACTCAGGTGAGTACTAGTGTTTGGTTTCAGCTCCCAGGGACCATTTCATAAAGACAACAGGCTCATAAGGAAAAGCCATCATTAAACAGAATCTGTTGCTAAATTCAAGGAGCTTTTTTAGAAAGCATAAAGCAGTCGCTGTATCATCAAGGACCCCATTTCCGTGTCACACCAACAAAAATGTCCCAGTGGTGCGATCATGGTGTTAACAGTTTTCAGTATGCAAGACCTCTGAAAAGGAGCGAAATCAATTTAATCAGAGAGCAAAATCGAGCTTATGATTTTATAAGAATGTTAGTGTAACGGTTCCCAGAAGTCTTTAATAACAACAACAACAACATTGCCATCAAACAAACAGCAAACAAAGAAGCCACTGTCTTAATGAGAGTTCAGCAGTTGTTCGTCTATGTGAAGCCCACCCTACCAAAATATATCTCAATTTTACTTTTAAGCTTATTTTACATTTATCTTTGTATTCAAACTCTGGACAAACATGTTCCTTACTAGTTGTCCTTGCATGGCTGATTCCTTCAGTGTGATATTGCACAACATTATAATGCTTACCAAATTGAAAAAACCCATTAAATTCTGTAAACCAGCTGTAACCTTCCAGTTACCTGTGATTGTGTCAGATGCCTTCAACCACCCATGTGAGACAAGCGGTGGGGGGGATTGATCTTTGACCTGTGATTGTGTCAGATGCCTTCAACCACCCATGTGAGATAAGCAGTGGGGTGGATTGATCTTTGACCTGTGATTGTTTCAGATGCCTTCAACCACCCGTGTTAGACAAGCAGTGGGGAGGATTGATCTTTAACTTGTGATTGTTTCAGATGCCTTCAACCATCCGTGTGAGACAAGCGGTGGGGAGGATTGATCTTTGACCTGTGATTGTTTCAGATGTCTAAACTCAACTATGTGAGACAAGTAGGGCATTAACCTTTGACCTATGAAGCCTAAATGTCAGACTAGCAGGTATTGACCTTTGACCTGTGATTATTTCGATTGCCTAAACCTGACTGCGTCAGACTGTTTCAGATGCCTACATTTGACAGTGCGAGACCTTTGACCTATGGTTGTTTCTGATGCCTAAACCTGACTGCGAGAAGCAGGATATTGACCAATGACCTGTGATTGTTTCAGATGCCTATGTCCGACTGTGTAAGACGATCGAGGCAATGACCGACCTGTGCAGTAACTTTGACAACCTGTGTCACAATGGGCGCTGTGTTAATACCCTGGGATCATACAGGTGTGAATGTTACAAGGGCTACAGACTCACCCGTGAAGGCATCTGTGTCGGTATGTGTTTATTACAATTGTATTCTTGTTGTTCACATCAGGGCTTTGTAAATGTATAACCAATTCTAAAAATAATCAAAAAATTGGATAGGATTGTCGATAAAATAGAAAATTGGATACACTCTACATACATTGTCAATGCTGTGAATGGAAAGGTGATTATTGCAACATTTAATCCAGAAAAATTCAAAATGTATACCTTTCCCATTTTGTTATAATCCTTATGGTTCCTTGATCCACATCATATGAAATTATTAAATTTGTTATAATTTTATTTATAAAGCTCCTAAAGTATAACTCTTATTTCGATTTGATGCTTTCACTCATTTTGGATCAGACAAATTTGATGACAAATCAAACCTTTAGTATTGACTACGACATGCCAGCTAGTATAATTACTAAAAAAATTGTACTCGATTACACGCGATGACTGAGTTTTATTGGTTTACTGCAGATATCAACGAGTGTGAACAGAGCGGCATCTGTCTGAATGGACGGTGCACCAACACCGCCGGCAGCTTCAAGTGTCTCTGTAACCCAGGATACTCCCTCTCTACTGACGGAACATACTGCACAGGTACGCAACCACTGACCTTGTCTTGAGAGACAGTGTCGTGTATTGGTCTTTGTGATGTCGTAAACGTTTTAGTCTTGTTTTTGTTAGATGTTTCTCTGTGTGGATGTCACGGCTAGTGTGAAGCATGGTACGCCAGTTTCGCCTGTTCGTATCAGCTACCTTTGACATGCAAATTAAAATGAGGTCTGTTCTGTTACCTGGCATGAGCCAGGGTGGTAATTACTGGCAGGATGTTAGCCAAATTGGTTGTCTTGAATGTGAGAACTCTGTGACTGTACCATACATAAAAAGAGCCTTGAGCCGGCGTCCAGTGTTATTGCCTCACTCGGTCCATTCCACCCTCTCAGCGGTATTCTCCACCTATCTTCTGCAATGTTCCACCTCTCTCTGAATTAAGTTCTTCTACAGTGTGATATCCAATTCTTAGGACAGCTCAAAGCATTTTATACTTCACCCCTGGCAGACTTGTTCAATCGAACACTTTCTTGACGTCTATGGGAACCATTCAGCCACTCGGCAATTATTGCACGAAGAGTGTTCATTCTCAAATATCTACCACTGTCTACAGCCAGGTACTCATTTATAAACAGCTGAGTAAGCTGGGGCAAAGTGGAGTGAACAAAATTGTCCTACTACACCCCCTTTTTATCCCTGTCCTTTCGAGATCACGGTCCATCATAATTTTGGTTCTGTAATTCTCCTTCTGGCATCCTCTTCTGTTTTCCAAGCTCTCTTTGTCCATATTTCCTCACACATTCTCTGTACAAGTCCTGCCAATCTCACTCTGCTCCCAACTACTTCCATTTTCAGGGGTTTCTTCATTTCAGTCTCAATTTCTACATCTTCTCATGTCAATTTATATATACTTTGAACCCAGTTATTCTCTGCTTTCTTAGCTTCTGTCTCTGTCAGTATCAAAGTTCCCAACCGATAAATACAAGCTGGGTACCATGCAAAATGACTGTTCTTAAATAATCACAATTTCTTAAATTAAAGAACAATTTCGTCTTTATTTCTGAAGTCAAATTAATTATTATATTGCTACATTCAACTAAACAATTCACTTTCATCAGCAATATCCAATGCCAACAGTTTATGACAGAATAGGCGAATGATAAATACACTTTCAACATCGAGCACTGCTATTTCACTGTGTGGGAGAGGAGTGATTTAACTGCTGTCGGTAAGATGACAACACAGGGATTGCGTTGAACACCACAGCTCTAGTAACAAATCGTCTCTGTTTACAACTTCCTGTTCAAGCACCTAATTTATGTGACTCGGCATATCCTCTACTCACTAGGCTCCACAAGAACGCCTAGACTGTGTCAATCTTCTACTTCAGGTCTACTTTTTGTTCCCAGCATTGCGTCATTGGGACTACGGCTGTTTCTGTTGCTGCACCAATTCTTTATAATTCACTCATGGCTAGTAGAAACTATAAAATATTGCGATCATCTGAAGACTTATCTTTTTAACTATCTTACTCAACTTAGCATCATATGATGATGACTTTACATGGCACTGTTTAAAGTAAGACATATTTACTGCAACTGGGTGTGGTCTTGTCTCAAAGTTAACAGTTGCCTAATGGAAGTTACAGTTGCTTAGGCTAACTGTTTCATCACATCTGTTCAGTTCCCTGATCACAATTCCACTAATGTAAGCACTGCAACAATCAGGGGAAAGTTGCAGTCAATGTTTATTATACACCAGTGCCAAAATTAGCTATAATTATGATATTGCATAATATGTGCACACATATGTGCTTGCAAACACAAAACTGTGGATGTATGCATGTGATAAATTGTCCATGCATATGTGTGCACATGCACACATGAGTATGATTGTGCATGTGTGCATATGTGGTATGTCTTTATCTTGTGTATGAATACATATGTTTATGTGTGTACAGAAAATGATCTGATTGAGATGGTGGTGGGGTGTATGTTGCTAACATGTGTTTGTGTAAATCTGTAGACATTTGTTGTGTACACAACTACACATACACACGGATGTGTGTTTGTACATGTGTTTACATGTGGGTTTATATAATTCAGTGCTGCTTGTGTACGTGAGAATATATTCCCCCATGTGTTTCTTGCTTGCTTTGAGACTGAGCTAATTGCAGAGCAGGTGTTCTGCCATGTCTCCTGTCAGCAAGTAAGGAGCCTAATTAAGTTTTGCTGCTACTGCAGAATGCTGCTAGTTATATAGACAAATGATAACATGTCCTCTTTCTTTCATGTTTGGAGTTTCACTACTTCGCGTTTCAATTGGAATTTATTCTGCCAAAGAAAACACTATAAATAGCTAGGATAACCTGCAAGATTTCTTGTAATTATCAAAACTATAAAAGTATTGAAGTCTTTCCAGCTCCTACTAGTGCCTACAATATGTATGTCTTCTTGACAAAATATATCAATTTTTCACTTGTGTGATGGTCCTAGTGCACTTTGATATATACTAAAAACACTCCTTGATATTGTTGCAGAATTAATTATATATTAAAGTAGTTTGCTTTTGTTTTTTATTTGATAAATAATTATTGTAAGTTTAATAATAGTTTCTGGTTAGATCGCTGATTTTGTACTCAGACATTTTCTAACCCCCACAAAATATT
This sequence comes from Paraescarpia echinospica, assembly GCA_020002185.1. Lineage (NCBI taxonomy): Eukaryota > Metazoa > Annelida > Polychaeta > Sabellida > Siboglinidae > Paraescarpia > Paraescarpia echinospica. The sequence goes on from CM034541.1 coordinate 9,995,726, forward strand.
TTATACTTTTAGTCCTTTGGGCTGAAGGTCTAACGGACTTATGCCATCAGCACAGTGCACCGTTAGTTGCCATATCTCAGAAACCGTTCAGCAACTTTTTCTCTAATTTTGCATAGACATATCTTAGGGTACTGCCACTATGCACGAGAAATCTTTATTTGATTGAATCATTCTAAGGGCACCTCAGGGCCTCCAAAATGCAAAATGTTCACTTTTGCCTATTTTCTCAAAAACTCTGCAGTTATTTTTTCTCTAATTTGGTATTGACATTCCATGTTGTATTGCCACTATACACAAGAAATCTGTATTTGCTTCAATTATTCTAAGGGCCCCCCAAAATGCAAAATTTCACATTTTTGCCTATTTTCTCAAAAATTCTGCAGTATCTTTTTCTATAATTTTGTATACACATTCCATGTGGTAGTGGCATTATACACAAGAAATATCTAATAGATTGAATCATTCTAACTAATGACCAGGATACTATGGACTGTTATGTAGTAATACCCATTTTATCCGGGATACGATTCTAGTTGTAGTTACTCTTTTTATCTGGGATACAATTCTAGTCGTAGTCTACACTTCTTGTGGAAACCCTGCACTGTAGTGTTATGGATCCCTATTGGTTGATTAACATTGAATGATGGCAGTATCTTGTCGTCTTTGGGAAACACGTAGGAATCACCAAATCAGTGCTGTTCATTGGTTATTTGACGTAGAAGTCGGCTACCTCCTTGTAAATCAAAACCAAAGGCAGCGGACAAGTCGCAAACATCATAAAATGTTGAACATTTTTGAAGGATAACTCTGCTAATTTGCTTCATACTGGTGATAACAAGGAGGCAGACAAGCGGGCGGATAGATGATATAATATGCACGGGCATGCTAATTGATGCAATATTTATCCATGAAAATGTACTTTGAAGGCTTCGAATTGGAATGAAATGACAACAGCACCTATTTTCGCCCACTTTGCACCATGACGCATTTTTGGCGGCAACAAACTTAATGTTACTTTCAACGACAGTAACTGCTTCACAAATAAATTTACATTGAAATGTTTACCAAATTCGTTACTTTAGTTTGTTGGTTTATTTGTTATAAGAAACGAAACGCAAAAATGGTTATCGTTGACAGAAGATGTTTCAAAAATTTGCATAAATCCATTCAGTGACGCCGCACACTGCCATTCTGTTCTTTCGCATAGGGGTGTTACTACAGAACTGTACATAATGAGATAATTATCCAAGATACGTGAACAAGTTTTACACCAATGCTTTCAGGGGAGAATGGTGTATAAAGTAAAATCGACTTGCTCTTTGAGATGTTGCTTCCTTCATGGAGAAAGTGTCTGGTGAAAAGTAAAGTGACAAAACAACACAAATTTGAATTTGTTAGGAAATGTTTTGCCACATGCGACATATAGTAAATGTTATCAAACAACTAATTTGTCAGTACAAGTGCACAGCTTATTTGATTTGTTTTGTATTGGTATATCACATTTAAAAATTGATTGAGAAATAATAGTCATGTCCATTTTAAACGAAGGCTTGTCATTTTCTGATGCTGACTGATTTCTTGGATATGGTCAGGAACTGGCTGCAACTCGTCTGCACTATAGCTTCAGGATAAAATGGAATAAAGTAGATTTGTATACTGCCTAAACCATCACACTGTTTAGTAGCCATAACATATAATGTGTTCACTTGATAGTTATGTATCATGGAGTTGATAGATCTATGTGCATGGACAGAATGTGGAATGTGTTTAATTAAGACGGTTGATCATTGTATGTGCTCCGTGCCTCAACAGAATCCTGAGCTATTTTCCACCAATAAACTCTTGAAGACACAGCCTGTGAGTGCGGGAGGTGCCATCTGGTTTTTCTTAAACAACCTTTAATTGTGCTACATGCGAGATTGCAGCTCACTAACTCTCCTGCAAGGTTTCTACAACCACTGGAAATCGGCCTAAATAGCATGGACAGAATGTGGAATGTGTTTAATTAAGACGGTTGATCATTGTATGTGCTCCGTGCCTCAACAGAATCCTGAGCTATTTTCCACCAATAAACTCTTGAAGACACAGCCTGTGAGTGCGGGAGGTGCCATCTGGTTTTTCTTAAACAACCTTTAATTGTGCTACATGCGAGATTGCAGCTCACTAACTCTCCTGCAAGGTTTCTACAACCACTGGAAATCGGCCTAAATAGCAAAGTTTCGGGATAAAATTCAACAGTATTTTTAATAACACATAAACTAACATATACAATCTTCATGAAATTATCTACTCTAATATTTTATTTCCAGGTGTATCTTCATTGGCATGCATATAGTCTCCACTAAACATGTCAACCTTTTACTTCTATCATAATCCTTAATGATCTGTAACTACAGTATGATTCACCAAAAAACATTTGATTAATAATTACAGGACTTGAGGGCCTCTTGGCTCATTTTTATTTGTGCCAATTGTGCATTTTTTTGCTCAAATTATAGAATGGGTCTTACCAAGTCAAAATATGTTGAACTGTTTTCAGCTAAACTATGCTCTCCATGGTAACAAATGTATTATTGTAGGGAGTTGAACCAATGCTAAATGCATAACGTGAATGACCATACCTAAATATATTTTGGTTAGATACATTTTCCTGTTACTTTTTCAGTTACTAATTACTTTTATTTCTAAGATCATCTACATGTATTCCAATCTGGCCTGAGCTACAGGCCTTATTAGCTACTAAACCAGTTACTGAAATATTCAGTCATGTTCCAGGGTAATTAGCAGGTAATAAATTAAAGCAATCAGTTGTCCAGTGAAGGGGCTGCACCTAGTCTCGGCAGCAGACAGGGCCATTACCAGACCAACACTTATTGGAATGGGTGTAGTACCCACAACAGATGTCCCAAATGATTTCCTGTCCCATATGTACCAGACAGCCACAGCTGATGCTTGCCACATGGACAGGAGACAAAGTGCCAAACTCTTGTTTCATGTCTTACTGGTCTTCTGTGTGTGTGTACATGTGTGTATATATGGATGTGTTTGTCAGCATATAATTGTGTGCGTGCGTGAATGCGTGCGTGTGTGCGTGTGTGTGACGGCGCATGTGCGTTTCTGTGTTTGTTCATGTGTATACATACATGTACGTGCATGCGTGTGTGTGTGTATCATTACCGTGGTGAGTATTGGGTAATAAAATGGCTATTACTGACAAGTCAGGTGTGCATGTATGAGTGTGTTTTTTTGGATTTGGCATGCGTATGTGTGGCCTGTGTACATATTTAAATAAATTAACAAATAAGATGAAACCCAGGAAAATTGGTAGCTGGACACAACTAACACAAACTTGTTTTACTACTTTTTTGAACTGTCAACATAGTAATCTTCGTAAAGAACCTTAAAAGACATTCCTGTTAATTGATTAATCGTGTAAGCAGTAGCTGTGATGCTTGCTGAGAGGAAGTCTAGTGGTAGTGTAACTACAGGCAGCCATAACCTGCTAAGTGGGCAGATCGCATATCTCACATTTTATCTTATTTAATATTTCTGTGGTGTTCCCTTCTTCCCTGTGGTTCCCATGTACATGACTGAGGTGTAGCTCCTGTACTGCTGCACTACTCTTGCTGTAGTTGCCTGCTCTTGCTGTATAGTTGCTCCCTATCAGCAATGGGGCATCGTGGCTTAGTGGTTAGAGCATCACACTCTCACTTGAGAGATTCCGTGATTGAATTCTCTTGTTGCTGTTTTGAACCTTGGGCAAGTTCGTTCACTCCATACTGCTCTGGTTCACTCAGCTGTTTGAATGAATACCTGGCTATAGACAGTGGTGGATATTTCTGTATGAATATTCATCGTGCATTAACTGCAGCATGGCCAAGTACTTCCCAGAGAAGTCGAGATAGTGTTCGATTGAACAGGTCTGCCAGGAATTGAAGTGTAAAGTGCTCTGGGCAGTCCCTAAGGACTGGATACTGTGTTAAATAAGCTCACATTTTTGTCAGCAGCACCTCTCGGCATCTTTCATCTTCCTGCCTTTTTAAAATCCCTATTCATGCAGTGCAATCTCAGCTGTGGTTTTCTCCTTTTTAGGCACCTTTTTTTCAGGCACTCTTGGTGTTTCTCTGCCTCTGCTCTCTTGGATAATCTGCTATAACATTTTACACACAGTGAAGACAAATGCCCCCCATTTCATAATTAATTTGACTTGTATGCCCAGGGATAATGCAGTGGCAGAGAGAAAGAGAGAGGTTTTTGCATGATATATATTCACCAATAACATTTCATGATGTCAGGGTGTTAACTTTTCTGAGAAATACTTTAAAAATCATTTTAAAGCACTTATTGATGATTCAGAAAACTATATTACGACATAAACAGTTACAATAGATAATAATAGTAATGGTAATAAGATCATCTGTTTTGAGTAAAAATCCATGGAAAACAAGCTGAGACGCACTTGAAGACAAAAGGGTTTGTCAGTCTAAAAATCTACAAGTATGTCCTAGAGAACTACGATGCGGCACCTAATACAACTTTCACATTTTGGGCTGAACAAAGATCCAGACAGCCTGGTGATTCTTGCCCATATAGCCACTTTAGCAGTAAATACTTTTGAGATGTTCCCCACATACTGCAATGTGTGCATTTAAATAGTAGCCTTAATAAACACAGCAGGGAGTACTGCTGACACATAGAAGTGATCTGTATAATACAGTGTAACTGGCTGCCACAGTTGGCAAAATTGGGGTGAAATATGGCTAGTTCAAACCCCATTATTTCTAGTCAGTCACCCCTTGATGGGAAGTGTGTGTGTGTATAGTGGAGTTCCTTGCCGAGTTGGTAATTACATGCACCATACCCCATGTTACAGCTCATTAAGGCAGCACCCACCCTTATCATATCAATCTGTCTCCTGGGCTCTACAGGCCAGCCAATAGCATGTTTACACAGTTTATGCAACTTAATGGCATCAAATGCCTTCAGCTGACATGTTAAGTTTTGCAAGTTAGATGGTTTATTTAATATTTTTTAACAGGTCATATTCAACTAAAAGTAAAACTTCTGTAGCATACCACTGACTGGAAAACAAAGTAATATATGTATACATAGTTTTATGGAATAAAATTAAGTAATTTAAGGCAATTCGCAAGCATGCACACATGAATGCATGCATGCACATACACATGCATGTACGTGCACATGCATGCACACGCATGCACACACATGCCTGCATGCACACAGACACTTGCACACTACACACACATGTACTCATGCACCCACATATATTTATGTGTATATATATGCACAAGCATATGCATGCCCACATGCACACAGTATGCAGCCGTTTACAAATGTTCACACCCACACCCCCCACCCACCCACATAATCACCACACAAGCACGCACGCACGCACGCACGCACGCACGCACGCACGCACGCATGCACATATTTTATAATTAATTCAAACTAGGAAAAATGGTTTAAAAAAAAAATATTTTGTGTCTATTATTTTGTTTTTTCATCTTCAACTTTTGCATTGAATGTCCACTTTCAGATATGGACGAGTGCGAGCACGCAGGAATGTGTCCCAATGGCGAATGTGTCAACGTTGCGGGTTCTTACAAGTGCCAGTGTAACCCAGGCTACAAACAGTCGCCCAATCAGCAGATCTGCGTTGGTAAGCCACCCTTTCATTCCAGCTAATTCTGCCAACTGGGCAGTAGCTACAATATATATATATATATATATCAATGGTTCATTTATGCATCGATTTTAAGCCCGTCTGTGAAGCGATTCCCGTGGAAAAATTAATTTTAATGAGCTAGGCGATCACGTGGTATTGTGACATCACTTATAATACACACTCGCATCAGGCCGACCCTTTCCATGCATTCAGAGCATGTTTAAAGGATAGCTTTTGGGTCGAAACGAGCATCAGAATGAGTTATTGTGCAATATTCCGACGTAATACAAACACTAGTCATCATAGAGGAACAAGCAGTTATCTTATGGTTTCACATGAATCAAATTTTATTCAAAACAACGAATGCGAATGGGCCTACAAGTCGACTAGGTTTCGCCGAGCTTGGGCTCGTTTTCAGAATAATTATATTGAATGCAACCAACAGGAGATAATCTACACCAATAAACATACATAGCAAACAGATATTGTATGCAGCTACAGAAAGTAACATGTATAATCTCATAATATCACTAGAATATCGATATATGAAGCAGGAGTTGTACAATTTATCATAACAACTTAAATCAGTCAGAGAGTTTCCGCTGGTGCCGCTAGTTCAGTGGGTAGGCGTGTTGGTTTCTTGTCATTTGTTTTACAATCGGGTGACGCCGGTTCAATCCTGACAGCATGCAAACCATTGATTTTCTTTACACTTTTTAGTCCTTTGGCCAAAGGTCCAAGGGACTATTGCCATCATTCTGCGTCCGCCGTCCGCCATCCGCCGTTAGCTGCCGTATCTCAGAAACCGTTCAGCAACTTTTTCTCTAATTTTGCATAGACATATCTTAGGGCACTGCCACTATGCACGAGAAATCAGTATTTGATTGAATCATTTTAAGGGCTCCATAGGGCCTCCAAGGACCCAAAAACTGGTAAAAATGTAAAAAAAAATCAAAAACTGTTCAGCAACTTTTTTCTAATTTTGCGTAGATGTATCTTAGGGTGCTGCCACTATATACAAGAAATCTGTATTTGATTGAATCATTCTAAGGGCACCTAAGGGTCCCCAAAGTGCAAAAGTTTTACATTTTCTAGTGATGTGGTTTTGAGAACGACCCTTGAGACCACCCCCAACAGTAGATTTTGTTTAATGTGCCACAAAGTCAACACCATGACTAAACTCTGCAGCCTAGTGCTACTGTTCCATTGAGACCTTGACTAATCTTTAATTGGTCACAGCACCCAGGCAGAGTAGACACACTTGACCCCTGTTAGACTGAACAGTTGCCTAACACTTTTAAACTGTATCTTCAAAACTATTGATTTTCTATAATTGCAAGTTGTGTTTATTTTGATGTTCATTTAATTATTATAAAATGGTGTGACTGTGGTGTCTATTGGTTAAAGATGTATTGCCTGTAGAAACCTGTAGGTGACAAACATAGAAAATTAATATTATGTCACCTGTAGAAATATCCTACACTTTATTGATATTAAATGCTTTCTACTGTTCTGTTTACGCTTGCCATGCCTTGTGTAGACATGGCACTGTGTAAATCAATTGTATCAATATAGACTAATAACTACAGATTCACAATATAATTGATACCTGAAACAACCAAATGTCAACCATTAGAAGAGTTGACATAGTTCCGCTATACACAAGCAAGAAATCTGTATTTGATTGAATCATTCTAGTGTCATAAGCATATAGTAGAACATACATTTTCTACATCATCATCCCTAAGGTTGTTGTAAATTTCACCAGCTGCCATGTCAATTCCATTATAATTGTGACTAACAGTGTTCAAAATGATTCAGGTAAATAGCAAATAACAAAGGACACAAGTTTTCTCCTTGCCATACCTCTACATCACATGAGAAGAAGGCTGACACAGCCTGGCCCTGATTTAGACATGATTTAGCATTTTTGTACATGTTGTATACAACGTTCAACACATTACCATTAATACCGGCAGAAAATTATCTTAGACCACAGGAAGGACTGGTCTACTAATGCTAGGCACACACCAGCCGATTTTTGGCACACACCAACCGACTAGTTGGCATAAAAACCGTCGGCCGATGGCAGTCAGTTGGTGTGTGCCGAATTTAAGCCCGGCGGTCGGTCTTATAGCGCCAGCTAACGCCGATTCAAATGTTGAATTGGCGGTCGGCGTTAATCGACAGTCGGCGTTAGATAAGGAGGTATCCGGTGACAAGTTGGCGCATATCCGATGACGAGTCGGCTGGTGTGTGCAGGTTTTTTGTCATAACACGACGGTCGGCGGTAACTTGGCCAATAAGAAATCATAGCGTGATCATGTGGTAGTCCTCGATACAAGTCAAGGTTAAGCCCGGCGTCTTTTTTGAGTTTTCAAACCATTTCGGGCCACATGCTTTCATTTTTTATTTTCATATTTTACTGACCCGGCGCGTAACCAACGTTTCAGAAAGTGATAGATTATTTTTGATCCCATTGCCATTGACCATCATCATTTTTTTCGCTTGTTCTTAAAACAGGTGCCACAAATAAACTTAATTTTCACCTGACTTTGTAAGTTTGTTTCACGCTTCCGACAGGAATCGCCATTTTGTTTTTTGAAAAACGCTACCTCTGGTGGCGCCGCTACCGGGCGCATATATACTAAGCCTTAAAATTTACAAAGCGGCGCTAGCGGTGGAAAACGTTTTTGAGGAATTCATTGGGTGATTACCCTTCAACATAACTGATTACACTTCAACATAACTGATTACACTTCAACATAACTTATTACACTTCAAAATAACTGTTAACTGAAACGGCTAAATATAACGTTCTGCGGACTGTCATAAAACATAGCTCGACGCTATGTGTTTCTTTGGTGGAGGATATGCTAAATGCTCAAGCCATATCGTCGTGAAGGCTGACGGCAAAGCTCCGACTTACTATGTAACAAGTTTCGTTTTTCTGATAGCCGTTTTGGCCTAATTTTTACAAATGTTTCATGTGTTTATTGTAGGTGTATCGAAACACATTGTTTACTCCGTAGTAAACACGCATATTTATAGTGGATTTTTTCCACAAGGATCAAGCCGAGCACCGACGGTCGGCACAAGTCGGTTGGTGTGTGCTGGCTGGTGTGTGCTGGCAGAAGTCGGCGCTAGTCGGCGGAACTAATTGGCGTTTAGCACCAACTGCTTTTTGCGCCGACTGGCAACGCAAGTCGGCGTTAGTTGGTTGGTGTGTGCCTAGCATTAATCAAATGCTTTCTTATAATCGATGAAGGCACAATAAAGCTTTTTGCGTCGAGACAAATACAGTTCAACCAATACCCGTATTTTAACACTGCCTGTTCTTCACCTATTACATTCGCTTTGTTTAGGTATGTGGTCAGTCTGGTGTTCTGAACAATCACTAAGGATTAATGAACATTTGTGCAGAATGTCACCCACTTGGCAGGTTTAATTGATCTATTCAGCAATGATGACACTGCTTAGGCCTCACTCTGGACACTGTCACTCACAGTGTTGTATATTGTCTTAGTTGGTGCATTGAGCTAATCTACTTGACCATGAATCAGTGGTGGCTCTGGTTGTGTATTACACCCAGCTGTGGAGCTAAGATTCTCTGCCTGCTATTGTTTGATGGAAACCGTGACTAATCTGTAATTGGTCACTGGCAGTAGCTTGTGTCAACAGACAGCATTAAGCCACTAGACCCCTGTTAAACTGGACAGTTGCCTGTAGGTTTTAAACTGTGTCAAACAGTGAGTCTACCTTTTGCTCTCAGATAATCTGTCCTCTTAGTTTTACACATGAAGACATAATCTGGCATAACTTGATAAGTCTTTGTAGCAGCACATTTGTACTTCCAGTGTATCATTGCAACATAACATACATATTACATACTGTGTGCCACATTTGAATGTTGTGCATGTAATATTTCCATGCAATCCATTTGCATATATAATGTAAAACTTCAACAGTCGTTTTCTTCATTTTCACGTTTTGATCCCTACCATGTTCATTGTTCCATAACTTTGCCAATTTTTGTAGCAGTCATATTTTTTGAAACCGTGTAAAGCACCCTACCAAACCTTTACAAGGATGTAAGAAAACAATGTTACAATTTTTCCGACTTATCACTCATTTGGTCAGCCGGGGGGTCACATAGATGTATTAGTCCAAAGGACTTCAGGGCCACTTGGCCCATTTTTTTGTTTATGTTTTCACGAAGTAATATAAACCAAATCATTTAGTATACTATGATGCACTGTTTGTAAATATTTGTTATATTTTTGTAGTAATTATTTATTCACCACAAAAATGAAAATATGGTCATATATAACGATGTTTCTAAATTTTATTTATCCAGACAGATCACAATCTGTTTTCACATATATAATTACAATATATTACAGTACAATATATTTACAATTAATAAATGATATATCCATTACATTATATTTGTTTGGATAAATACAATTTAGAAACATCGTTATATAAAGACCATGTTTTCATTTTTGTGGCAAATAAATAATTACTACAAAAATATAAATTATTTATAAACAGTGCATCATAGTATAAAATGATTTGGTTTATATTACTTCGTGAAAACATAAAAAAAAAAAGTGTAAAGAAAATCAATGGTTTGCATGCTGTCAGGATTGAACCGGCATCGCCCGATTGTAAAATAAATGACAAGAAACCAACGTGCCTACCCACTGAGCTAGCGGCACCAGCGGAAACTCTCTGACTGATTTAAGTTGTTATGATAAATTGTACAACTCCTGCTTCATATATCAATATTCTAATGATATTATGAGATTATACACGTTACTTTCTGTAGCTGGATACAATATATGTTTGCTATGTATATGTTTATTGGTGTAGATTACCTCCCGAGCAGTTCGGTTTTATGCCGGGCAGAGGAACAACGGACGCCATATTTGCAGCAAGGCAGTTGATGGAGAAACACCGGGAGATGCAGAAGGAACTGCACATGGTCTTCATTGATTTAGAGAAGGCATATGATAGAGTGCCACGACAGGAGGTTTGGAGGTGTATGCGGGAGCAGGGTGTGCCTGAAAAGTATGTACGTCTTGTAAAAGACACATATGAAGACGCAAGGACGCAAGTCAAGAGCAGTGTAGGACTGACAGGCAAGACCAACGTTAGAGTGGGGCTGCACCAGGGGTCCTCACTGAGTCCTTACCTGTTTGACTTGATTATGGATGTGTTGGGCCGGGGCATCAAAGAACAGCCCCCCTGGTGTATGCTGTTTGCAGATGACATCGTGCTGTGCAGTACCAGAAGAGAGGAGGTGGAACGGAAGCTCGAGGAATGGAGACATGCAATGGAAGAGCGAGGACTAAAGATTAGTTGAAAGAAGACGGAATACCTGAGGTGCAACGAAAACAATGACCTAGAGATCCGGTTACAGGGCGAGACAGTGAAGAGAGTGAAGACATTCAAATATCTAGGATCGACATTGGCGGATGATGGAGAATTGGATGCGGAAGTCACTCATAGAGTGCAGAGCGGGTGGAAGAACTGGAAGAGAGTATCTGGAGTGCTGTGTGACAGAAGAATGAATGTGAAGATCAAGGGAAAAGTGTACAGGACAGTGGTAAGGCCAGCACTGATGTACGGGTCGGAGACATGGGTGGCAAAGAAGACACAGGAAAAGAAGTTGGATGTCGCAGAAATGCGAATGCTACGATGGATGTGCGGAGTCACAAAGCTTACAAGATAAGAAACGAAAGAATCAGAGGGACAACGAAAGTGGGGGAAATTTCGAAGAAAGTCCAAGAAAGTAGGTTGAGATGGTATGGACACGTGATGAGAAGAGAGGAGGATTATGTAGGAAGGAGAGCGATGGGAATGGAAGTGCAAGGGAAGAGGAGGAGAGGAAGGCCGAAGAGGAGGTGGCTAGACAGTGTGAGGGCAGATCTCAGGGAGAAGGGACTGTCGGGGGAGGAAGTGTACGACCGAACGACATGGAGGCGAATGTCATCATACATCGACCCCACATAAAAGTGGGACAAAGATGAAGAGGAAGAAGAAGGTGTAGATTACCTCCCGTTGGTTGCATTCGATATAATTATTCTGAAAACGAGCCCAAGCTCGGCGAAACCTAGTCGACTTATAGGCCCATTCGCATTCGTTGTTTTGAATAAAATTTGATTCATGTGGAACTGTAAGATAACTGCTTGTTCCTGTTTGTATTACGTCGGAATATTGCACAATAACTCATTTTGATGCTCGTTTCAACCCAAAAGCTATACTTGTAAACATGCTCTGAATGCATGGAAAGTGTCGGCCTGATGCGAGTTTGAGTCATAAGTGACGTCACATCTCAGCATCCCGAAAAGCGCACCAAAAATATGCATATTCAAAAGTGTCCTGATGCACAGCATAAAATGTGGAATTTCTAATTCATTGAATTTTTTTAATTTTTTTTGCTTGGTGGACATGGAGATAGGTAGCAGGATGTAATAGAACATAAATTCAAGCAATAGCTATTTTTATTCCCTTTAATATGCAAACTTTGGGGGCAGTATGTTTGTATCTCCTCCCAAGTGCCAGCCGAGGTCTCCTCTCCTCTTTCTGTCTTTATTCACATCCTTGTACTATTGGCCTCTGATCAACTAATTGGTGAGGTATTAACCATTTCAGTACGACAGGCCGGTTTTGCGGGCGCACTGTCTGTGACGCTTCAGTACGACAGGCCGGTTTTTTGGCATTGACGATGTCTGCTATTCAAATAGTTTTTATTCATAATAATCCACTACATGGAGCCACTTGTGTACGGTTATTAAGGCGAATAAATTAACTATTCAGCAGTAGTCAACGTTTATTATCGCTCAATAATAGTTTACTGTGATTTTCACGATTTTTAATAATGGATTATAAAAATCTGCAGTGGCCACAATGGCAGACAGCATTACTTCAACTTGCAATTTACCACTGTATGTTTTGGACAGATTATTTAATAGTTTTATCGAAGAATCTTTGTCGGATGTTGACGATCGACATAATAACGATGTCTGCGAACTTAGTATACAACTGAGTTCAGGAACTGCAAATTTTTTAAAATCTTGGCAGCCATCTTGGATTGTTGGTTACCATGACGACAGAATGTAAAATGATATGGCTCATTGTATTTGCTGATTATCATACTTTCCGAAAACATTCCTATTCATAAAATGCATTTTTGTAGCTTAAATCTTGACTTAAAGTGACATAGTCCATTATCTTGCATATTCACTGGGAATGCAGCATTCAGTGGTCACAGCTGGTCAGGGCTGTAGTACTGACATGGTTAAAAAAACCAAAAAGATAGTTATTTAGAGTTATTTAAACGTGTACCTGATATGCTTTTCATCCATCAGCGAAAACTGGAAACAGTGGGTGAACTTTCCAGCCAGAGGGCATCACTGTGAATGAGTTTTAAAACAGCATATTGTAAGGGTGATAACTGATGCCTTTGTCTGTGTGGGTGTTTGCTACAGTGGATATTATTCCAATGCTGAAAAAAATATCATTGGTTTTCACACATTCCTCTCCGAGAGCCCAGATAGATCACTGCAAAGTGTCACTTTTTGATAGCCCTGGAATTGTTTAGGGTCTAAAAAGTCTTACTGCTGTCACTCTGTACAGGGTTACTTGGTCTCAACACTCAGTTGCTTGTCAGCTGGCGTTAACCCAGAGTCCCTGATCACTACATATTGGCTGAGAGGGGTCAGCTGGGGAGTAGAGAGGAGTGCATGAAAGGAGAAAAGAACTATCATTACATAGACAGAATATGAGATGTAGTTGTGTAAATAATTATAATATTTAGTTGGAGTCAGTGACCAGGTTTATTTGGGATAATAGAGAATTAATTCTACATGCTTCAGTTACTTCATATTGGTGAATGTGCTGCACTCAGCAGGGATGGGAGTACTAGTTAGAGCGGATGTGTATTATACAATTTTGAGTATTGCAGAGTGATTACGGTATAAGGATGACACAGAACCAGACACAGTGGAGAACTTTTTATCGATGGCTTTGAACTCCCAGTGAAAAAACTGGTGTAAGCAATTGTAGCTGGCTTACACACAGGTAGGAGAAAGGAAGGCTAGGAAAGCATAGCATATCGCAAAACTATAAATAACTGTTGTGTTTTCTTCAAAGATATATCACCAATTGGTAGATGAGAGGCCGTTAGTCCAGGGAGGCGAATGAATGTAGAACGGGACAAGTGGACTGCGGCACCTGAGAGGAGATACTGTTATAATGTAGAAAGGGGTGAGTGGACTGTGGCGCCTGAGAGGAGATTCCGTTATAATGTAGAAAGGGGCGAGTGGGCTGTGACACCTGGGAGGAGATACTGTTATAAAGTAGAAAGGGGCGAGTGGACTGTGACACCTGGGAGGAGATACTGTTATAATGTAGAAAGGGGCGAGTGGACTGTGGCGTCTGGGAGGAGATACTGTTATAATGTAGAAAGGGGCGAGTGGACTGTGGCACCTGGGAGGAGATACTGTTATAATGTAGAAAGGGGGTGTGGACTGTGGCGTCTTGGAGGAGATACTGTTATAATGTAGAAAGGGGCGAGTGGACTGTGGCGTCTGAGAGGAGATACTGTTATAATGTACAAAGGGGCGAGTGGACTGTGGCGTCTGAGAGGAGATACTGTTATAATGTAGAAAGGTCTGGGAGGAGATACTGTTATAATGTAGAAAGGGGCGAGTGGACTGTGACATCTGGGAGGAGATACTGTTATAATGTAGAAAGGGGCGAGTGGACTATGGCGTCTGGGAGGAGATACTGTTATAATGTAGAAAGGAGCGAGTGGACTGCGGCGTCTGGGAGGAGATACTGTTATAATGTAGAAAGGGGCGAGTGGACTGTGGCGCCTGGGAGGAGATACTGTTATAATGTAGAAAGGGGCGAGTGGACTGTGACACCTGGGAGGAGATACTGTTATAATGTAGAAAGGGGCGAGTGGACTGTGGCGCCTGGGAGGAGATACTGTTATAATGTAGAAAGGGGCGAGTGGACTGTGGCGTCTGGGAGGAGATACTGTTATAATGTAGAAAGGGGCGAGTGGACTGTGACACCTGGGAGGAGATACTGTTATAATGTAGAAAGGGGCGAGTGGACTGTGGCGTCTGGGAGGAGATACTGTTATAATGTAGAAAGAGGCGAGTGGACTGTGGCGTCTGGGAGGAGATACTGTTATAATGTAGAAAGAGGTGAGTGGACTGTGGCACCTGGGAGGAGATACTGTTATAATGTAGAAAGGGGCGAGTGGACTGTGGCACCTGGGAGGAGATACTGTTATACTGTAGAAAGGGGTGAGTGGACTGTGGCACCTGGGAGGAGATACTGTTATAATGTAGAAAGAGGCGAGTGGACTGTGACACCTGGGAGGAGATACTGTTATAATGTAGAAAGAGGTGAGTGGACTATGGCACCTGGGAGGAGATACTGTTATAATGTAGAAAGGGGCGAGTGGACTGTGGCGCCTGGGAGGAGATACTGTTATAATGTAGAAAGGGGCGAGTGGACTGTGGCGCCTGGGAGGAGATACTGTTATAATGTAGAAAGGGGCGAGTGGACTGTGGCACCTGGGAGGAGATACTGTTATAATGTAGAAAGAGGTGAGTGGACTGTGGCACCTGAGAGGAGATACTGTTATAATGTAGAAAGGGGCGAGTGGACTGTGACACCTGGGAGGAGATACTGTTATAATGTAGAAAGGGGCGAGTGGACTGTGGCACCTGGGAGGAGATACTGTTATAATGTAGAAAGAGGCGAGTGGACTGTGGCACCTGGGAGGAGATACTGTTATAATGTAGAAAGGGGCGAGTGGACTGTGGCGTCTGGGAGGAGATACTGTTATAATGTAGAAAGGGGCGAGTGGACTGTGACACCTGGGAGGAGATACTGTTATAATGTAGAAAGAGGCGAGTGGACTGTGGCGTCTGGGAGGAGATACTGTTATAATGTAGAAAGAGGCGAGTGGACTGTGGCACCTGGGAGGAGATACTGTTATAATGTAGAAAGAGGTGAGTGGACTGTGGCACCTGGGAGGAGATACTGTTATAATGTAGAAAGGGGCGAGTGGACTGTGGCACCTGGGAGGAGATACTGTTATAATGTAGAAAGAGGTGAGTGGACTGTGGCGTCTGGGAGGAGATACTGTTATAATGTAGAAAGAGGCGAGTGGACTGTGGCACCTGGGAGGAGATACTGTTATAATGTAGAAAGAGGTGAGTGGACTGTGGCACCTGGGAGGAGATACTGTTACAATGTAGAAAGGGGCGAGTGGACTGTGGCGCCTGGGAGGAGATACTGTTATAATGTAGAAAGGGGCGAGTGGACTGTGGCACCTGGGAGGAGATACTGTTATAATGTAGAAAGGGGCGAGTGGACTGTGGCACCTGGGAGGAGATACTGTTATAATGTAGAAAGGGGCGAGTGGACTGTGGCGTCTGGGAGGAGATACTGTTATAATGTAGAAAGGGGCGAGTGGACTGTGACACCTGGGAGGAGATACTGTTATAATGTAGAAAGGGGCGAGTGGACTGTGGCATCTGGGAGGAGATACTGTTATAATGTAGAAAGAGGTGAGTGGACTGTGGCACCTGGGAGGAGATACTGTTATAATGTAGAAAGGGGCGAGTGGACTGTGGCGCCTGGGAGGAGATACTGTTATAATGTAGAAAGGGGCGAGTGGACTGTGGCACCTGGGAGGAGATACTGTTATAATGTAGAAAGAGGTGAGTGGACTGTGGCACCTGGGAGGAGATACTGTTATAATGTAGAAAGGGGCGAGTGGACTGTGGCGCCTGGGAGGAGATACTGTTATAATGTAGAAAGGGGCGAGTGGACTGTGGCATCTGGGAGGAGATACTGTTATAATGTAGAAAGGGGCGAGTGGACTGTGGCACCTGGGAGGAGATACTGTTATAATGTAGAAAGGGGCGAGTGGACTGTGGCGCCTGGGAGGAGATACTGTTATAATGTAGAAAGGGGCGAGTGGACTGTGGCATCTGGGAGGAGATACTGTTATAATGTAGAAAGGGGCGAGTGGACTGTGACACCTGGGAGGAGATACTGTTATAATGTAGAAAGGGGCGAGTGGACTGTGGCACCTGGGAGGAGATACTGTTATAATGTAGAAAGAGGTGAGTGGACTGTGGCACCTGGGAGGAGATACTGTTATAATGTAGAAAGAGGTGAGTGGACTGCGGCACCTGGGAGGAGATACTGTTATAATGTAGAAAGGGGCGAGTGGACTGTGGCACCTGGGAGGAGATACTGTTATAATGTAGAAAGAGGTGAGTGGACTGTGGCACCTGGGAGGAGATACTGTTATAATGTGCCAAAGTCAGCATGTTGATATGTCAATGGCGTATGCTCCCATGGAGCAGAAGGGAAGAAACCGTGATAAAACTTGACCGATTGATGTGCAGTTATTACTGTGCGTTACAGTGACAGGTAATTGGTCCCAGCCGAGGAAACTGCAGAGGTAAGAAGCTGTCTGCATCCTGTGGGGAGTGTGATGACTAAATCCACACTTCACGGACATAGTTTCCCAGGCATCCTGTCCTGCCAAAGGCTTGCATGTCAGTGAACACATCAGAAGTGGCCAAGGAGACTGGAACCTGCCCACATCAATCTTAGAGTGTCATCAGTGACAGAGACTTCCTTGGCCACCAGGGGAGGGCATACTTCACATGTCAGTAGGTCAGCGGCTCCCACAACCTTTACTAGATATTACGCACAACTGTCTGCAGGGCAGCTGCACATGTTTCAAGATTTAACAAGATTCGACAAGATTGCCACCTACAGCAACTGGTTCCAGATGGCCAGTGGGCGAGGATGCTGCTGGCTTAGCCAGAGTCCAACAACTTTACATCTATGCATACAATATTGTATGCATAGATGTATAGATATAAATATATATAGACACATATATATATATATAAATATTATTTATTATATATATATGTTATATTTCAGTATTGTATTCATATATCTACAATGTGGGCCTTTGTTAATGTGATATCAGTGTAAATGAGATAGCGTTTAAAAATTTGAATTGGCCAACATTAGTTTTTTTAATATATTTCATCTTGATAAATCCCAACCAGGTTATCTGGTTTCTAATAACTAACGATAGACACAACTTATGGTCGTTTTTCTCAGTTTCTTGTTTGGTTTGCCATTGCATAAAGATATAAATACCTGGGTTATGCATCTACAAACATGTTTTTTTATTTAATATCTCTTAAGTTTTTGGTTATTTTGTTGACGACATCAATGTGGTGGCATGTTGACATTGGTTGCAGACATTAATGAGTGCACAGAGAACGGCAAACTTTGTCTCCATGGCAACTGTGTTAACGCACCTGGCTCCTACAGATGTGAATGTGACACTGGCTACAAACTCTCACCAGATGGCGCCTACTGCTTGGGTAAATATTTGTTGTAGTGTTCACGTCGCTTGATAACCATTTCAGGGCAATCTTTGGACTATCAAGTGTAGGTCTACAAAATTATTGTAAAAAGTGCAGTTTATTTTCATGTATGATAGTGATTTAAAAAACTATGTTACATGCTATTCAAAACAAAATATGTTTTCTATAAAGCTTGAAGAAAATTAAGTGGTTATTGGAAAAAATAATTGGGCTAGCATATGTGTGTATGTATGTATGTGTGTGTATATAATTATATATGTATACATGGTGATGTATGAATGTGGGAGTTAACGTTTTGCTCCTAGGCGGAGTGCATGTCAGATACCAAACTATCAAGGAATAATGTACGACCCCCTGAAAGAAAAGAAACCCGTTTTTTTAATTTGATACTTCGATTCGGTTAAGAGTTAGGGATCGTACCGTGCATTAGATGGACATTAATAAATTGTTTGCAGTGTCACCTATGTTTTGTATGATTGCTCCTAGCTACGTAAACTGTCAACCAGTCAGTTGGGGACGTTTTGCATAACTTGAATTGCTAAAAACTGCTCACTTGTGCGAATGCTTTGGGAAACCATCATTTGTGTATGTGTGTATGTAACGCCATCTGGAGGATGGGAATTTTTGCTGGTGTGTTATAATTATAATGCCATGAGCTATCCTGGATATGTAGCACTCTGCAGGTGTTAATAATAAAGGTAATTGATATGTCTAATGATGGCCAGATGATGATGAGTGTAAGAAGACTGGGATGTGTACGAACGGTCGCTGTGTCAACCTCGACGGCAGCTACAAGTGTATCTGTGATGTTGGCTTCATCCTCTCAGAAGATGGCGAGGCCTGCGTAGGTGAGTTGTCCTTATAACATTTGTTTGTATACGCTTAACAGGGGACTTGCTGGTCGTTGTAGAGAGACCTAGGACTGTTTTCATTGAGATAACGTAGGGCTCATAAGGGAGATCCATCATTAAACAGAATCTATTGTTAATTTAAGTGGTGATGAAAAAGTGTCATTGAGGAGACTACTTTTGTGACACACAGACGAAAGTGTTCAAGTTTTCAGTATACAAGGTTATTGTTAAGGAGCGAAGTAGGTTTTAAAGAGAAAATTAGGCCAAAGAGCTCATAAGAATGTTTGTTTCCCCACCTATGTTAATCTGTGTATAGCATGTTACATATGGTGCATTCTTTTACATGACTAAGACCCTCTTTTATTTGACCAGTACAGTTGTAAGTGCTTAATTTGTAATAAATTGTAATTGTAAGTTACTTTTTTAGAATGCTGCAGTTGAGCTCTTATGTAATTGTAATAGTGTGTTTGTAATTGAGCCCAACTCAGTGCTCTTGAGACATCTCAAACTGTACTATGCATGTTAATATCGTTGACTTTGAAATGTTGTTAAATAAAAAATGTCAAACTTCAGCTATACTACTATTCTAACATTGAATCAAGACACATTGTAATACATGTACTCCTGGAGAAGTTAGCCAAGCATCATATCGTATTTCAGCAGCCTGCGAAATAAGGCCCGTCCGATCGTGCCGGACGAGTAGATTCACTGACCGGACTAGTCCATGTTTAGAGGAGCTGTCCCATCGGACTAGCTGTGATTATGTGAATTCATTTACACTGTGTACATGCTAGTTGGGTGTTGTGATGGAATAAAACAAAATAAGACAATATGGTAGTATTTTATCACACGCAGCTAAATATTCGTACGACCGTCAAATAGGAAACTTGCTGAATGCGGAGAATGTAAATGGCGGCTGTTTACAGTTAGGATAGGTAGTGTCGCCTAGTGACCATGAGTGATGACCAACAAACATACATGCGTGGGTTACAGACATCGTTACGTGCTATCCCAATGTAATTGCATTATTCCCGCATTGGGTGATTATTTTAGCAAGTTACCAAATGCCAGCAAAGTTACTGATTGTTCAGTCGTCAGCTTTGGGAAAGGAAACACTAATGAAAAGTATAGGCCAACTGATGCAACTTAGTCTGGCAATGTCGGTCCTTCATTTGGCCAGGCAGAGCGGTTGCCGTCGGCATCTGGCTTCAAATTCTGCTGGCATCACCTTGTCCACCACCGCCGTTTACTGTCCCTGATTAACCTAAAGTTATTTCTTCTGATGACTTTGTAATTGGAAATAATGCCACTTTTAGTCCTACAATGTGCCACAACTGTCACACATGTATATGATACAACATTATAATGGTACCCAGCACATTTATTTTTAAGAACTGGTAAAACAATATCAGGACTAGTTGTTTCTGAGTCAGCCAGTCCAACAGACTACCTGTCAGTTAAAATCATTGTGTACCGTGCTTCAGTGAAGTGGAGAAAATGAATATACAACATGTAGTAGTATTTTTTCACGGCAACAAACCAGTTTTGTTTTGGTCATTTCCTGGGTTAATTTATTAAATGTATAGGACATGGTTCTAACTAATGTGTGATATTCACATTTGGCATATATTTACAAGGCTTCCACTGTTTACCTCATATTTGCATGCTGTCATTGCCAAGTAGCTTGTTACTGATTGGCCACTTCTGTTACCCTGTCACCCCACACTTCACAGCCCTCATTAATCCATCATCGCCACCCTCACCCTACAGGAAAGTTGTCTGTGTTATTGGCACAGACATGTGGCATTGGCTTCCTTGTGGAGTGGATGCTTCACAACGAGATCTCATGACCTGTTCTTCTGTACAGTAATGTTAGTTATCAGGGTTAAGGAGCATTTGATCAAGTACAATTATTCCAAATTAGGTTAATTACAAGTACACATACAAATACTTTAAACAAACTTATCAAGTAGGCCTATGTTTCCAAGTACATAAATTAGGTCAAGTACAATTTAGTTGTAATGATCAGAGATACTATGCGGGTGTGGAGTAGACATCTGAACCCTCACAAAAGAACTGTAAAGAAAACTATATGGAAGTTACACCATAATATTAAGAAAGTGCCTGAATGTCCACTGAAGCAATAGGCTTACAAATTAAGAACTTCATGGGCGTGTAAACAAACTCAAAAGCAAGAATCGCATGAGATGCCTACTATTAGCAGGCCATTGCTATCATAACACTGAAGAACCACTGTCAATATTCATCTTGTGGACACCCATTGAATGCAAGAAAAACAGGGAAACAGAAGAAAACATGGACACACCTAGCTGATCTGCATAAACCTTGATGTTTATATTAGAACTAGGGTTTTCCCAGTTGTAATTTGCTCCCTCTTAGTGTTAGATCAGTTGAAAATATCACACAATTCCACCCACATTTAAAAACCTTTATAATCTTGTATTTCCACCTTAGCTCCCTGGCATATATATCCATCTATCTGTTAACAACTGAATATTGCTTATCGATTTTCAGATTGACTAATGCGTTTGTCTTGATGTGCCTCTGAGCTTAATTTCTAAGGATTTTGGCACAAAAGAAGTTACCTTACCATATTATGGTTATTATTATTATCTATGTTAAATTGAAATACTAAATAACAAACAAACTATGTATCGATACATATCACAATCACCTTTAAATGTCACATAGTGCCTCATCATCAGTGAAAACCTGGAAACCTGACTTTATTTCCGGTGGATTTTTCCGTGACTTTTTCAGAGATTGTTTCCTGTGGCTCTACTTCCACCGACCATCTTAAAGTGTTTGCCCTCTAACAGTACAGGGCATGAATGGGTGAACTCCCAGGACAATGCCGCCCAGTTCTACCGCCCTACATGAGCAAACAATTAAGTGGCACTGTCAGAGCTTGTGGGTTTTTGCCAGATCCTCTGAGGGCATAATTAGAACTTTTCAGGTTTTCTGCAGTTCACCCAGATGTCTGCCCTGTTTCCTGAATCCGAGAAAAAATTAAAGATTGGAATTGCCATAATTTAGTGGAAATTATGGGTGTCTTAAATATGGACTAGGTCCCACTTATAGTGAACAAGTTATTTTGTTAAACACTTGGAAGAATGTCTAGTCAGCTTCGGTTGACAACTGTAAGGAAACTTGTGGGGTGCAGCTGTGTACACCATAGCAGGGTGCAGATGTATACGCCCTAGCAGGGTACATCAATGCGTTCTGTCTGGGGCGGCGTGAGATTCTCACACAGAAGTCCTTGGTGACTTTTTACAGCTAGAATTGTTTGTGCATACTTCTGTTGTAAGAACGATGGGTTTGAGGCAGGATTCAGTGACACTTTGATTGCAGGAATGCCTGGGTTGTAAGGGCAACGCCACCACTGGGAAGTCACATTTTTTGGGCGGAAAGATATTGATGCGTTGATAGTTGGCATGTGAAATTACATAAGTAGGAATCCAGGACATAGCTCGCTCTGGACCAAAACCCTCAGATGTAACCCCCTAGGGCATCATAGCCCACACAAATAAATGTCTGGACATAACCCCCTCCAGACAGATTCCCTCTAGACAAACCCCTCACTTTTATATAAACATAGACAAACCTCACTGTAGAAGTAATTGTAACAGCCATGCACCACGCACTCTGTCAGATAGAAGTAAAATGTCATCATTTTAAATGCCATTTTTTATATATGTTATGTACTATATGTTGTACGTTTATGCCACAAACAACATAATGTATACATGTATAATATATATATATATATATAACATACAATATTAAGCAAAATCGTGATGCGTGTGTAACAGTGAACAAAGATATATCGGCCAAATGTAATCTCGCGAAAGAGAAGTTGCTTAACGAACAATGCAAAGAAATTGAACAAATGCATAAGCTTGACACAAAATTCATGCATGCTAGAATAAGAGAAATCACAGGGAAAAGAACAAGCTCAACTACAGTTTGTCTGAAATCTAAAGAAGAAAACGTAACAAGGGACAAAGACAAAACACTCGAGAGATGGTCAGAATATATTGGTGAACTTTACAATGATGAAAGGGCTGAAAAACCATGAATTAAGAAGAACTTTGATGGTCCTCCAATATTGAAGGATGAGATTCGAAAAGCCATCAGATCAATGAAAAATGGAAAGCTGCTGGACCAGATAATATTACCATTGAAATGATTGAGTGTTTAGATGAATTTGGTATTGATATAGTAAGAGACTTCTTGAACAAAATGTCTGACTGTGGAAGAATCCCAACTGATTTATCAACAATGCATTATTTTTGAGGCGAGCGATAGCTTTCGCTCTCTACCGCTCGCATTAATCGCTCGTCTAGGGAGCGATTTATTGCTCACGCTAATTGCCATTATCGCTCGCGTCACCAGACCTGCTGCATGTGGTGCCCTCTAGCGGCAACATATACACCCATTTGTTTGAAAGAAGGTCTGTTCTTGTCACGTAAATTAGCGTTGACATGAAGTTGCCACGTTTCCAGAGCCATGACTTGGAGTTTGCTTATTGCACAAAGGGATTCTTATCCGCCGGCTGTCTTTTGACAGTCATAAATCATTAATCAGGGTCATGGGTGTGCAGCTGTAGCCAGCGGTGCTGACAGCTAGTGTCAGTCCTATAAACAAAACAACTTAATCATCAGCTTCGTTACACTGCTGTCATTTTCTGTAACATCATCGCTAGTACTTCCTGTCTCAAATGTTTTATCAGCATGCAACTTTTCAATCTGTGCTAACGCTTGATGTCCCAAATTGACCCGATGGACTTAATCTTGCGTAATAGATACCGATATGGCATGGCTAGCCTCGACTGGGCAGTGGTGTCACCAGACAGACAAACAGGATCGTCACCTCATGGATAAAACTAAAACTAATAAAGCGCTCACGCTAAATGATTTGACATATTTAGGCGAGCGATTTATCACTCGCCTGGTTTTTTTTTTTTTTAAGCACTGTTTCGAGATCCATTTTTGTAGCAATACCAAAGAAACCAAGCAGATTTGAATGTGAACTACACCGTACAATTAGTCTGATGAGTCACTTCACCAAGATGCTGCTTAAAATTATTATGGCCAGGATGAGAAACAAAATAAACCCTGAAATTGCTGAAGAACAATGTGGATTTGTAGAAGATAAAGGTACAAGTAATGCAATATACATCCAACGAACACTGACTGAGAGATCATGGGAAGTGCAGAAAGATCTGTATGTATGTTTTATTGATTACACAATGGAATTTGACAGAGTTTGTCATGAAGAAATCATATCAATACAATATTTAACAAGATTTAACAAGATTGCCATCCAGAGAATTAACTCTAGATGGCAGGTGGACAAGGAAGCCCTTTGGCTTATCGAGAGTCCGACCCTTTTATCTACATATATCCAGCCCTTCTGAGGTATGTGTCGATTTTATTTTTAAACATATTCACACTACTAGCACCCACACAATCATCAGATAATCTGTTCCATTCATTCACAGTCCTTTGTGAAAATGAGAACTTTCTTACGTCTAATCTACACTGCTCCTTTACTAATGTAACTTCATGTCCTCTAGTCTTTCTATCTTTCTTAACTGAAAAAAACATATTTCTTTCAATATTTTCATAACCATTCAATATTTTAAACACTTCTATCTGATCTCCTCTCAGTCTCCTGGTCTCTAGTGTTGTTAAACCACATTCTTTTAGGCGTTTTTCATAACTAAGATCCCTCAGTTTTGGTATCATTTTAATCACTCTCCTCTGTACTCTTTCTAGCATATCTATGTCCTTCTTGCGGTATGGCCTCCACGCTTGTATACAGTATTCTAAATGAGGCCTAACTATTGTTTTGTACAGCGGTATTATTAGTTCTTTTTCTTTATATGCTATATTTCGCCTAATCAATCCAAGGATTTGATTTCCTTTTGAAGCTGCAATTCCACACTGCTCTGAAACCTTCATGTCAGCATTAATTGTCAGCCCTAAGTCTTTTTCTTTTACAATAGTACTTAGTATATTCTACATATTCGTTCCCATGTCCTGTGTGAAGGCATTTACATTTCCCAAAATTGAACAACATTTGCCACTTTTCAGACCACTTGATCAACCTGTCAAGATCATCTTGTAAATGCTGTCTATCTCCATCACTTTTAATCCTTCTAAACACTTTTGTATCATCTGCAAATTTCAACACCTTGCTAGCTATATCATCGTCCAAATCGTTTATATATATTAAGTATAATATAGGTCCCAGTACTGATCCCTGTGGAACCCCACTCAAAACTGATTTCCAGTTTGAAACATCCCCATCAACAACTACCCGTTGTCTTCTGTCAATCAGCCATTTTTCTATCCAGTTAATTATACCATTTCCTATGCCATGGGCGTTTAGTTTAAGCAGTAATCTTTGATGTTGCACTTTGTCAAAAGCTTTTTGAAAATCTAAGTAGATGATATCTACTGGTGATCCATCATCTACCCACTTAGTGATATCTTCCAAAAAACATAACGTATTTGTTAAGGCCAGACACCCCAGGTGAAATGGTGTTTTTTGACAAAAAATACTGAAAATGGTTTTCTGCCAGATTATTATACCTTTGTATGCATACTATCAATAAAGTTAACTTCTATGACAATTACATACCTCTAAGTGAGTTTTAGTCATGGATTAAGCATGTCGATATCATGTAATGAAATCCATTATGCAATCTTTGACAGCCATTTTCTCAAAAAAAAATTTCTTCAAATTTCTGCATTTGGAAACGGGATATCTCTTGGAATAATTAGGCTATGTAAATAAAGTCTTCAGTGTTGCATTCAGCATATTCTACTGTGTGCAATGATCAGACACTTTTTTAAAATCATGAATAGTTTGAAAGATATAGCCATATTTGTTGCAAAAAAAGAAGATTTTTTTTTGTATTTTACCAAAAAATTATTTAAAAAATAAAAACAACATTTCAAAAAATGCTCTGATCATTGCACAATAGACTCTATAGAGAACATGGATTTGCAAGAATTATACCGATATATGGATTCAATAAAAAGTGGCAGCTTTTCCAAATTAGCCAATATTTGCTCAAAATGGCAGCCATTTTGTTTGTTACCATGGAAACGGGGGGTCTGGCTGAAAAAAGTTCAATATATATTTGACTCAGTAGGACCCATTTCATGCATTGGGCAGAAAAAATTGAACTGTTTGCACAAATAAAAAAATAATCCTATCTACCTGCCGTGTCTGGCCTTAAGCATGACCTCGCTTTTAGAAACCCATGTTGAGATGGGTTTATCAAGTTATGTTTAACAAGAAAATCCACCATGTGATCTTTAATTAGTCTTTCTAATAATTTACAAATTACTTGTTTCTTGAACCTTTTTTAAATAACGGTATAATGTTTGCTTCTCTCCATTCTAAAGGAACCACTCCCTCTTCTAATGACAAGTTGAAAACTGTTGCAAGCGGTATGCTAATTTGTTCTACAATTTCCAATAGTAGTTTGGGTGGAATACCATCCACTCCAGGTGATTTATTATCCTTCATAGCCCTAATTTTCTTAGCTACCATTTCTGGGGTTACAATTAACTGTCTTAAATAGTCTGATTCTGCCCCCTTGAACTTAGCCTCTGGTACTGGCAGTGAACTAGTGTCTTCTCTGGTAAACACTGAACTAAAATACTCATTCAGGTCTTCTGCCATTAAGAATCCTTCTGATATTATATTTCCAGCACTATCTTCTAGAGGACCGACCTTATCCTGAACTTTCTGTTTGCTTCGAATATACGCATAAAAACTCTTGCTATCATGTTTTATATTACAAGCTAATTTATGTTCGTAGCTTCTCTTTGAATTTCTAATTTCAGCTGTAGCTGCTTCTTTATAAATGTTGTAGTCTTCGTCATTTCCAGTATGTCTATATGACTTCCACATCATTTGTTTATACTTAATTTTTCTATTGGCATCTTTCGATAAGTATTTCTTTCTGGTCCATTTCCCTTGTTTTTTGAAGGGAACAAATTTATCTACGATGCACTCTATTTCATTCTTTAAGATATTCCAGCATTCTGTTGCTGTCTTATTCTTCAGTCTGTTATTCCAGTCTATCTTTGCTAAATATTTCCTCATTTCCTTATATCTTCCTTTGTGGAAATTTCTCCTGAACTGCTTTTTATTATTTCTTTCTGATCTTACTTTGATGGTAAAATGTATCTGGTTGTGATCACTACTTCCCAGAGGCTCACATAATTTAACATTGTCAACTAATTCGTTCTGTGAGGACAAAACTAAGTCTAACACATTCTCTCCCCTGGTTGGTTCTAGCACATGTTGAGAAAGGAAACTATCTTGTACTAAAACTAAAAATTTGTGGTCCTCACTACCCATACTCTGTAGAGATTTCCATTTTATATGCCCATGGTTAAAATACCCCATAATAACACAGTCCCATTTGCTCACTTCCTTTATAGCGTCTTTTCATTCTCTTCTATGCTTATGTTTGGACTTCGATACACTAATCCAACCGTTAACGTTGAGTTTCCTGTAACTATGTTACACCAAACAGCTTCTTCGCAATCTGCTTCTCTGTCTAATTTTATTTCATAAGCCTGGATAGATTCTTTAATATATAAAATAACTCCACCTCCCCTTCTTCCTATTCTATCTTTCCTAAACATTACATATCCTGTCAGTCCCAATTTGGCATCTGATATATCGGTGGTTGCCCATGATTCGGTTATACCTATTATGTGAGGGTCAATATCTTCTACCATAATGTTTAGTTCATTTCTTTTGTTTACTATACTCCTTGCATTTAAACAAACACATTTATACCCAGCTTCAGAACAGTTTTCCAGACTGTTCTTTGCTGAATTATTTTTGCTGTCTTTATCTATGCCTCCAGTTTCAGGCTTCTCTGCGAGTCCCCCCTGCGAATTTAGTTTAAATAGATGCAACCTGTCCCACTGTCAACAGATCGCAGCAGATTCTCTGAGAATACTGCTGCCCCCTTTCCACTTAGATGGAGGCCATCTCTAATGTACATATCTTCTCTCCCAACAAAGTACCCCCATAAATCTATGAATCCCACGCCCTCTTCCTCACACATCTGCTCAACTAGAGCATTGATCGCCATCCTCTTACAGTTTCTGTATCTTGCCCCCCTTCCTCCCATTACTGGCAAAATTCCTGAGAGAATAACCTGTTCCACTCTTGTCTTCTTTAGCTTCCTCACTAGATGTCTGTACTTCTGAACTATCCCAGTTGTTCCCTCCTTGTCTGCATTGTTTGTCCCTACGTGTACTAGTATAGACCCTCCCTTGCCATGCCCCAATACCTTCTCTACCCTTTCGGTCACATGCTCTATCCTAGCCCCCCGGTAGACATACAACAACGTCCTTCCCCTCGCATATAGTCTTGTCTGTTTTTCTCAGAATTGAATCGTTCATAAACACTCTCTCTTTTCTCCTTGCCCCCACAATCACTGCCTCGGAGTAGCTCCTCCGGTGTGCATATGTCTGGTTGTTGTCTTTTCCTCTTGCCGTCTTCTCTCCTGTCACATTCTCTTCCATTCCCTTCTTTCCTGTCGTGTTTTCTCTTGTCCCCTTTCCTCCTGTCATCTTCTCTTCTAGCACATTTACTCTCATTTCCTTTCGTCCCTTCTTCTTTCCTCCCATCACATTTTCTTCTCCCCTCTCCCGTCCCTTTTCCCCGGCTACCTCCTTCACTACAGTCACTTTCTCCCCTGTCACCTTCATGCCTGTCATGTTTTCTGTTTTTTGCTGAACACTCTTCTACTATCAATCTTCTGTCTCACAGTCTTACCAACTGCCTCTGTGGTATCTACCTCTTCACCACCTGTATCGCTGTCGCATCTCTCCTCATTCTCTACAGTCTGACTACCTGTTGATCTATCCCCACTGACCCGTTTTCTTTTCCTCTGCCGAACTCTTTTCCTCCGTCCCTCTGTCTTCTCAATGTCTTGTTCCTTCACACCGGTCACCTTCCTTCCTCTCAGTCTCCTTTCTTCAGTCTCTGTGTCACAACTCTGCTCCTTCTGTGTTGTAGAATTCTCAACTCTCTCCGCGTCATCCCTCTCTGCTCCATCTATTTCTATGTTGAGTCTCACCTCCATCTCCTTCACTATATCCGTCAACTTACACACCTCCTTGATCAGGCATTCCACCCTCAAACACCCCATACACCGAAAGGTGAATCCGTCATCTTTGGTCTCTGCCCATGATTTTGGACAACCAGAAATACTGGAGAGTTTGAACATTGATGGGAATGATCTGAGATTTGTGAGAAATCTGTACTGGGAAAAAACAGCAGCAATATGAATGGAAGATGACATCAGTAAATTTCAAGAAATAAATGTTTAAGGGTGTGTCCTATCCCCCGATCTCATTTCATTATACAGTGAGATCATCTTACGTACATTAGAAGATATGCCAGGTATTCAAGTAGGGGGATACAACATGAATCATTTACGATATGCAGACAACATGGTACTGATTGCTGAGAATGAAATAGATGCTAGATACAGTAGTAAGGGAAAGTGAGAAAAAAGGTCTGTCCCTGAACAAAAAGAAAACAGAAACCATGGTCATCTCGAAGAAAAATTACAATCCAACATGTAACATGGTAGCATATGGCACTGTCTTGAAGCAAGTCCGAACGTTTAACTATCTGGGATCACTAATAACATCCGACGGTCGGCGCAACGATGAGATCAAGAGACGAATTGCCCAGGCCAAAGCAGCTTTTCACAATATGAAAAACATTTTAACAATCAAAAATACATGACTTGAAGTGAGAAAACGTACTGCAATGCTACATAGAGCCCATATTGCTATATGGATGTGAATCCTGGACAATAACCAAAAGTTCACAAAAAAACATAATAGCCACTGAAATGTGGTTCTTAAGAAGAATGCTGCGAGTGCCATGGACTGCAAAGCAAAGCAATGAAGTCATCCTTAGGACAGCCAAATCAAAAAGAAAGATCATAAACAGAATTAGAACACAACAAGCACGATTTATAGGCCATATTGCGAGAAAGAAAAAGTTAGAACATGTAGTAACAACAGAAAAGATAGAAGGAAAAAGATCCAGAGGACGCCAGAGAATAAAAATAATAGATAGTTTGTTAGCATGGTGTGGAAGAAGCACAACAGATCTGATACAAATGACCCGTGGTTTGGAGGGCCATGATTGCCAACAAATGGTGACAGACATGGCACATAGAAGAGAAATATATATGTTTGTGGTTTGTCTGTATTAGCATTTCATATATATATGTATATATATATATTCCTAAGTGTAGGTAACTGTTGTTTCCTTAAGAAATGACCACATTTCAATTCAAATCCTGCCCATGTGGAGATGCTGTATAAATATATAAATATATTCATTGAGGATGTTTTTTATCCCATTATATAGGTTAGCAGGGCATCACAGTAAGCCTGACAGCAAAGATCTCAGGATGTAAGGATGTGGGGCTGTTACCAAATTCTCTGTCACACCTTGGCGTTTACGTTCAATCTTGACAGCTACCTACTAAAAATAGCTGCCGTCCAGGGAGGATGAAAGGTGTTCTGTGGCTAATGTTAGCACTGCATCGTGCACGTAGACAGAACGCTTGATTAATACCCCAGTTGTTCTCAGTTTGCTCTGACACATACCTGTGGAACATGGTCAGGATGCTGCAAATTACGGTTTCTATTAAAATGATAAATGTTGACATTTGTGTAGTTAACCTTTGAGGGCTTGATCTTTAGGGAATGTTAATTCATTCTAGCATGAAGATCCACGAAATTCATTTGAAGTACGTATTTCTGCTTTCATTCATGTAAGTGTACATCAGTTTTTTATTTAACAATGAACAGTCTGAACATACATAGCAAATGTTCAACTTCAAAATTAACCTTACCGATGTACAAGTCTCATTAAATGCAATTATTGTAACTTTTAAAGGCTAAGTGAAATGAACCTTTTTTTATTCCTAATCTGAATGAAATATACTCTAAAAATAGTGTCCTGATATTCAACTAATTTTTTAACCCCCTCCGTCACCCTGTTCAAGGCTCCTTTTAGTTGCGCTTTCTGCACATTTTCTGCACAGTTTGATGCGACACCTAGCGGTCATTGTGACATCACCACAGGTAGCACCGCTAGGATTTAGATATTATTCTTTATATCGCCATAAAGATAATAATCTTATCTATAAATGTGTTGCTGGATGCAATTAGGAATTTCGTTTACTTTTTGAGTTATTGCTGTTTGAACACAGGGCTCGACAGTAACGCTTGTCCGCTTGTCCGGGACAAGTAGTTACCCGTGTCGGACAAGTACATTATCCAGGACACTTGTCCGATGGGACAAATTGATATTGAGACACACTATGTACTGTTAATCGAAGTAAAATGATTGAAATGTTTAACTCATTGACATAATATCGATTTTAAAAGGAAGCTACCCAACAGTTCCATCTCGTACGCAAGCATCGTCGCTCACTGCTTTTGCTTCATCACGAGACTAATGCAAACAGTCCCCAGATGGAGTCAGTAGTATTTTTAAAGCATTTAGTCGCTAGGTGGAACAATGGTGTCAGGTTAAAGGTTAAAAAACTAAAACTTCGACGTTTTTCTCATTCTTAATTAAAAAAGCTTTCATTGGCACAACTGACGCTTGTGCCCGTTTTATTTAAAACAAAAGACATTTCATGCTACTTAGGAAAGCAGAAAAATTTGTAATTTGTCCA
This sequence comes from Paraescarpia echinospica, assembly GCA_020002185.1. Lineage (NCBI taxonomy): Eukaryota > Metazoa > Annelida > Polychaeta > Sabellida > Siboglinidae > Paraescarpia > Paraescarpia echinospica. The sequence continues at coordinate 10,027,502 of CM034541.1, forward strand.
CCTCAAAACAGATCGCGATCCTAGTAAACGCCGTGGCGTTGGCATTGCGTGTATTAATTCGTAGTCTAATACGTTTTGGCTTTCGATTGTACATATTAACGTTCTTACGGCGATAATGTGGACGTTTTGTGTTAATACAAGTTCTCTGCCAATATCAACAGCAATCTTGTATTCGATTTCATACATAGATCGTTTTTATTTTATACGTGTTTACGGGGAATTATTTTTGCATGCATTAATTTAGTAGAATCCAAAGACGACGTCAAGCAGGAGAGGATGTTGACCTCATGCAAGGACCAATGGATCGGCAGCTGCACCAGATGAACCAACAAGAGCGTGACACAATTGGCCATCTGTTCAATACAGCCTATTTTACAGCTAAAAAGGAGTACCCATTTATAATGTACCCAAATTTGGTATCGCTGCAGAATAAAAATGGTGCAAAAATGGGAGCAATGTACCAGTCGGACAATGCTCGTCGACGGTTTATCCGCTACATAAAAGTGTAGCGGAGATGGAGCTCATCTACGCTTGACTAGTGGTCCATGGCCAAGTTAGAAACATGTACGTACATGTCCAGCCAATCCAACACGCTAATGCTGAAGGAATTTATGGAACCATAAATGAAGCTTTCACTGATCTTGACGTGGATTGGCAATCCAAAATGGTGGGGGTAGGATGTGATGGAGCTGCCATCAACATTGGGCATTGCAACAGTGTGTTGACGAGGATACAGGACGGGCATCCATATGTGATCTCAATGCACTGTGTGGCGCATCGCTTGGAACTAGGAGTCATTGATGCTGCCAAAGACCGGGGTTGTCCACAGTTTGGACAAGTTCACGACACGTTGAAGCTGATTTACAAACATTATGAATACAGCCCGAAAGCCACAAGAGACTTAAAGGCTGTAGCGAGGCCATGGGACAGAAAACGATGCGACCTACCGGTCTGAAGGGAACACGATGGACTCCCCACTTCGTGACAGCATTGACCACTCTGCTGAAGTCGTACGCCAGCATTCGCGTGCACTTCGAGCATACAGTGGAGTGTTCCACTGGGGCAACTGAGGTGCTCGGACGGGCAAGAAATGTCTTGAAGACCTTCAGTGAATTTTCGAAGATGGCGTGGATGCACATGGTGCTTGACATCATGGCTGTACTGGGCCAACTGAGTCTTGTCTTTCAGAGGGACGAGACAACCAACATTGATGCTCTCCGAAGACTGAATACGTCTGAAGATGACTGTGGATTCACTAAATATGTTCTTTCCATATGTTTTCAGCCAATAATTTACTTTCGCAGAATTATTGTTGATTACACGTTGGTCAATATTACCAAGTTTTAGTTCTTGGAATTATGTACCTGTATAATTATATTTCCTTCTAACCTCAATAAATGCACTAATCTGTTAACAACCGGCTGGGTGTTGTGCTGTCATCGTAAATCGCTGCAGCTTGTAATTTGTTTGGTGGGACAAGTAGATTTCTGGTGGGACAAGTGATCATGAGTTAGCACTTGTCCGGTAGGACAAGTGCTTTCTGTGAATTAATGTAGAGCCCTGGAACATTGCGAATACTCAAACTTGCCATGGAATTTAATATATTTTGATATCACAGTTAAGATAATAATCGTATCTACAAATATGCTGCTGGATGTACCTATTAGGCCTTGAGCCAGCAACCAAAATTTGGGCCACTGGTACATTTTTAGGGATGAATGCTCATAGTGATTTTTGGCTAGGTCTATATCCCTAGAGATGGAAAATAGGTGATAGCATTGCAGCACTCCCAGCTTTCTGTGAGAAATCACTCTTTTTCACACTATCCCCATATCTATGACAACAAGTTTTCTATGAAATTGCTAATGGGGAGCCCATACACAAACTACTATGGAATATTTACTATACATCTCAGTAGAATGACAATTGGATACGATGTGGTTTTAATGTCATGCTTTCCACACATGAAAATTATTTTCAAATCTTGAGAATTGTGGATGTTGTGGTATTTTATCTACCACATCTCAAAATGCAACCCACGGCATTCAGGTTTTCAACAACAAATCACTTAAAATATTCTGGATAATAACCACATGTATCCTCATTCGAGGTTCTTATTGCACCAGAATGTTGGCTTACATCCCGAGATATGGAAAATATGTGATAGCATTGCAGTACATACATTCTTTCATGTGAAATCACTCTTTTTAATCCTTTCCCCATTTCTGCAAAAACAATTTTTCTGTGGAAATTGCTGAAGGGGTGGTCACACATAAACCATTATACAATAGTTATTATACATCTTATGTGTATGATAATTGTATATAATATGGCTGAAGTGTCATGTGTCATATACATGTGAAAATGGTTTTAATACCTTGACAAATGTGGAATTTATGGCATTTTATCTATCAAGTCTCAACATGCAATCCACGCCATTCAGGCATTCAACAAAAGAAATCACTTTAGGTCTGGCTAGTAACCTCATATATCCACATTCAAGGTTCTTGTTGCAACAGAATAGTCACAAATACCACTTTATGGTCTGGCTACTGTCAACCTCATGTATCCACATTCAAGGTTCTTGTTGCAACAGAATAGTGCACTGGACTTCAGTTTGTATTATGCATAGTGTGCACAAGTCAATACTGTACATTTTATTGCAGTTATAGTGTATTATCAGCTACAAGTCAATACTGTGTACCTGTATAATTTGAATGTATTGCATGCTAGTTCCAACAGTTAGTGTGCATTGAAATAACCTGTATAATTTGAATGTATAACTGCATGCTAGTAGATCCAACAGTTAGTGTGTTAGTCCTGTGTACCTAAAGTTCTGACTGTAACACTAACCTACATACAATGGACTTGTTGTAGACATTCAAATTATACAGGTACACAGTATTGACTTGTAGCTGTAGTAATACACACTATGCACTGTTGAATCTACTAGCATGCAGTTGTCCCAGGAAGTGTGTCAATACTGCCAAAGTATGTGCTGCTTGTCAAATGGTACTACAGATGTATAGATGATATGTGCAAGACTACCAACTGACTGTGACAACATGCAGATGTCATACTGTGCTGACATAGTGATGTAAAGTGTACAAGCTGTAGTAGATGAATGCTAGCACATAGTGTGCATTATGTATGTATGCTAAACACTGTGCTCCACACCATTCAGCTACAAGTATACTGTGTACCTATGATACGAAAGTAGATAGTGCATAGTGTGAACAGCTGTGTACCTGTATAATTTGAATGTATACGACTGCATGCTAGTAGATCCAACAGTGCATAGTGTGCATTACTACAGCTACAAGTCAATACTGTGTACCTGTATAATTTGAATGTATACGACTGCATGCTAGTAGATCCAACAGTGCATAGTGTGCATTACTACAGCTACAAGTCAATACTGTGTACCTGCATAATTTGAATGTATACGACAAGTCCATTGTATGTAGGTTAGTGTTACAATAGTGTAACTTTAGGTGCCTAACATAAAAACATTTTATTTTATCTCAATGATAACAACTCCAAATTCCAATGTCATGATAATACATATAACTGCAATAAAATGTACATACTGTGCCTACATAATAAAAACTGAAGTCCAGTGACTATTCTGTTGCAACAAGAACCTTGAATGTTGAATCATGAGGTTTCTAGCCAGACCTTTAAGTGATTTCTTTTGTTGAATGCCTGAATGTCGTGTTGAGACGTGGTAAATAAAATGCCATAAAATACAAACTTTTCAAGGTAATAAAACCATTTTCACGTGTATGACACATGACACTTCAGCCATATTATATACAATTATCATATACATAAGATGTATAATAACTGTTGTATAATGGTTTATGTGTAACCACCCCTTCAGCAATTTCCATACAAAAATTGTTTTCATGGAAATAGGAAAAGGATTAAAAAGAGTGATTTCACACAAAAGAATGTATGTACTGCAATGCTATCACATATTTTCCATATCTAAGGATGTAAGCCAACATTCTAGTGCAATAAGAGAATGTGAGGTTATTAGCCAGAATTTTAAGTTATTTTTTATTGGAAACTTGAATGCCGTGGATTGCATTTTGTGATGTGGTAGATAAAATACCACAACATCCACAATTCTCAAGATATGAAAATAATTTTGATATGTATGAAAAGCATGACATTTAAACCACATCATATCCAATTTTCATTCTACTGAGATGTATAGTCAATATTCCATAGTAGATTGTGTATGGGCCCCTCATTGGCAATTTCATACAAAACTTGTTGTCTCGGATATGGAGATAGTGTGAAAAAGAGTGATTTCTCACAGAAAGTTGGGAGTGCAGCAATGCTATCACCTATTTTCCATCTCTAGGGATGTAGGCCTAGCCAAAAATCACTATGAGCATTCGTCCCTAAAAATGTACCAACAAACCCTCTGGCTCATGGCCTATATGATTTGTTGTTACTTTTTTAGTTATTGCCGTTTGAACATTACGAATACTCAAATTTGCCATGGAATTTAATATATTTGATATCACAGTAAAGATAATAATCGTATCTACAAATATGCTGCTGGACGTACCCATGATTTGTTATTTTTTTAGTTATTGCCGTTTGAACATTGCAAATGCTTAGCGGATATGATACAAGGTTGAGCATTCACGATGTTCAAACGGCAATAACTCAAAAAGTGAACACAATTCCTGTGTACACCCAGCGACAAACTTGTAGATAAGATTATTATCTTTACGATGATGTAAAAACTATTAAATTCCGCAATTGAAATTTCATGTACAGTCTGAAACAACAAGCCGCACTGCCGCTTGCCATGCTAAAGGTTAGGGCGCACTCAGTGGCATTGCCTGTGGTGACGTCAGCAACATCTGATGGGCTGGTTGCTTTATGACACACAAATGACCACGTTTGAGGGGGCTTAGTGATATGAGTTCGTAATGAACAAGCTTCATATTTTACACATTACTTCACAAGACTTAAGTTTACATATACAAGGTTTCAAAGACATTTAAAATTTCATTTCACTTTAAGCTTGTTGAATTTATGTATTGAAAATGATGCAAAATTTTAGTGCATTTATCTACACTACTCTCATTCATATGGAAACAATATTAAATATATCTGCAATTCACCCTGATGCATTAACACCATGTTGTGTAAATTTGGTAAATGTATAAATATTAGGTGTAACGATTTAGTATGATGCAAGTGTTTCGTAGAATTCTGGTTGGCTTTTCAACATAGTCTGGCGAACATGGTGCCACCTGGTAATCAAAAGTGAAACACTTATGGACAATCACATTATTCATAGTTGTAGGCATGTCCCATTTGTTTGCCCTGTTGCAGATACTGGCATTGTTATCTTGTTGGAGGTAATGGATATGTTATCTTTTTGTGAGTTGTTGATGTGCTTGTATGCCTGTGCACTCAGGATTGAGATGAAGTACATTTTACCAAGTGCAATTAATATTATTAAATAAATTACGCCAATGTCCTCAGAGAATCCGAGCTCAGTGGTGCAACAGAATCAAAGGATTAAGCATTCTCGTAATCGTGTGCTAGGCAAAAGTCGTCAACAAATGGATGGATGTGTTAAGAAGCTAGGGAGGATAGGTGATATTAAAAAGAGGTTTTCAGGTGACAGGAAAATGTAACAATATTATCTTCTGAGCACATTAGGTCAAGTACATTTGAGTCATAATGAACAACAATTATATTTTTCAGCAGCCAATTATTAACTATTTTGAAAATATGTGATAGTGTAGATATAATCAGGATGGGCAAGTCAAATCCAAGTCAAAGTACTAAAAAATGTAGTGCAATTATAAGTATTTGACCCGACCCTTGGCCACTTATACATCTTCACACAGATGAGAGACGAAACCTAAACCTAGTGTGTTTGGGTCCCCCGTTCGTCTCCATCGTGAGATTGGTCTTCCTCTTCTTCCAAAATCTTCTGATGTCTGTGCTCTCATTGCTGTTTTCTCCTCACCTGTTCCCTACTTGTGTCATCAACTGTCTTGCTGTGTGCACCTAACTACCTCCGTTTTCACATGTTCCAGATGACCGTTTCATTAACATAATGGGCTCATCAGAAAAAACAATCATAATACATAATTTAAGGAACTTTGTTAAATTACAAAAACCCATCACTGTTCACTGAGGACACTATTTCATGACACACCGACAAAAGTATCCTGGTGGCATGTCCATTGTATTGACAGTTTTCATTATATAAAATCATTGTTAATGAGTGAAATTGGTTTGAGCTCATAAAAATGTTAGTGAAACAATCCCCTGGAGTATACCAACTGGCAACTAAACTCATAAACATTTGTGTAGGGGATCATCTCAGAACGGTGATGTCTGATATATATCAGACAAAATTACTTTCATTTGGGGAAGGGGGGGTCAGAGGCAGTTTCATCTGGCGTCTGACATTGATATTTTACACTTCGGACCGATACTGTTAAAATATGATGTCATCGTCAGCGTTTACAAACTTTCATCTGAGGGGGGAGGGTGGGGGGCTGAGACCAGATGAAAGTAATTTTTGTGTGTTATTGGACATGACGTTCTGAGATGATCCTTAATTTGAGTGTATTTGTGTTTGTCAGATGTGAACGAGTGTGACGCAGTGTCAGACGCCTGCGTCAACGGGCAGTGCATCAACAACCAGGGCAGTTACAAGTGCGAGTGTTTCCTCGGCTTCACCCTGGCCAGGGACGGACGCACATGTCTCGGTAAGCGACATTCCACTCTTACACAACTTGCATGAAGATAATATGTCACCTGCCCCAGCAAAGTGGGTATTAAGTTGCAAAAATATGAAGTGTTTTTGTTTTGTTTTTGTTTTCCTGCAGATCATTAGCTTTAAATGTTACCTCATTTGTTGAAATATCAGTAGTTTTAGTTTGTTGCCAAATTTGAGGCAAAGTTCTAAAAAGAAATGTTTTGAGAAACGTGGTTATTTTGACTCGTAAATGCTGATACTTTATTAGTGTTGGATTGTTTATTGAGGAAAATAACCTGCATGTTGAAAGATGAGATTATAAGTTACGCATCTCTGCCAAAGTCACAAATTTGACAGCTATTTTTACCTTGTCTGCAGAATAGGCCTGTGGGACTTTAATACCCAGTTCGCTGTGGCAGGTTACAAATAATAATAGCTTTCAGGCCATGACAGTCTGATAAATGTTTAGTTTTCCGATACTGTTAGTTTCAACAACAACACAAACTATGGTAATTACCAACTAGTAAACTTTGTGGTAATATTTTGTGAAGTTATTGATTGTTATCAGTTGATTCATATTTGTTCATCTAGAGCACATGTCATTACTGTCTTGTAAATACAGTGAAAAATCACTATTAAGGTCACCCTCAAGGCAGGGTCAAAGTGACCTGAATAACGAGGTGACCTTATTAACGGGACTAATTTCCTGTACTTTGCTGTTATGGAAATAATAGTGACTGTCCTAAGATGACGTTAATTGCGAGGTGGCTGTATTACTAAAGTGACTGTAAAGCAAAGGTCAGCTGTAGTTACTATTCTTAGTCAGTTGCTCCACGGGTGGGTCTAAACTGGTAATAATAATAGTCAGAATTTGTATATGAATGCTGGGTACGTGTTAGTGGAGCGCAGTGAGACAGTGGCTAGAGCTTTGGACTCTCAACCCAGAGAACCTGGGTTCGAATCCTGTGCTGTAGTGTCGAACATTGGGTAAGTTTGTTCACTCTACATTGCTCCTGTTCACTCAGTTGCATTAATGAGTACCTGGCCATAGACGGTGGTGGATATTTGTGTATGAATAGTCTTCGCGCAATAATTGCAGCATGGCTGAATGCTTCCCAGAAAAGTCGAGATGGTGTTTGATTGAACAGGTCTGCCAGGGAGTAAAGTGTAAAGTGCTTTGAGCAGCCCCGAGAACTGGATACGGTGCTATATAAGAACTTACCTTTTTTTACAGAGACGCGGCGTGACCTGTGTTATGCCAGTATCCGCGGGGGTCAGTGTCTCAACCCTTCTGGTGCGGCCGTCACTCGCTCCATGTGTTGCTGCTCCCTCGACAGCAAGGGGGCCACGGGAGTGGGGTGGGGCTCGCCCTGTGAACCCTGCCCCTCCATGGACACTGATGAGTACAAGATGCTCTGTCCTCACGGGCCAGGCATGACCAATGGAGGGGTCGGTGAGTGTCACATGTTATATGTCACTACTACAGGTAACTAATAGAGGAGTTGGTGTCACATGTCACTACTATTGGTAACCAAAGGAGGAGTAGTTGAGTGTCACATGTCACTACTACACTGTAGGTAACCAATGGAGGAGTTGGTGTCACATGTCACTATCATAGGTAACCTATGGAGGAGTTGGTGTCACATGCCACTACCTTAGATGACCAATAGGGGAGTTGGTGTCACATGTCACTATTATAGATAATCAGTGGAGGAGTTGGTGTCACGTGTCGCAACTATAGGTAACCAATGGAGGAGTTGGTGTTACATGTCACTACTACAGATAACTAATGGAGAAATTGGTGTCATGTGTCACTATTATAAATAACCAATGGAGGAGTTAGTGTCACTACTATAGGTAACTAATGGAGAAGTTGGTGTCACATGTCACTATTATAGGTGACAAATGGAGGAGTAGGTGAGTGTCACATGTCACTACTATAGGTGACAAATGGAGAAGTAGGTGAGTGTCACATGTCACTACTATAGGTAACCGATAGAGGAGTTGGTGTCACATGTCACTACTGTAGATGACCAATGGGGGGTTGGTGTCACCTGTCACTACTATAGGTGACCAATAGAGGAGTTGGTATCACATGTCACTATTGTAGGTAACCAATGGAGGAGTAGGTGAATGTCACTACTATAGGTAAGCAATGGAGAAGTAGGTAAGTGTCACATGTCACTTGCTATACAATAGGGATATTTGCTGTATGGCTTTTTAATTGGAAATGTTTGAGTTAGCTCCGTTTTAAAGCTTCTTGCTGAATATGTATGAGCGAAGGACTGAAGGGTTGAATGTGTTATTTCAGGTAGTCTCTGGTACTGGTTGTCAACAGCAGAAATGATGTTATTGTTGTGACACTTACGTTGTAGACATCAACGAGTGTGCTATCAACCCCAATGTTTGTCAAAATGGGGCGTGTGAGAACCTGAGGGCGGGCTACAGGTGTGTGTGCAACCCCGGCTACCAGGTTGACAGCACAGGGCGCGTCTGCTCAGGTTGGTTTAGCTAGTTTGTACCCCTGACCTCGACTGGCAACACCATTGGTGTATGGGTCATTCATTACGTATCAGATCAACAAATTTTTCAGGAAATAATAAATTGAAGTCTCAAAATTTACTGAAGTTTAAACCAGTGACTAAGTTGCAATACTTCTACTTCTACAAAAACAAGCATGGTACTGCACAAATTCAAGAATGTTAGGGAGAAGGATAATGTTTATGCTGGATAAAGGATAAAATATCAATTAGTGTCAACTAATGACTAACTGTATGACTCTTCAGATATCAACGTTTGACATACTAACTGTATGACTTTGTCTTCAGATATCAACGGTTGACATACTAACTGTATGACTGTATCTTCAGATATCAATGAGTCATCAATGGTTGACATACTAACAGTATGACTGTCTTCAGATATCAATGAGTGTCATCAATGGTTGACATACTAACAGTATGACTGTCTTCAGATATCAATGAGTGTCATCAATGGTTGACATACTAACAATTTGACTGTGTCTTCAGATATCAATGAGTGTCATCAATGTTGACATACTAACTGTATGACTGTCTTCAGATATCAATGAGTGTCATCAATTGTTGATATACTAACTATATGACTGTGTCTTCAGATATCAATGAGTGTCATCAATGGTTGACATACTAACAGTATGACTGTGTCTTCAGATATCAATGAGTGTCATCAATTGTTGATATACTAACATTATGACTGTGTCTTCAGATATCAATGAGTGTCATCAATGGTTGACATACTAACTGTATGACTGGTGCGCAGCAGTTAGAGCATCGGACTCTCAGTTGATAGAACCCGGGTTCGAATCCTGTGCTGCTGTGTCAAACCCTCGACAAGTTCTTTCACCTACATTGTGCTGGCTATAGACAGTGGTGGATATTAGTAGACAAATAGTCTTTGTGCATTAATTACACCATGGCTGGATGCTTCCCGGAGAAGTCGAGATGGTGTTCAATTGAACAGATCTGCCAGGGAGTAAAGTGTAAAGCACTTTGAGCAGTCCAGAGGACTGGATACTGCGCTATATAAGAACTTACCTTTATCTTATGACTGTGTCTTCAGACATCAATGAGTGTGCCATCAACCGCCTGCTCTGTGATAATGGGCAGTGTCGCAACACTCCCGGCAGTTACCAGTGCATATGTCCAGAAGGCTACAAGTTCGATGAACGCACAGAGGCTTGCAAAGGTAAATACACCTTTCTACGTGCTTGCTAGAGACCACCTGTCCATGTGATCTGTTGTTTCTCCCGAAGCTTAAAAATTATTGTCCTGCATTGCAGAAGAAACCATTTTAGATGTATCTGCAAAACATAAATAAGAATACTTCAGCAAACTTGCTGTCAGCCTACTTCTTCTTCATGTTGCACACTCACCATCCATTAAGCAGAGTCTGTTTGGAGATTATGCTGTACTGCAACGCTGGGTGGTTGCAACGCTTAACAAAATGACAGTAAGTAATTTATTTCCAACAACAACATAAAACAATTGTACATCCCGTTATTCCAAAATTCAACATTTTCAACATGTGAACAAAAAATACTCATAAGTGTTGGTGGAAAGGGGTGAACAGAAGTGTAGTACTTATGTATGGTTCACCCCCAACCAGTATAGTTACTTATTGTTCTAATACAACATATTACAAACTATTTCACTTTCTTAAATAATGCAATATACAGTGCCTAAACTATGTAATATCTTGTTAGAATTATTTGGATGTTTTTCTTCGATCTAGTACATAGATAGAAGATGGGACTTATAGTTTTTTAAACGCCTTTATGCTTCTACTGCTGGTGATGCTTTCATGTAGGGAATTCCACAGTTTTATTCCATAAACAGAAATACACATTGATTTGTGTGTGGTATGTACACGATGACTTCGAAAGATGTCTTTCTGTCGAGTACCGTGTGTTGAGACAGACTGTTTAAACATTCTTTGCAAACTATTTGGTAGTTCATTGTGATGTGCCTTATACAATATAATCGCTGTCTTAAATTTAACTAAGTCTACAAATGTCAAAGTACACAATTGCTTAAATAGAGTGACTTGTAATGAACTTGTAATGGGGAATAAAAAATATATAGATAAATTATTATAAAATAAAAGATAGATAAATTATTATAAAATAAAAGATAGATAAATTATTATAAAATAAAAGATAGATAAATAAAAAAGATATAAGATATAAAAGTATGTTTAAACAAGAGGAGGAGTGGGAAAAAATACCCCCTCATTGCTTTTTGTTTACACACCTACCACCTAGTGAACAGAAAAGAGCTAATCCTGTTAGGGCTACTTAAACAAGAATATATAAATCATGAGGATATTTTCATGGCATCGCAGGCCATTTGGCAATGCATTTCCAAAAACAAGAAGGGAGTTCATTAGAGTTATTTACTGAATATTACATTTCTAATCTGACATTTACATGTTGCAGATGTGGACGAGTGTGAATCGACATCTGATCTGTGCATCAGTGGGCGGTGTGTCAACGTACCTGGCAGCTACAGGTGTGAATGCATTGAACCAGGCACTACACTTGACCCATCGGGCAGAATCTGTCGTGGTAGGCATTTTAACAACAATCATTTCATATGGATGTATCTCTTCAACTAATTTTGTGTATTTATGTTTTATTATGATGGATAGTATTCAAATATTTACTATTATCTGTAATTAACTATTGTGGCTATCAGAATCAGGCAACATGGTGAGTAATATCTTCACAACTATGTTGTATCAGGCAGCATGGTGAGTAATATCTTCACAACTATGTTGTATCAGGCAGCATGGTGAGTAATATCTTCACAACTGTGTTGTATCAGGAAGCATGGTGAGTAATATCTTCACAACTGAAGCATGGTGAGTAATATCTTCACAACTATGTTGTATCAGGCAGCATGGTGAGTAATATCTTCACAACTATGTTGTATCAGGCAGCATGGTGAGTAATATCTTCACAACTATGTTGTATCAGGCAGCATGGTGAGTAATATCTTCACAACTATGTTGTATCAGGCAGCATGGTGAGTAATATCTTCACAACTATGTTGTATCAGGCAGCTATTGGCTGTGAATTTGGAAGCCATTTTTGATCAGTCAAAAATCTTAAATTCTATGCATTAGTGGGGGTGGGTGGGGGTTTGAACCAGTATGAAGCTGAAAACAATTTGTGGACTTGATGAATTGATGAGACCTCTCGCAAGATGTTTGGTATCTGTTCGCTGAGTATGGCTGGTGCTGTGTGTTTGCAGACACCAGAAGGGGAGTGTGCTGGGCAAACATCAAGAATGGCCGGTGTGAGCAGCAGATTGGTGGTCTGATACTGCGCAGTGAGTGCTGTGCCACTGTCGGCAAGGCCTGGGGCAGTCCCTGCGAGCCCTGTCTACAAGAACTCATCGGCAAACACAGTAAGTACTTCCTATATTGCAATGACCTAAACTGTGTTTAGATTTTACACAAGCACAAGAGCTAACTTGTCGTCTGTTTGTTTTTGCAGGTAAAAAATGTCCTAATGGATATCGATTGGAGGAAGGTGTGAAATGTATTGGTAAGTACACACATGGATCTACAGATCTACCCTGGAACATGCCTTGCACAATGTGTCATGACCCTTCATGGTTTATCCCTTACGCTAGCCACAGGGGCAGGACACAAAGGCATACCTGTGAAAACATTCCCCAAATGTAATATGTTACGTTTTCAATTTCTAAGTACATTGTACAAGTACACTTGATGATCTGTTGTATTTCATGATTTGGATCATTCATGAAAAAATCAGTTATGTTATTGTATCATATTGGGGCATGGTAGCTAGAAAGCCGAAATGTCTGTCTGTTAACTACAAGACTTGTTCGAGTCTATCAAACTCTATTTCAGAACTTATCATTCATCCCATTTCGGCAGTTTCCTTTTGTTCATCCTACTTCTTTGTGTCTTCTAAGTTGTTGGTCCTTTCTACCGGGTGTCTTTGCCAAGAGAAGTAACAGATCCCACACGGGTGTTAGTAAAACCTGGACTAAAAAATAAATGGTCTTGAATTGAGGTCTACAAAAATGTACATGCTTTCTGCATTAGCTACTGCCAAAACACTTGCTCTGTTAATGGAGTTAGCACCACGAGAGCCTTGTCTACGTTGATATAATCACATTATCCATATGGACACTGCATTAGCTGCTGCCAAAACACTTGCTCTGTTAATGGAGTAAGCACCACGAGAGCCTTGTCTACGTTGATATAATCACATTATCCATATGGACACTGCATTCGCTGCTGCCAAAACACTTGCTCTGTTAATGGAGTAAGCACCATGAGAGCCTTGTCTACGTTGATATAATCACATTATCCATATGGACACTGCATTAGCTGCTGCTAAAACACTTGCTCTGTTAATGGAGTAAGCACCACGAGAGCCTTGTCTACGTTGATATAATCACATCCATATGGACACTGCATTCGCTGCTGCCAAAACACTTGCTCTGTTAATGGAGTAAGCACCACGAGAGCCTTGTCTACGTTGATATAATCACATTATCCATATGACACTGCATTCGCTGCTGCCAAAACACTTGCTCTGTTAATGGAGTAAGCACCACGAGAGCCTTGTCTACGTTGATATAATCACATTATCCATATGGACGCTGCATTAGCTGCTGCCAAAACACTTGCTCTGTTAATGGAGTAAGCACCACGAGAGCCTTGTCTACGTTGATATAATCACATTATCCATGTGGACACTGCATTAGCTGCTGCCAAAACACTTGCTCTGTTAATAGAGTAAGCACCACGAGAGCCTTGTCTACGTTGATATAATCACATTATCCATGTGGACACTGCATTAGCTGCTGCCAAAACACTTGCTATGTTAATGGAGTAAGCACCACGAGAGCCATGTCTAAGTTGATATAATCACATTATCCATATGGACACTGCATTAGCTGCTGCCAAAACACTTGCTCTGTTAATGGAGTAAGCACCACGAGAGCCTTGTCTACGTTGATATAATCACATTATCCATGTGGACACTGCATTAGCTGCTGCCAAAACACTTGCTATGTTAATGGAGTAAGCACCACGAGAGCCATGTCTAAGTTGATATAATCACATTATCCATATGGACACTGCATTCGCTGCTGCCAAAACACTTGCTCTGTTAATGGAGTAAGCACCACGAGAGCCTTGTCTACGTTGATATAATCACATTATCCATGTGGACACTGCATTAGCTGCTGCCAAAACACTTGCTATGTTAATGGAGTAAGCACCACGAGAGCCATGTCTAAGTTGATATAATCACATTATCCATATGGACACTGCATTAGCTGCTGCCAAAACACTTGCTCTGTTAATGGAGTAAGCACCACGAGAGCCTTGTCTACGTTGATATAATCACATTATCCATGTGGACACTGCATTAGCTGCTGCCAAAACACTTGCTATGTTAATGGAGTAAGCACCACGAGAGCCATGTCTAAGTTGATATAATCACATTATCCATATGGACACTGCATTAGCTGCTGCCAAAACACTTGCTCTGTTAATGGCGTAAGCACCACGAGAGCCTTGTCTGCATTGATATAATCATTATCCATATGGACACTGCATTAGCTGCTGCCAAAACACTTGCTCTGTTAATGGAATAAGCACCACGAGAGCTTTGTCTACATTGATATAATCATTATCCATATGGACACTGCATTAGCTGCTGCCAAAACACTTGCTATGTTAATGGAGTAAGCACCACGAGAGCCTTGTCTACGTTGATATAATCATTATCCATTATGGACACTGCATTAGCTGCTGCCAAAACACTTGCTATGTTAATGGAGTAAGCACCACGAGAGCCTTGTCTACGTTGATATAATCATTATCCATTATGGACACTGCATTAGCTGCTGCCAAAACACTTGCTATGTTAATGGAGTAAGCACCACGAGAGCCTTGTCTACGTTGATATAATCACATTATCCATGTGGACACTGCATTAGCTGCTGCCAAAACACTTGCTATGTTAATGGAGTAAGTGCCACGAGAGCCTTGTCTACATTGATATAATCATTATCCATTATGGACACTGCATTAGCTGCTGCCAAATTAGCTGCTGCCAAAACTTGCTATGTTAATGGAGTAAGCACCACGAGAGCCTTGTCTACGTTGATATAATCACATTATCTGCATTAGCTGCTGACACTTGCATTAGCCTGCTGCCATATGGACACTGCATTAGCTGCTTTGCTATGTTAATGGAGTAAGCACCACGAGAGCCTTGTCTACATTGATATAATCATTATCCATATGGACACTGCATTAGCTGCTGCCAAAACACTTGCTATGTTAATTAAGCACCACGAGAGCCTTGTCTACGTTGATATAATCATTATTATGGACACTGCATTAGCTGCTGCCAAAACACTTGCTATGTTAATGGAGTAAGCACCACGAGAGCCTTGTCTACGTTGATATAATCATTATCCATATGGACACTGCATTAGCTGCTGCCAAAACACTTGCTATGTTAATGGAGTGCCTTGTCTACATCCAAACACTGCTTGCTGTTAATGTTAATGGAGTAAGTGCCACGAGAGCCTTGTCTACATTGATATAATCATTATCCATTATGGACACTGCATTAGCTGCTGCCAAAACACTTGCTATGTTAATGGAGTAAGCACCACGAGAGCCTTGTCTACGTTGATATAATCACATTATCCATGTGGACACTGCATTAGCTGCTGCCAAAACATTTGCTATGTTAATGGAGTAAGCACCACGAGAGCCTTGTCTACGTTGATATAATCATTATCCATTATGGACACTGCATTAGCTGCTGCCAAAACACTTGCTATGTTAATGGAGTAAGCACCACGAGAGCCTTGTCTACGTTGATATAATCATTATCCATATGGACACTGCATTAGCTGCTGCCAAAACACTTGCTATGTTAATGGAGTAAGCACCACGAGAGCCTTGTCTACGTTGATATAATCATTATCCATATGGACACTGCATTAGCTGCTGCCAAAACACTTGCTCTGTTAATGGAATAAGCACCACGAGAGCCTTGTCTACGTTGATATAATCATTATCCATATGGACACTGCATTAGCTGCTGCCAAAACACTTGCTATGTTAATGGAGTAAGCACCACGAGAGCCTTGTCTACGTTGATATAATCATTATCCATATGGACACTGCATTAGCTGCTGCCAAAACACTTGCTATGTTAATGGAGTAAGCACCACGAGAGCCTTGTCTACGTTGATATAATTATTATCCATATGGACACTGCAGTCGAAATCGGTACTAAATATGACCACACATTATTTTAATTTATTTTAATCTCCTCATATGATACTTTTATCACATAAGACCCAGGAAACAAATGAAGCAGTACTACATTACAAGATATCTTTGCCCAAGCTTCAAAATGGTTGTACGACTAAACACATTCGGCCATTAGGTATTAACAAATTCAAAATATTCCCCTGCCCCACTCATCCCACCCCCTGACTCTTGTGTTCTTGTTTTACAGACGTCAACGAGTGTGAGCTGTTTGGTGAAGACATCTGTGGAGGTGGGGGAACCTGCATCAATACCGATGGCTCCTCCTACTGCCAGTGCCCTGAGGGCCTGACCCTTGACCCCGCCCGACTCAAGTGCATAGGTCAGTGCCAACTTTCTTGGTAGAAATTGTTGGTTTTTAATTTCGTCCAAAAAAACCCGGAAGGAATATAAATTGGATATATTTTACAATTTAGTGATTTTTGTGTTATCAGATGCATAGGTCAGCACCAAGTACCTCCCAACTTTCTTGATAGAAATCATTGTTTTCTCGTTTCATCTAGAAGAAAACATAGCAAAAACATCTAGAAGACTTATTTTTAAATTTACAGATTTTGTTCATATCAATATGGCAGGTTTAAACCTCTTAATCATATGCCGAAGTCATTATAGCCAGGCAGAAGGCACAGGTAACATAAAAATCTACACTTTAACAATTATATATTTTGTTCAGTCAGACATGATTTGACCCTACTTAGTCAGACATGATTTGACCCTACTTAGTCGGACATGATTTGACCCTACTTTACTTAGTCAGACATGATTTGACCCTACTTAGACATGATTTGACCCTAGCGTTGGGACCATTTTTTTCAGACGCTTTGTTTTAACCATTGTGTATTATAATTATTGCTAGATACAGATACACTTACAACGATATAAACACCATATTAAAACATGAAAAAACTTATATAATATTAAAAATATATACAAGGAGAGACCAATTATAATATTTTTGATATAATAAGTGGCTCCTATTATGGCAACATATTTATCTTATTAGGAGTCACTGACTCCAATTCACTGTTCTTTGTTTTAGTATATTGTTTTTAATTAGTTATTATATCATAGTCAAAAAAGGTTCGAGAAACAAGTCAGAGAACTATAGACCAGTGAGTTTAACATCAGTGATTTGTAAATTATTAGAAAGACTAATTAAAGATCACATGGTGGATTTTCTTGTTAAACATAACTTGATAAACCCATCTCAACATGGGTTTCTAAAAGCGAGGTCATGCTTAACAAATATGTTATGTTTTTTGGAAGATATCACTAAGTGGGTAGATGATGGATCACCAGTAGATATCATCTACTTAGATTTTCAAAAAGCTTTCGACAAAGTGCCACATCAGAGATTACTGCTTAAACTAAAAGCCCATGGCATAGGAAATGGTATAATTAACTGGATAGAAAAATGGCTGATTGACAGAAGACAACGGGTAGTTGTTGATGGGGAGGCTTCAAACTGGAAATCAGTTTTGAGTGGGGTTCCACAGGGATCAGTACTGGGACCTATATTATTCTTAATATATATAAACGATTTGGACGATGATATAGCTAGCAAGGTGTTGAAATTTGCAGATGATACAAAAGTGTTTAGAAGGATTAAAAGTGATGGAGATAGACAGCATTTACAAGATGATCTTGACAGGTTGATCAAATGGTCTGAAAAGTGGCAAATGTTGTTCAATTTTGGGAAATGTAAATGCCTTCACACAGGACATGGGAACGAATATGTAGAATATACAATGGGGGGAACTGTACTAAGTACTACTGTAAAAGAAAAAGACTTAGGGCTGACAATTAGTGCTGACATGAAGGTTTCAGAGCAGTGTGGAATTGCAGCTTCAAAGGGAAATCAAATCCTTGGATTGATTAGGCGAAATATAGCATATAAAGAAAAAGAACTAATAATACCGCTGTACAAAACAATAGTTAGGCCTCATTTAGAATATTGTATACAAGCGTGGAGGCCATACCGCAAGAAGGATATAGATATGCTGGAAAGAGTACAGAGGAGAGCGACTAAAATGATACCAAAACTGAGGGATCTTAGTTATGAAAAACGCCTAAAAGAATGTGGTTTAACAACACTAGAGACAAGGAGATTGAGAGGAGATCAGATAGAAGTGTTTAAAATATTGAATGGTTATGAAAATATTGATAGAAATATGTTTTTTTCAGTTAAGAAAGATAGAAAGACTAGAGGACATGAAGTTACATTAGTAAAGGAGCAGTGTAGATTAGACGTGAGAAAGTTCTCATTTTCACAAAGGACTGTGAATGAATGGAACAGATTATCTGATGATTGTGTGGGTGCTAGTAGTGTGAATATGTTTAAAAATAAAATCGACACATACCTCAGAAGGGCTGGATATATGTAGATAAAAGGGTTGGACTCTCGATAAGCCAAAGGGCTTCCTTGTCCACCTGCCATCTAGAGTTAATTCTCTGGATGGCAATCTTGTTAAATCTTGTTAAATCTTTGATCAACAAGAACAAGATGTTTATTTGAACCCATGTTAAATTACACAGTGTGCAGTATACATATAATGATGTATTGTATAGTTTAACAAGATTTAACAAGATTTAACAAGATTGCCATCCAGAGAATTAACTCTAGATGGCAGGTGGACAAGGAAGCCCTTTGGCTTATCGAGAGTCCAACCCTTTTATCTACATATATCCAGCCCTTCTGAGGTATGTGTCGATTTTATTTTTAAACATATTCACACTACTAGCACCCACACAATCATCAGATAATCTGTTCCATTCATTCACAGTCCTTTGTGAAAATGAGAACTTTCTCACGTCTAATCTACACTGCTCCTTTACTAATGTAACTTCATGTCCTCTAGTCTTTCTATCTTTCTTAACTGAAAAAAACATATTTCTATCAATATTTTCATAACCATTCAATATTTTAAACACTTCTATCTGATCTCCTCTCAATCTCCTTGTCTCTAGTGTTGTTAAACCACATTCTTTTAGGCGTTTTTCATAACTAAGATCCCTCAGTTTTGGTATCATTTTAGTCGCTCTCCTCTGTACTCTTTCCAGCATATCTATATCCTTCTTGCGGTATGGCCTCCACGCTTGTATACAATATTCTAAATGAGGCCTAACTATTGTTTTGTACAGCGGTATTATTAGTTCTTTTTCTTTATATGCTATATTTCGCCTAATCAATCCAAGGATTTGATTTCCCTTTGAAGCTGCAATTCCACACTGCTCTGAAACCTTCATGTCAGCAGTAATTGTCAGCCCTAAGTCTTTTTCTTTTACAGTAGTACTTAGTACAGTTCCCCCCATTGTATATTCTACATATTCGTTCCCATGTCCTGTGTGGAGGCATTTACATTTCCCAAAATTGAACAACTTGCCACTTTTCAGACCATTTGATCAACCTGGAATCAAGCTTTTTGAAAATCTAAGTAGATGATATCTACTGGTGATCCATCATCTACCCACTTAGTGATATCTTCCAAAAAACATAACATTTGTTAAGCATGACCTCGCTTTTAGAAACCCATGTTGAGATGGGTTTATCAAGTTATGTTTAACAAGAAAATCCACCATGTGATCTTTAATTAGTCTTTCTAATAATTTACAAATCACCGATGTTAAACTAACTGGTCTATAATTATTTGACTTGTTTCTCGAACCTTTTTTAAATAACGGTATAATGTTTGCTTCTTTCCATTCTAAAGGAACCACTCCCTCTTCTAATGACAAGTTGAAAACTGTTGCAAGCAGTATGCTAATTTGTTCTACAATTTCCACTAGTAGTTTGGGTGGAATACCATCTAGTAGTTTGGGTGGAATACCATCCACATAGCCCTAATTTTCTTAGCTACCATTTCTGGGGTTACAATTAACCGTCTTAAATAGTCTGATTCTGCCCCCTTGAACTTAGCCTCTGGTACTGGCAGTGAACTAGTGTCTTCTCTGGTAAACACTGAACTAAAATACTCATTTAGGCCTTCTGCCATTAAGAATCCTTCTGATATTATATTTCCAGCACTATCTTCTAGAGGACCGACCTTATCCTGAACTTTCTGTTTGCTTCGAACATACGCATAAAAACTCTTGCTGTCATGTTTTATATTACAAGCTGGTTAGTACGGTACAGTGCATAAGGTCTACTGTGATTACAGTAGTAATGCTGTTGTTTTATATATCTATAACAATACTGCTAATGTTGTATGTGCCGAAATGTGGGCTCTGTCATCCAGAGGTACAGGAGACTAGTATGGGCTCAGTCACAGGCCTGGCCTTGGGATGTAGAGCCCACATTTCTCTCTCTTTAACTTAATCTCTTTAATAAACGTCATTCATTTGGCCTTATTTCATCACTATTCATGACTTGTGTTGGTGCTTGCATAAATGAGAATATGCGGCCACGGCACCGTGCTGCATATGTATTTTTGTGCTGGCAACAACGCAGGACGAGTGATGATTGGCCTCATGTCTCCTAAGGCGTGATGCTAATTACCCCCCTTTGTCTTTGGTGCTCTTTTGGCACAAGGAACCAATCACCGCGCGGTAATGGCGCTCAGTGGCAGATTGCAATGAGCTCTTCGTTTTGTGAAAGCAGACAGAGTGGTCACATCAAAAATTTTGGCCCTCCCTTCCCTCCCAATTTTTGATAGCATTAGGGACACAACATGTACATCGTTGGTGGAAGAGGGGTTGATAGCAGATCTCAATGCTTTCCCCATTTTCTTAGTGCAGGTGGACAATGTGTTCACTGGGTTTTGATGCCGAGACAGCTCGCTTCTCTTCCACCGGTGATTTTAGTAAGTTGGGCGTAATGGCCCCACTTATAGGTTTAGGCTAAATCTTGATATAGTGTAACTCTTCAGCAGGTAGTTGGGATTATAGTTAGTGTGAATGAATGGTGTGCTTGGTTAGTACGGTACAGTGCATAAGGTCTACTGTGATTACAGTAGTAATGCTGTTGTTTTATATATCTATAACAATACTGCTAATGTTGTATGTGCCGAAATGTGGGCTCTGTCATCCAGAGGTACAGGAGACTAGTATGGGCTCAGTCACAGGCCTGGCCTTGGGATGTAGAGCCCACATTTCTCTCTCTTTAACTTAATCTCTTTAATAAACGTCATTCATTTGGCCTTATTTCATCACTATTCATGACTTGTGTTGGTGCTTGCATAAAAACTCTTGCTGTCATGTTTTATATTACAAGCTAATTTATGTTCATAGCTTCTCTTTGAATTTCTAATTTCAGCTGTAGCTTGGTTTAGTGCTTCTTTATAAATATAAATGTTGTAGTCTTCGTCATTTCCAGTACGTCTATATGACTTCCACATCATTTGTTTATACTTAATTTTTCTAATGGCTTCTTTCGATAAGTATTTCTTTCTGGCCCGTTTCCCTTGTTTTTTTAAGGGAACAAATTTATCTACGATGCATTCTATTTCATTCTTTAAGATATTCCAGCATTCTGTTGCTGTCTTATTCTTCAGTCTGTTATTCCAGTCTATCTTTGCTAAATATTTCCTCATTTCCTTATATCTTCCTTTGTGGAAATTTCTCCTGAACTGCTTTTTATTATTTCTTTCTGATTTTACTTTGATGGTAAAATGTATCTGGTTGTGATCACTACTTCCCAGAGGCTCACATAATTTAACATTGTCAACTAATTCATTCTGTGAGGACAAAACTAAGTCTAACACATTCTCTCCCCTGGTTGGTTCTAGCACATGTTGAGAAAGGAAACTATCTTGTACTAAAACTAAAAACTTGTGGTCCTCACTACCCATACCCTGTAGAGATTTCCATTTTATATGCCCATGGTTAAAATCCCCCATAATAACACAGTCCCGTTTGCTCACTTCCCTTATAGCGTTTTGTATTTTTTCATTCTCTTCTATGCTTATGTTTGGACTTCGATAAACTAATCCAACCGTTAACGTTGAGTTTCCTGTAACTATGTTACACCAAACAGCTTCTTCGCAATCTGCTTCTCTGTCTAATTTTATTTCATAAGCCTGGATAGATTCTTTAATATATAAAATAACTCCACCTCCCCTTCTTCCTATTCTATCTTTCCTAAACATTACATATCCTGTCAGTCCCAATTCGGCATCTGATATATCGGTGGTTGCCCATGATTCGGTTATACCTATTATGTGAGGGTCAATATCTTCTACCATAATGTTTAGTTCATTTCTTTTGTTTACTATACTCCTTGCATTTAAACAAACACATTTATACCCAGCTTCAGAACAGTTTTCCAGACTGTTCTTTGCTGAATTATTTTTGCTGCCTTTATCTGTGCCTCCAGTTTCAGGCTTCTCTGCGAGTCCCCCCTGCGAATTTAGTTTAAATAGATGCAACCTGTCCCACTGTCAACAGATCGCAGCAGATTCTCTGAGAATACTGCTGCCCCCTTTCCACTTAGATGGAGGCCATCTCTCATGTACATATCTTCTCTCCCAACAAAGTACCCCCATAAATCTATGAATCCCACGCCCTCTTCCTCACACATCTGCTCAACTAGTGCGTTGATCGCCATCCTCTTACAGTTTCTGTATCTTGCCCCCCTTCCTCCCATTACTGGCAAAATTCCTGAGAGAATAACCTGTTCCACTCTTGTCTTCTTTAGCTTCCTCACTAGATGTCTGTACTTCTGAACTATCCCAGTTGTTCCCACCTTGTCTGCATTGTTTGTCCCAACGTGTACTAGTATAGACCCTCCCTTGCCATGCCCCAATACCTTCTCTACCCTTTCGGTCACATGTTCTATCCTAGCCCCCGGTAGACATACAACAACGTCCTTCCCCTCGCATATAGTCTTGTCTGTTTTTCTCAGAATTGAATCGCCCATAAACACTCTCTCTTTTCTCCTTGCCCCCTCAATCACTGCCTCGGAGTAGCTCCTCCGGTGTGCATATGTCTGGTTGTTGTCTTTTCCTCTTGTCGTCTTCTCTCCTGTCACATTCTCTTCCGTTCCCTTATTTACTGTCGCGTTTTCTCTTGTCCGTTTTCCTCCTGTCATCTTCTCTTCTAGCACATTTACTCTCACTTCCTTTCGTCCCTTCTTCTTTCCTCCTCTCACATTTTCTTCTCTCCTCTCCCGTCCCTTTTCTCCGGCTACCTCCTTCCCTACGGTCACTTTCTCCCCGTCACCTTCACGCCTGTCATGTTTTCTGTTTTTTGCTGAACACTGTCTTCTTCCATCAGTCTTCTGTCTCACAGTCTTACCAACTGCCTCTGTGGTATCTACCTCTTCACCACCTGTATCGCTGTCGTGTCTCTCCTCGTTTTCTACAGTCTGACTACCTGCTGATCTATCCCCACTGGCCCGTTTTCTTTTCCTCTGCCGAACACTTTTCCTCCGTCCCTCTGTTTTCTCAATGTCTTGTTCCTTCACACCGGTCACCTTCCTTCCTCTCAGTCTCCTTTCTTCAGTCTCCGTGTCACAACTCTGCTCCTTCTGTGTTGTAGAATTCTCAACTCTTTCCGCGTCATCCCTCTCTGCTCCATCTATTTCTATGTTGAGTCTCGCCTCCATCTCCTTCACTATATCCGTCAACTTACACACCTCCTTCATCAGACATTCCACCCTCAAACACCCCATACACCGAAATGTGAATCCGTCATCTTTGGTCTCTGCCCATGATTTTGGACAGCCAGACAATGCAAAATCCACCCAGCTCTGGCAGTCGTTGCAAACTAGGTGTCGTTTTGCCCTGAGTTGCCGCTTGCAAGGTGCCATATCAGAATTTATTGATGTTCAAAGTAGTTTTTATGTAGTCTTTGAAAATACTTTTCTGTGTACAATTTACACCAGATTGTTTAGGTTATAATTAGTTATATTTGTTAACACACAGTGACACACCGTGCCTTACCTAGTTACGATGTCGATGACAATGTATTCAAGTTAGGCTTAGATACAAGGTAGTCTTAACAAAGACTTTCCTGTGTACTATTATACACTTTAAAAGATTGTTATTTCAGGTTTTAATTACTCATCTAACTACACCGATTATCTATTCTATTGTCGTTCACGGTACGCTAACTTCGCCAGTGACCTACTTTGTAAACAAAAAATATTGCTTAATATATATCTATAATTACGTTATGTATGCTATACATCAAAGCATGATGTTTGCCATTGTTTGCGTTGTTCAGACATGCGGGAGGACGTGTGTTACACACGCTACCATCGCCGCAGGTGTTCCAACCCCATCATGGGCATCTACCTGCGCACCATCTGCTGTTGCACCATAGGAGTCGCATGGAGCACCGCCTGCGAACGCTGCCCTAAAGCAGGCACAGGTCAGTAGTCACTTCGCTGTCTGATCAGCCTGTTCATAGGAATGTACATACATTATAAAACAAAGAAATGTTTAAGAAATATATATATATATATATCCTGGTAAATAATATTATATTAAAATTAAAAAGGTATATATATATATATAGATAGATATATTAAGTAACTAAGATACATGACAATTTCCAAAATATTAAGATAATTAATAAATGGATAATATATATTAAAATTAGATTAATCAAAGGCACCGTCTGCACCATGCTAATTAAGATGTGCACTTGGTGAACTGTTCAGTTTTGTGTTGTGCCAGACGACTTCAAGGCCCTGTGTCGACGAGGCCCGGGCTTCGGCCCGAATGGCCCAACCATTGGAGGAGGAAGGACGTCAATATCAGGTGTGTACGCAGCAGTTGTTTCCAATCTCTTTGAATATAGTTGTCAGAAAAGTGACATGAATAATCTTTAATTACATTCGTTGCTTACTCCTATAAGAAAGGCTATCCAGCTTCGATCATCTAGTTCCGATTTACTTTTTGTTCCAAGAGTCAATATTAATATTGGAGCTCTGGCGTTTTCTGTTGCTACACCAACTCTCTGGAATATGCTCCCTCTTAGTGTTAGATCAGCTGAAAATATTACACAGGTACACTGTCATTTAGAAAACTTACCTTTATAACCTTGCCTATCCATGTTAGCTCCCTGGCATACCGATCCATCTGTTGGTGACTTTGACAATTCTGAGATTGACTAATGCTTTTGTATTGATGTGCCTCTGAGCTTGGTTTCTAAGGATTTAGATTCTAAGCAAAATATCTAAACTTCATCCAAAAAATTCATAAAAATAAACATCTCATCCTGCTACCAAATAACTACTGAGTGCTCTATGTCCAGCGAGATAAATGTAGCCACACATGTTAACTGCCAAATAACATAAAAATAGACATCTCATCCTGCTACCAAATAACTACTGAGTGCTCTATGTCCAGCGAGATGAATGTAGCCACACATGTTAACTGCCAAATAACATAAAAATAAACATCTCATCCTGCTACCAAATAACTACTGAGTGCTCTATGTCCAGCGAGATGAATGTAGCCACACATGTTAACTGCCAAATAACATAAAAATAAACATCTCATCCTGCTACCAAATAACTACTGAGTGCTCTATGTCCAGCGAGATGAATGTAGCCACACATGTTAACTGCCAAATAAAATAAAAATGAATCAAATCCATTAAGAATATAAATTTTTATGATTTTTTTCGATATAAAATAGACCGATTCAAGCAGTCCGATCACTGCCGTTTCACTACCGGTGCACACCCACGGCTCGCCTGGATAAACATTGCGCTGCCAAGTTGTTGAATGTTGAAGCATCAAAAGTCAATCTAACTATCTGAACTAATATAATAACCCTATTCATGAATACTGTCAGGCAGTTGGTCAAAATATTGACATGGAAACTTGAGATAATCCGAACTAAACTTTCGAAGTGAACAATTCTTTGCAACGATGTCTGCCATTTTGTTGTTGACAACAGCTCCGGAGCGGAGCTTTCCATTGATACTATGTGTGGGGGGTTCTAGACTTTATGAATGAATACGTAAATTAATTATATGGGTGTAGTAAAACCTCCCAAATTTGGCACCGACTTGGTCACATGTTTTGTCCACTAGGCAGTTACTAGCTGTCAATCAATCTGCTTATGAATAAATATACACCATCTTGAAAAATCTGTCAGCTATCCAATGATGCCAAATGTTCGCCTGTCAATTACCTGACATGGAAACTAAAAATGTGACTATAAAGGTAGTTACTGTCGGCTGATGAATCGACCCTGACCGGTCACAGTTTTCATGTACATGCTTACACCTACCATGCAACACACACACATGCAAATGCATGTAAATGGTGCCATGTTTATTTTAAAAACGGAAATGAATGATCACAAAGTGGAATACAGTAGAAACAGTAAAACATACACATCATTTCCACCATGTGGCGTCACCATTTTGTCATTTTCACACTGGTTTGAGAAACAGATTTGTTTAACTAAGAATATTTCATAAGCGTACTGTACGCTAAAAAGAATGAATACGGTACCTTTGTTTTTTTCTCAAATATTTCACCAATTGGTAGATCAGAGGACAATGGTCCAAGGAAGCAAGTGAATGTACAAAGTGGTGAGTGGGCCTCAATATCGGTATATGGAATATGAATCAGTGAGAGTACTGTATCATAACAACCATAATCCGTGTCCTTCAACATACGTTCTTCAACAGATGTTCTTCAACACACGTTCTTCAGCACATGTTCTTCCTATTGCAGACATCAACGAGTGTTTGTTGTTCTCCAACCTCTGTGTCAATGGCCGCTGTCGCAACACCATTGGCAGTTTCCTGTGTACTTGCAACAAGGGTTTCGCACTTACGGATGATGGCAAAAACTGTACAGGTTAGTACACCGGGCTACTACTGTCTGACTACATTTGCTGAGAATTCCTGTGTGAATTCTTGTCATTTCACATTTTTTGTGGCTGATACATGCTCTCCTGGTGTATTTGTTCATGATGTATTTATTTTTTCAAAAAAATCTTACTCGGTTGTAATTTCAACACCATGTGTACATTCATACTGGACATAGCACAGTAGTTAATAATAATGTACCACTTGTCACGTGTATAAATAATAGTATTATATCAATATTTGACAGAATAATAAGATTTTTTATTTCTAAGAGAAATTTTTGGAAATATGTAGGTGTCATCTAAAATATTTAAATACAACTTTAAATACAGATTTAAAATAACAAACTATTGGAAAGTCTTACTTCTACGAATTTCAGCTGCACCATTGCACATAATGTAGTTCTTGTTAAGATATCAGTTAAATACTCCTAAAGTATACATTATTGACAGGCAGAAGATCTTTGTGCGTTTGTGTATAAATGTGTTTGTTATGGAACAGATATCAACGAATGTCGAATCTCCAGTAATGTCTGTGGCAATGGAACTTGTGAGAACACACCGGGAACCTTTGTGTGTCACTGCTACACGGGATACGAAAGCACCTTCAGCACAAAAGTCTGCACAGGTACGGCCACTGTGTCTATGTCCTTGTAGACAAACGGGTTGAATGAATAACATTACCATGTGTTTGTTTTGTACCAACTCTGAGTGTCTTTATGACTTTAGAACTTGGACAAGCAGAGGCTCTCTTTGGTCTGCCTTGCTGCTGTGTATTGGTGCAACAGGTTATCATGACAAAAAGTATATCCCAAAGGGCACAATGCCCTCCAAATATGCCACTCTGTGATAAAATATACAGTAATATATGTGTTGTATTTTAGTAATATTATAAAAGGACTTTAGGGGTCTCGAGGACTGGATTCCACATTACATAGGAGCAAACTTGTTTTGTACTTAGGCATCACCCAACAGTCAGCGTTATCTCCCTACGATACAGAAATATGTAATACGTAGAGTGCAGTGGCACAGTGACAAGAGCATCTAAGATTCAATCGAGAGAATCCGGATTCGAATCCTGTGCTGCTGTGTTGAACCTTAGGCAAGTTCGTTCACTTCACGTTGCTTCACTCACAATGAATACCTGGCTATAGACAGTGGTGGATATTTATGTACGAATAGTTTTCACGCATAAATTGCAGCGTGGTTAAATGCTTCCCATAGAAGTCGAGATGGTGTTCTATTGAACAGGTCTGCCAGGGAGTAAAGTGTAAAGCGCTACATAAGAACTCACCATTATATTTTGTTTGCGTGCAGACATCAATGAGTGTGGGCGCGACCCGAGTCTGTGTCGAGGAGGGTATTGCGTCAACACGGCTGGCAGCTACGAGTGTCAGTGTCCTGAAGGCAATGAACTCAGTCCGGATGGACAGTCCTGTGAAGGTATGTGTTCCTTGGTTGAACTTGGGCAGTCAAACTGTCTCTGTAGCGACACCAACAGTCATCTACCAAGTACCACACATATTCTACTGTTAATTGGCAGGTTCCATTTTGGACATTAACACCAATGGGAGTTTAGAGGAGATCCCAGATAAGTGAGTCCATGACAGGTTGTTTCATTTCTCTGCGGTGGGATCTTTTACTTCCCTTGGCATAGACACCATATAGAAGGGACCAATGGTTTATAGTGTCTCTTTTTGAAAGACACAGCCAACATATATGTGTGTGAATAGTCTTAAATAAAAAAAATTCAGAAAAATTTAATAATGACCATGGTTTGTTTTGTCTTTGAGAAGTTATGTTCATGAGGAGTTATATCCAGAGGAATTATGTCCAGGCACTGGTTATGTCCTGAGATTTTTTTGAGTGAGGGGTTGTGTCCATACCCCGTTCCTTACAGTGAGTCTACACTATATTACTGGATGTATTCACTGGTCTTGTGAATTAACATTTTAAGTGTTGATGTGCTGCAGATGTTGACGAATGTTCAATGTCGAGTGACATGTGTTCACATGGCCGCTGCGAGAACTACATGGGCGGCTATGAGTGCGTATGTGACCCCGGCTACAAGTCCAACAGACAGAAGACTGGCTGTGTCGGTGAGTGTCTGTCCACCTCAAAGGTAGTGGATTTACAGCCCCAGTAGTCTGTCCACCCCCTCAGTAATCTGCCCACCCTCAGTAACCTGTCCACCCTCAGTAATCTGTCTACCCTCAGTAATCTGTCCACCCCCAGTAATTTGTCCACACCCAGGAATCTTGTTGTCTGTCAACCCGTCAGTAATCTGTCCACCTGTCAGTAATCTGTCCACCTCTCAGTAGTATGTACACCCCTCTGTAGTATGTCCACCTACCAGTAATCTGTTCACCCCTCAGTAATCTGTCCATCCCTCAGTAATCTGTCTAACCCTGAGTAGTCTATCCACCAACCAGTAATCTGCCCATACGATCAGCAATCTGTCCACCCTCTAGAGATATATGTGTAGTAGACTAATATGTGTGTTGTAGACTTATATATGTGACTAGAGGTAATATGACGTGCTGTGTGTTGTAAACTCATGTGAGTTGTAGACTGATATATGTAACCAGAAGTAGTATGACGTATCGTGTGTTGTAGACTGATATGTGTGACTAGAAGTAGTATGACGTGCCATGTGTTGTAGACTGATATATGTGACTAGAAGTAGTATGACGTGCCGTGTGTTGTAGACTGATATATGTAACCAGAAATAGTATGATGTGCCGTGTGTTGTAAACTGATATATGTGACTAGAAGTAGTATGATGTGCCGTGTGTTTTAGACTGATATGTGTGACTAGAAGTAGTATGACGTGCCGTGTGTTGTAGACTGATATATGTGACTAGAAGTAGTATGATGTGCCGTGTGTTGTAGACTGATATATGTAACCAGAAGTAGTATGACATGCCGTGTGTTGTAGACTGATATATGTAACCAGAAGTAGTATGACGTGCCGTGTGTTGTAGACAGATATATGTAACCAGAAGTAGTATGACGTGCCGTGTGTTGTAGACTGATATATGTGACTAGAAGTAGTATGACGTGCCATGTGTTGTAAACTGATATATGTGACTAGAAGTAGTATGATGTGCCATGTGTTTTAGACTGATATGTGTGACTAGAAGTAGTATGACGTTCCGTGTGTTGTAGACTGATATATGTGACTAGAAGTAGTATGACGTGCCGTGTGTTGTAGACAGATATATGTAACCAGAAGTAGTACGATGTGCCGTGTGTTGTAGACTGATATGTGTGACTAGAAGTAGTATGACGTGCCATGTGTTGTAGACTGATATATGTGACTAGAAGTAGTATGACGTGCCGTGTGTTGTAGACTGATATATGTAACCAGAAATAGTATGATGTGCCGTGTGTTGTAGACTGATATATGTGACTAGAAGTAGTATGACGTGCCGTGTGTTTTAGACTGATATGTGTGACTAGAAGTAGTATGACGTGCCGTGTGTTTTAGACTGATATGTGTGACTAGAAGTAGTATGACGTGCCGTGTGTTGTAGACTGATATATGTAACCAGAAGTAGTATGACATGCCGTGTGTTGTAGACTGATATGTGTGACTAGAAGTAGTATGACATGCCGTGTGTTGTAGACTGATATGTGTGACTAGAAGTAGTATGACGTGCCGTGTGTTGTAGACTGATATGTGTGACCAGAAGTAGTATGACGTGCCGTGTGTTGTAGACTGATATATGTGACTAGAAGTAGTATGACGTGCCGTGTGTTGTAGACAGATATATGTAACCAGAAGTAGTATGACGTGCCGTGTGTTGTAGACTGATATGTGACTAGAAGTAGTATGACGTGCCATGTGTTGTAGACTGATATATGTGACTAGAAGTAGTATGATGTGCCGTGTGTTGTAGACTGATATATGTAACCAGAAATAGTATGATGTGCCGTGTGTTGTAAACTGATATATGTGACTAGAAGTAGTATGACGTGCCGTGTGTTTTAGACTGATATGTGTGACTAGAAGTAGTATGACGTGCCGTGTGTTGTAGACTGATATATGTAACCAGAAGTAGTATGACGTGCCGTGTGTTGTAGACAGATATATGTAACCAGAAGTAGTATGACATGCCGTGTGTTGTAGACTGATATGTGTGACTAGAAGTAGTATGACGTGCCATGTATTGTAGACTGATATGTGTGACTAGAAGTAGTATGATGTGCCATGTGTTGTAGACTGATATATGTGACTAGAAGTAGTATGACGTGCCGTGTGTTGTAGACTGATATATGTGACTAGAAGTAGTATGACGTGCCGTGTGTTGTAGACTGATATATGTAACCAGAAATAGTATGATGTGCCGTGTGTTGTAAACTGATATATGTGACTAGAAGTAGTATGATGTGCCGTGTGTTTTAGACTGATATGTGTGACTAGAAGTTGTATGACGTGCCGTGTGTTGTAGACTGATATATGTGACTAGAAGTAGTATGACGTGCCGTGTGTTGTAGACTGATATATGTAACCAGAAGTAGTATGACGTGCCGTGTGTTATAGACTGATATATGTAACCAGAAGTAGTATGACGTGCCGTGTGTTGTAGACAGATATATGTAACCAGAAGTAGTATGACGTGCCATGTGTTGTAGACTGATATGTGTGACTAGAAGTAGTATGACGTGCCATGTGTTGTAGACTGATACATGTGACTTGAAGTAGTATGACGTGCCATGTGTTGTAAACTGACATATATGTGACTAGAAGTAGTATGACGTGCCGTGTGTTTTAGACTGATATGTGTGACTAGAAGTAGTATGTTGTGCCGTGTGTTGTAGACTGATATATGTGACTAGAAGTAGTATGACGTGCCGTGTGTTGTAGACAGATATATGTAACCAGAAGTAGTATGACGTGCCGTGTGTTGTAGACTGATATGTGTGACTAGAAGTAGTATGATGTGCCATATGTTGTAGACTGATATATGTGACTAGAAGTAGTATGACGTGCCGTGTGTTGTAGACTGATATATGTAACCAGAAATAGTATGATGTGCCGTGTGTTGTAAACTGATATATGTGACTAGAAGTAGTATGACGTGCCGTGTGTTTTAGACTGATATGTGTGACTAGAAGTAGTATGACGTGCCGTGTGTTGTAGACTGATATATGTAACCAGAAGTAGTATGACGTGCCGTGTGTTGTAGACAGATATATGTAACCAGAAGTAGTATGACGTGCCGTGTGTTGTAGACTGATATATGTAACCAGAAGTAGTATGACGTGCCGTGTGTTGTAGACTGATATATGTGACTAGAAGTAGTATGACGTGCCGTGTGTTGTAGACTGATATATGTAACCAGAAGTAGTATGACGTGCCGTGTGTTGTAGACTGATATATGTGACTAGAAGTAGTATGATGTGCCGTGTGTTGTAGACTGATATATGTAACCAGAAATAGTATGATGTGCCGTGTGTTGTAAACTGATATATGTGACTAGAAGTAGTATGACGTGCCGTGTGTTTTAGACTGATATGTGTGACTAGAAGTAGTATGACGTGCCGTGTGTTGTAGACTGATATATGTGACTAGAAGTAGTATGACGTGCCGTAGACTGATATGTGTAGATATGATGTTTTAGACTGATATGTGTGACCAGAAGTAGTATGATGTGCCGTGTGTTGTAGACTGATATATGTGACTAGAAGTAATATGACGTGCCGTGTGTTGTACACTGATATATGTAACCAGAAGTAGTATGACGTATAGTGTTTTAGACTGATATGTGTGACCAGAAGTAGTATGATGTGCCGTGTGTTGTAGACTGATATATGTGACTAGAAGTAATATGACGTGCCGTGTGTTGTACACTGATATATGTAACCAGAAGTAGTATGACGTATAGTGTTTTAGACTGATATGTGTGACCAGAAGTAGTATGATGTGCCGTGTGTTGTAGACTGATATATGTGACTAGAAGTAGTATGACATGCCGTGTGTTGTAGACTGATATATGTAACTAGAAGTAGTATGACGTGTCATGTGTTGTAGTCTGATATATGTGACCAGAAGTAGTATGACGTATCGTGTGTTGTAGACTGATATATGTGACCAGAAATAGTAAGACGTGTTGTAGTCTGATATATGTGACCAGAAGTAGTATGATGTATCGTGTATTGTAGACTGATATATGTGACTAGAAGTAGTATGACGTGCCATGTGTTGTAGACTGATATATGTAACCAGAAGTAATATGACGTAACGTGTGTTGTAGACTGATATATGTGACCAGAAGTAGTATGACGTGCCGTGTGTTGTAGACTGATATATGTGACTAGAAGTAGTATGACGTGCCGTGTGTTGTACACTGATATATGTAACCAGAAGTAGTATGACGTATAGTGTTGTAGACTGATATGTGTGACCAGAAGTAGTATGATGTGCCGTGTGTTGTAGACTATATATATATATATATATGACTAGAAGTAGTATGACATGCCGTGTGTTGTAGACTGATATATGACTAGAAATAGTATGACGTGTTGTGTGTTGTAGTCTGATATATGTGACCAGAAGTAGTATGACGTATTGTTTGTTGTAGACTGATATATGTGACCAGAAGTAGTATGACGTGCCGTGTGTTGTAGACTGATATATGTGACTAGAAGTAGAATGACGTGCCGTGTGTTGTACACTGATATATGTAACCAGAAGTAGTATGACGTATCGTGTGTTGTAGACTGATATGTGTGACCAGAAGTAGTATGATGTGCCGTGTGTTGTAGACTGATATATGTGACTAGAAGTAGTATGACATGCCGTGTGTTGTAGACTGATATATGTGACTAGAAGTAGTATGACGTGTTGTGCATTGTAGACTGATCTATGTGTGTTGTAGACATATATGTGATCGGAAGTATTATGACATGCTGTGCATTATAGACTGAAATATGTGACCTTCCCCATTGAAGTGGGTATTAAGTCGCAAAATTGCGAAATGGAGTTTTGTACATTTTTTGGATTCCACAGATGATGAGCTTGTAGGCGATACCTCACTAGTTGAAATATCTTCAGTAGTTTTTTATTTATTGCTAGAATTGTAGCAAACTTTAAAAGCAACATTTTGAGAAATGATGTCATTTATTCATAACATCTATTGCTTTTTTAGTATATGGGTTCATAAATGCATGTGTTATATTAGTTTTGGATTGTTTGTTGACGGAAATAAACTGGAGATTGAAAGACGATATTATAAGTGATGCATTTCTGCCAAAATAACATAACTGATGGAACCTGACTTGGACTGCTGTCTGCAGAATAGACCAATTTGGCTTAATACCCGGTTCGCTGTGACACGCCACATATGTGCCCAGAAGTAGTATGACGTGCCGTGTGTTGTAGACTGATATATGTGCCCAGAAGTAGTAAGACGTGCCGTGTGTTGTAGACTGATATATGTGCCCAGAAGTAGTATGACGTGCCGTGTGTTGTAGACTGATATATGTGCCCAGAAGTAGTATGACGTGCCGTGTGTTGTAGACTGATATATGTGCCCAGAAGTAGTATGACATGCCGTGTGTTGTAGATATTGATGAGTGTCGGCGCCACAATGGAGGATGCATGAACATCTGTCACAACACTCAGGGAAGCTTCCGGTGCAGTTGTAACCAAGGCTACCGTCTCCAGCCCGATGGCAGGAGTTGTGTTGGTATGTACTTTTGTGTATGTTCAACTTACCCCATTCTGGGGCATAATCATGTTAGAGATGTTTAGTCCATGACAGGTTACACATTTGCACACTGTGGAACTTTAGACTTGAAGACGTTTTGTGTTTTGCTGAAACGTAGAAGCTTTTTTCCAGAAAGACAGCCTACCCTGACATCTGTTGTCCTACAGATATATATGTTGTTGCAGACATAGATGAGTGTACAGAAGACCCTGATATATGTGGTCCCACAGATGTATCTGTTGTTGCAGACATAGATGAGTATTTAGAGGACCCTAATAGCTGTGTTCCTACAGATGTATCTGTTGTTGCAGACAAAGAACCCTGATGTCTGTGGTCCTACAGATGTATCTTGTTCCAGACAGAAGACCCTGACATATGTGGTCCTACAGATGTATCTTGTTCCAGACATAGACGAGTGTACAGAGGACCCTGATATCTGTGGTCCTACAGATGTATCTGTTGTTCCAGACATAGACGAGTGTGCAGAGGACCCTGACATCTGTGGGGGAGGCGGTGGGGGCCAGTGTGACAATCTGTCTGGGTCCTACAGATGTATCTGCACCGACGGTTTGACCCTCAGTGCTGACCGCAAATACTGCCTAGGTCGGTCATTCAATTCGCTTCACCTACCGTATTCAACCTATTAAGCGTACACCCCTATTTTTGTATCGGTGCTTTTTCCAAAAGTTGGTGTGCACTTGCTGGTGTATGTCTAAAATGATTTTTTAAGTGTACTATAAACTTAATAGGTCAAATACAGTTAACTGTTTCTACATTGTTTCTTATCAAAATATTGATAGACATATTTCTTTTAAATTTATGAAAGTAGTAATTTATTAAGTTTTATGTAAAGTGCACTAGAGCATTTTAGTTTAAGTGAATTCAGGGGTTATATAAATTTTGATTATTATTAGAAGAACTAAAGGACACAAAGTAGTGTTAATTACAAAAATGTTGTACGAAAGGTTTCATTCCCACAAAGGATGATAAATAAATACATCAAATTATCTTATGATAGTGTAAGTGCTAGCAGTATGAATATGTTAAAAATAGAATTGGCATATATTTCTAAGGGTGAGGTACATGTAAGTGCTGGACTCTTGATAAGCATTGTACCACTGTGGAACCAAATTGTCAAAAATCAAGAACTGGCATTTTATAACTGAAATATCCGGGAAATATTGAAATAAAGAATATTACTGTGTGCACTTGGAGAGGGGGAAATTATCAAATGATTATGCCAACCAACCTGATTATGCCGGCCAACCTGATTATGCCAGTCAACCTGATTATGCCAGCCAACCTGATTATGCCAGCCAACCTGATTATAAAAAATAGAAGGAGTTTTGTTTACGTGAATGCTGTTTAAGTTTCAATTAAAGATTCTTCTGATAATAGAATAATGTAATGTTGAAATAAGAATATACATGTGGATGTGACGTGCTGGCTCCTGTTGTAGACGTGAATGAGTGTGAGCTTGACAGTCGCATGTGTCTCAACGGCGTGTGTAAGAACACAATGGGATCCTACGTCTGTGAGTGTGAGATTGGCTACTCCATCAAGCCTGGTCGTACTGGATGCACAGGTAGGCATAATTCAGTCTTAAGGTAATCTTATGAAGCTCTTCTGCATGCATGACCTAATCAGCTTGACTGAAACATAGCAGTGTGAGCAATCCTGGACAGTGAGGACATTTTTAAAAATCCAAGCGTGGAGAAGGAGTTTGTGTAATATATGGACATATACATACAATTCTCTTGTTCTAATGATGCACTTATTTTACTAGTGATTTTCTTTTATATAAGGTAACTGATTGTTTAATTTAATTTACAGGGTAGCTCCTATGACAACGACTATATTTAGTGTTAGTAGGAGTCCCCCGTCCCCTATTATGACAATCTTTTATTTATCTACCATACATTATATACTTACCACTTTTACTTTCATGTTGATTCGATTACAATATAATGTATGGTTTTTTGTTTTTGTAACAATTATTCTATTGTATTGTGTATTTTGGGATAAATTAATATTTCCTTTTCCTGTTTCTGTTTAAAGTTCAACGAATTTGAAAAACGGTGTTTTATTTTGCTTCTGTTTTCCAGACATCGACGAATGTGAGTCTGGAGAACAGACATGTGATGAGAACGCAAATTGCATCAACATAGAGGGCTCATACAAGTGTGACTGTAACGACGGCTATAATGGCAATGGCTTCACCTGTAATGGTGAGATCAACATGTAAACATATAAACTTCAAGGAGTTGTTAAATCTTTCTTGAATCTGTTTGACAATATTTTGATATAAAATGGCTTAAGACTGGTGCAAATCTGTGCATTACATTGAGCACATCTTAGTACCAGTTGCGTGTCTCTGTTCATGATGTCATGCTGATTGATTCTGGTTTGTTGTGGCTCTGAGTTTGTGCATACATGTTGAGTCTCAGAAATTACAGTGCAGGAAAGGTATGCATAAATTGGACGGTTTTAGGTTATCAGGGAATTGTGCATAAATTGTGGGGTCACAGTATCGGATAATTGCACATAAATCGGAGTATTTCACATTTTTGCTACTTATGAAAATGATCACCAGATCAGCTTTATTTACAGATGCATTGCACATGTACTATTAAATCAGTGACACTTGCATATTAATATATATTTAAAAAAATTCTTAGTCTGACTAGATTACAGTTAGGGTTATTAGTTCACAGGCATATAAGGCTACAAAGAATTTCTTTTGTTAAATTGGCTTAGAAATCCGGGAGCTTGGTTCTCCCGTCCGGAAGTTCAGGAGATGTGGTAGATTTCTGGGAGTCTCCAGGCGAATTCAGGATACTTAACATATCTTTGTGTCCCTGGTGATTTGGCACTCTAGAAGTTAATTTTGAAAATGTAAAAAAAATAAAAAAAATTGTGAGATACAATTTTATCCTGATGGTGACACTTGACCGAGGTGTTGTGTCTGTGTCAGACGTCAACGAATGTCTGCGTGACAATGGCGGCTGTGACGTCAACGCTGCCTGCATTAATGTACCTGGAAGCTTCAGGTGTGTCTGTGACGAGGGTTTTGAAGGTGACGGCTACAGGTGCAAAGGTATGTCCCAGAAACGTATTTGTAGGATCTTCCTGGTTAATCACAGTGTCGGGCACTGCAGCCCCTTATATTAGTTTTTCTTTTGTTTTATTGTTTTTATTTGTTTATCACGTTTGTCATTTAGTGTTCTTGAGTAGTATTCTAAGTATGAAGACCCTTTGTATTGTTCTGTGTCGAACACTTAGTATTGTTTCAATAAAGGCACTTTGTATTATTCTGTATAAGGCACTTTGTATTGTTCTGTATTATGCACTGTCTTTGCGTTGTTCTGTTGCAGATGTGGATGAATGCTCAATCAACCCTACCCTGTGTGACAATGGCCAGTGTCTCAACTACCCCGGGGGTTTTAGGTGTGAGTGTGACATGGGTTTTGCCCCCACAGAAGACGAACATGCCTGCATCGGTAAGCGCACTTTCTCCTCCTTTTTTCAAAATTTACAATATAATGTTATTAGCAATTACATACAAAGTTCAAAATGGAAGCTGTGACCTGAGTTTGTTGTGTTAATACATCAGACTTATTTGTCTGCTAATGTTGCAATTACAGAGCTGTTAATTTCTGCTTGTGTTTAGAGGTGGGTTGCAAAGTTCTAAAACGTGTAATATTATGTTTGCATGGGTGATGATTTGGTTTGGATCCAGGGAGATATATTGCTACAGTGGTACCACCTGTCTGGTGGAACAGATATTAAAGTAGCTCAATGCTTTTGTGGATATCAGAACCGACAATGTGGTGGCAACCGTCTAATTTCAATTGAACCCAGTGAGACTGAAATTATAAACAATTCAAAATGGCTTCAGATTTTCATCAATTCTAATTGGCGTCAAAAAACAAAAAAATCTGGAGCCATTTTAGATTGTTGATAATTTAATAATAAAGTCCTGGGGGCCGGTTTCATGAAGTGTTCTTAAAGTTACGCAATTACTTAGCGTCACGTGTTTGCGTAAACTCCTATGTTCACTTATATTTAAAAAAATCACGTCATTTACTAAGACAATCATCTTAGCGTTAAGAACGTTCTTAGCCGCTTCATGAAACTGGCCCCTGCACCACATATGTAGATAGGTGGGGTGGGTAGTGATTTGAAACAATACAAAACACTAAATGTTTTTTGACGTTACAGACATACTCGTCCTCTTACTCTAGTTTAATTTTAGCGAAGATTTTGTAACTTAGAACCAGAGTGATGAAACGTTGATGTTGTCCTTATTGCAGACATCAACGAATGTGAGACCTTCCGCAACCTCTGTGTCAATGGGCTATGTGAGAACATCTTTGGAATGTTCCGGTGTGTCTGCAATCAAGGCTACCAACTGGACCACACGGGCGGAAACTGCACTGGTGAGTGTCTGCTACCTCGTGTAACATTCTTCCTGGGAACATCGAGATCATCTATATTATAAACAATACGGTTCTCTGTCTGTCTGTCTGTCTGTCGGTCGGTCGGTCGGTCGGTCGGTCGGTCGGTCAGTTTATGTCAATATCATCGTTAGTTTTGCATGTGTGGGGCTGACATTTTGTATGTGATCTAGCAGGCCCATTGAGATACTTCGTAGATTTAGATTTTTTCGCCAGTGGTGGTGGGGATATCGGGGTCACATACATGTTGTGGTCATTGTAATCAGTCAGCTGCTGGTAAATTGATGTCTCGGCAGCAGTAGGCAGTAGGAAAAATTGAAACAAGATCAGTTCTATTAGAAACTGATGTGAAATACACCCTTCAGTTGCATGCTAGAATGCCAGAGAAGCCAAAATAGTGTTCGAGTGCACAATTCTGCCAGGGAGTGAAGTACAAAGCGGTTTGAACAGTCTGGATAAGACTGGATACCATGCCAAATTAGAACTTACCTTTACTGTTATTATTTTGCGTACAACATCAGGTTTCTGTACAGTTTGTGATATGATATTTCAGTTAGTGTGTTGTTTCAGATGTTGACGAGTGTGAGAACCTAGACAACTGTCTGTATGGAACATGTATCAACAAACCGGGCAGTTACATCTGTCAGTGTCCACCCAACTATGAGCTCAACCCCACAGGCACTGGATGCGTTGGTCAGTCCTCTCCTCAACCGCGTCAATCACAAACACTGCAACTGTTTTAATTCTATATTCCGGGGGCTGGTTTCATGAAGCTGCTAAAAACATTCTTAATGCTAAGATGATTTTCTTAGTAAATTACAGTTTTTTTTATAAATAAGCAAACGTAGGAGTTTACGCAAACACATGACTCTAAATAATTGCGTAACCTTAAGAATGCTTCATGAAACCGGTCCCTGGTCCTGTCACACAGAAAGGTTTACGCTAAGACTACATGCCAAAGACAAAATTATTGTAGAATCAGTTGAATTTGGAGGAAGCAATTAACAAATGAATGTATACGCAAGCACGCACGCATACATGCATGCACACACACATGTATACACGCATTCATGCAAGCATGCACTCATGTCCATACATGTGCGGGTATCACTTGTTGACATGTTAATGTTCCTTGCTCATGGCTATTGACTGTGGTAGATATTTGTGTATGAATATTCTTCACACAGTAATTGGAGTGAGACTGAATGCTTCCCAGAGAAGTAGAGGTGGTGTTCGATTGAACAGGTCTGCCAGGGGTGAAGTGGAAAGGGCTTTGAGCATTTCTAAGGGCAGGATATTGCGTTTTATTAACGATAGACGAGGCTATATTTGGCGGAGATAGATCGTTGAAATTGGTGGTGTATCAAAGTTCATAAGCAAGTGGAATTACTGATTGATAAGTATTATTCTTGCCTTAATATCATTCATAAAGTAGCAGTAAACATATATTGAGTAGCAGTTGTGCTTAAAGTTAGTTAGATAAAGTATTTTAGGACACTTTAGTCTAGTGAGTGATAATAGGGTACGTTAGCTTACGGCTACGATAAGTTTGTAAACAAGATTTAACAAACCTCGTTATGTGGTAGAATATATAGGTGATAAAGTAACAACCATAAACTACCTACATAAGATAATATCTGTGTAAGTCAGTACCTGCTAGACAATTTGATAAGGTAGCTTTGTTGTTAAAATTAAGCATTTGCGATAATCGGGCGAACTAAGTTTATGTAGCTAGTGTCTCTCTTATTCGCTAGGGCGCTGTATAACCTAATTAAATAAGGCAGTCTAGCGTACGCAATCTTACGAAAAGTGTAACATTTGTGCACAGAAAACAGTCTTCTTAAAGACTACATAGACAGTGAATAGTGTAAACACAGTTGACAAAACTATTTTAAATAGCTAATTAGATTATTATTATTAAATAAATTCTGATATGGCGCCTTGCAAGCGGCAAGTCAAGGCAAAGAGACACTTGGTGTGCGACGACTGCCACAGTTGGGTAGACTTTGCCTTATCCGGCTGTACGAAGTCATGGACAGAAACCAAGGAAGAGGGATTCACCTTTCAGTGCGTGGGGTGTTGGAAGGTGAAATGTCTGGAGAAAGAGGTAGCTAGGTTGGTAGATATTGTGAAGGGGATGGAGATGAGAATCAGCAAGGAGACAGATGGAATGGAGAGAGACGACAGGGATAAAGTTGGGAATACTGTGAAACTGAAGGAGCAGAGTAGTGGCAACAAGACCGAGGAAAGGAGACTGAGAGGAGGGAAGGTGATCGGAGGGGAAGAAAGTGGAGGATCGACGGCAGGAAATGTGACAGGTGTGAAGGTGGCAGGAGAGAAAGTGACCGTAGAGAAAGAGGTAGGAGGGAAAAAGAGACGGGAGAGGAGAGAAGGAAATGCAATGGGAGGAAAGATGACGGGAAGAAAGGAAGTGAGAGTACATGTGACAGAAGAGAAGTCGGGAGGGACGATGACAGGAAGAAAGGTGACAAGAGAAACAGCGTCAGGAAAGAATGGAACGGACGAGATTGTGACGGGAGAGCAGAAGACAGGGGAACAAGATTACAACCAGACAGATGCAAACCGTAGAAAGAGCTACACTGAGGCAGTGATTGAGGGGGCAATGAGGAAAGAGAGGGTGTTTATGGGCGATTCGATTATGAGAAAGACAGATAAGACTCTAAGCGAGGGGGAGGACGTCGTTGTTTGTCTACCGGGGGCTAGGATAGAACATGTAACTGAAAGGGTAGAGAAGGTACTGGGGCATGGCAAGGGAGGGTCTATACTAGTACATGTAGGGACAAATAACGCAGAGAGGGAGGGAACAACTGGGATAGTTCAGAAGTACAGACAGTTAGTGAAGAAGTTAAAGAAGACAAGAGTAGAACAGATTATCCTCTCAGGAATTTTGCCAGTAATGGGAGGAAGGGGGCCGACATAGAAACTGCAAGAGGATGGCGATCAACGCACTAGTTGAGCAGATGTGTAAAGAAGAGGGGGTGGGATTCGTAGATTTATGGGGATACTTTGTTGGGAGGGAAGATATGTACATGAGAGATGGCCTACATCTAAGTGGAAAGGGGCAGCAGTTTTCTCAGAGAACTTGCTGCAATCTGTTGACAGTGGGACAGGCTGCATCTATTTAAACTAGATTCGCAGGGGGGATTCACAGAGAAGCCTGAAACTGGAGGCATAGATAAAGACAGCAGAAATAAATCGGCAAAGAACAGCCTGGAAAACTGTTCTGAATCAGGATATAAATGCATTTGTTTAAATGCAAGGAGCATAGTAAACAAAAGAAGTGAACTAAACATTATGGTAGAAGATATTGACCCTCACATAATAGGTATAACCGAATCGTGGGCCACCACTGATATATCAGATGCCGAATTGGGACTAACAGGATATGTAATGTTTAGGAAAGATAGAATAGGAAGAAAGGGAGGTGGAGTTATTTTATATATTAAAGAATCTATCCAGGCTTATGAAATAAAATTAGAAAGAGAAGCAGATTGCGAAGAAGCTGTTTGGTGTAACATAGTTACAGGAAACTCAACATTAACAGTTGGGTTAGTTTATCGAAGTCCAAACATAAGCATAGAAGAGAATGAAAAAATACAAAACGCTATAAGGGAAGTAAGCAAACGGAACTGTATTATTATGGGGGACTTTAACCATGGGCATATACAATGGAAATCTCTACAGAGTATGGGGAGTGAGGACCACAAGTTTTTAGTTTTAGTACAAGATAGTTTCCTTTCTCAACATGTGCTAGAACCAACCAGGGGAGAGAATGTGTTAGACTTAGTTTTGTCCTCACAGAAAGAATTAGTTGACAATGTCAAGATATGTGAGCCACTGGGGAGTAGTGATCACAACCAGATACATTTTACCATCAAAGTAAAATCAGAAAGGAATAGTAAAAGCAGTATAGGAGAAATTTCCACAAAGGAAGGTATAAGGACATGAGGAAATATTTAGCAAAGATAGACTGGAATAACACACTGAAGAATAAGACAGCAACCGAATGCTGGAATATCTTAAATAGTGAAATTAAGTGCATAGTCGATAAATTTGTACCTTTCAAAAAACAAGGGAAACGGTCTAAAAAGAAACACTTATCGAAAGAAGCCATTAGAAAAATTAAGTATAAACAAATGATGTGGAAGTCATATAGATGTACTGGAAATGATGAAGACTACAACATTTATAAAGAAGCACTTAATCAAGCTACAGCTGAAATTAGAAATTCAAAGAGAAGCTATGAAAAAAAAATTAGCTAGTAATATAAAACATGACAGTAAGAGTTTTTATGCGTATATTCGAAGCAAACAGAAAGTTCAGGATAAGGTCGGTCCTCTAGAAGATAGTGCTGGAAA
The DNA here is from genome assembly GCA_020002185.1 of Paraescarpia echinospica. Lineage (NCBI taxonomy): Eukaryota > Metazoa > Annelida > Polychaeta > Sabellida > Siboglinidae > Paraescarpia > Paraescarpia echinospica. Next base: position 10,071,449 of record CM034541.1, read on the forward strand.
TACAATATCAGAGGGATTCTTAATGGCAGAAGACCTGAATGAGTATTTTAGTTCAGTGTTTACCAGGGAAGATATTAGTTCACTGCCAGTACCAGAGGCTAAGTTCAAGGGGGCAGATTCAGACTATTTAGGACAGTTAGTTGTAACCCTCGGAAATGGTAGCTAAGAAAATAAGGGCTATGAAGGATAATAAATCACCTGGAGTGGATGGGATTCCGCCCAAACTACTATTGGAAATTGTAGAACAAATTAGCGTACCGCTTGCAACAGTTTTCAATTTGTCATTAGAAGAGGGAGTGGTTCCTTTAGAATGGAAAGAGGCAAACATTATACCGTTATTTAAAAAAGGTTCGAGAAACAAGTCAGGAGAACTATAGACCAGTGAGTTTAACATCAGTGATTTGCAAATTATTAGAAAGACTAATTAAAGATCACATGGTGGATTTTCTTGTTAAACATAACTTGATAAACCCATCTCAACATGGGTTTTTAAAAGCGAGGTCATGCTTAACAAATATGTTATGTTTTTTGGAAGACATCACTAGGTGGGTAGATGAGGGATCACCAGTAGATATCATCTATTTAGATTTTCAAAAAGCTTTCGACAAAGTACCACATCAAAGATTACTCCTTAAGCTAAAGGCCCATGGCATAGGAAATGGTATAATAAACTGGATAGAAAAATGGCTGAATGACAGAAGACAACGTGTAGTAGTTGATGGGGAGGCTTCAAACTGGAAATCGGTATTGAGTGGGGTACCACAGGGATCAGTACTAGGACCTATATTATTCTTAATATATATCAACGATTTGGACGATGATATAACAAGCAAGGTGTTAAAATTTGCGGATGATACAAAAGTGTTTAGAAGGATTAAAAGTGATGGAGACAGACAGCATTTACAAGATGATCTTGATAGGTTGATCAAATGGTCTGAAAAGTGGCAAATGCTGTTCAATTTTGGGAAATGTAAATGCCTCCACACAGGTCATGGGAATGAAGAGGTAAAATATAAAATGGGGGTACTGTTCTAAGTACTACTGTAAAAGAAAAGGACTTGGGGTTAACCATTAGTGCTGATATGAAGGTTTCAGAGCAGTGCGGAATTGCAGCATCAAAGGGAAATCAAATCCTTGGATTAATTAGGCGAAATATAGCGTATAAGAAAAAAGAATTAATAGTACCGCTGTACAAAACAATAGTGAGGCCTCATTTAGAATATTGTATACAAGCATGGAGGCCATATCGCAAGAAGGACATAGATATGCTAGAAAGAGTACAGAGGAGAGCGACTAAAATGATACCAAATCTGAGGGATCTTAGTTACGAAATACGCCTAAAAGAATGTGGTTTAACAACATTAGAGACCAGGAGATTGAGAGGAGATCACATAGAAGTGTTTAAAATATTGAATGGTTATGAAAATATTGATAGAAACATTTTTTTCTCAGTTAAGAAAGATAGAAGGACCAGAGGACATGAAGCTACATTAGTAAAGGAGCAGTGTAGATTAGATATAAGAAAGTTCTCATTCTCACAAAGGACTGTAAATGAATGGAACAGATTATCTCCTGATTGTGTTGGTGCTAGTAGCGTGAATATGTTTAAAAATAAAATCGACACACACCTAAAAAAGGCGGGATACATGTAGATAAAAAGTATTGGACTCTCGATAAGCCAAAAGGCTTCCTTGTCCAACTGCCATCCAGAGTAATTTTCTGGATGGCAATCTTGTTAAATCTTGTTAAATTAATTGCCTGTAGTTATTGCCCAAATACGACGTAAACGGCCGATTAATAATATCGTCGCTTTCCCACTCGTATTGCAGCATGACGCATAACCAGAATCCATATTGGCCGAGTAGTCACATCATTGCCAGTACAGAATGTCAAAGTTCGGTCAGAGAGCGAATTTAACATCCATAAACACTCGTAATAGCAAAATTGTGAATTAATAAAAACTGATGTATTGCCTCTGCAGTGGCCGTCAGATAGCCGTACTGGCTCCTGGGGCCAACACAAAGGCAATACAAATACGACCAATCAGTGACATATAATACAAGAACTGACCTGTTGTAGACAATCGTCGGGGTGCGTGCTTCCTCCATGCCCCGGAATACGTGCGTCGTGGGGCCTGCAGCCTCAGCATTGGTGATGACATGTCCCGGGCAACCTGTTGCTGCACCGTGGGCAGGGGCTGGGGTAAAACCCCCGCAGGCTGCATCCACTGCCCTCTCAATGGCACAAGTAGGTCACCAGAAACTCCTCCGTAGATTTTGTTGGACTTTCTGTTACAACTGAGATCATTCTTTTGTCTCTTAATACATTTATTGGATATAACACATTTTGTGGGTACGGTTTCCATTAGCTCATGTATGAAATTTTTTCTTTTTTTTACTAATTTTATTTGTGTGTTTTACCAATTTGATACAGACAATAACATTTGTGCCGAAAGGGAAAGTTATGTTTTAGTGCAATGTTTTAAATGGACAGTAAACTTCTTGATTCATGAAGCTTGAATCTGTATCTGTGGTAATATCTGTGTCCTTTCTGCAGGGGACTATGAAGAGCTGTGTCCTGGAGGTCCAGGCTTCAGACCCAACACTGTCACTGTGATTCTAGAAGGTAACTATCATTACTGTTGATAGTTCAGTGTGTTATCAGTGATAACTGTTGCTAGTGTTCAACCATCACGTTGACTATTGTGATGCATCAGTGTTTTGATGTACTGTTACACCTGCAGTATGTAGACAACACTTAGAGCACTCATGCCATTTGTCTCTCCATACGCAGACATAGATGAGTGTCGAGAAATACCGAGCATCTGCCGGGGAGGTCAGTGCAGGAACACATTCGGCAGCTACGTGTGCATTTGTCCGCCCGGCTACAAACTGGATGAGTCAAAGAGGATGTGTGTTGGTGAGTGTTCTGCAAATCTTCAAATTGTCTTCACTGTGTTCATAGTCTGGCTATCTTGTTTGATGCCAGGGGACTGTTTCACAAAGATAGTAGGCTCATAAAAATATGTCATTAAACAGAACTGTTGTTTGATTAAAGGAGCTTTTTCAAAATGCAAAAGGACAATGTGTCTGTGACACACTGAGTGTTCCGGGCACACTGACAATTTTCAATATACAAGATCTGTTAAGGAGTAAAATCGATTTTTTTAGAGCAAAATCTATATTTAAGAGCAAAATCTATATATTTAAGAGCAAAATCGATATTTAAGAGCAAAATGTGGCTTATATGCTCAAAAGAATATCAGTGAAATGGTTCACAGAGAGAACTCATTCAGGGGTCATATCATTGCTGAATAACCACCATAGATAAACTCATCGTTTTTAGTGTTTTTAAGATGAACAAATTTGGGTGTAAACTGATGGGTAATATTTTTACGTATCTCACAGTCAGTTTACGTTTTTTCTGTGATGATTCAATTGCTGTCACCAATAATCATTGGACAGCTAGATGACAATAATTTTGTATGATAGTGATTCTGCGCAATGATATCACTCACTTGTCTCACCGGCTACGGCCTGGATGGCTTATCAGGATATATCGTTGTAGGTATGAGTCTGTACCAGCTAATATGTATATCTTCTAATATTTATATATTAATACACTAATTTTGAGTGATTGTAAGTGTATTTCCCCGAGACACTGAAGTCCACTCACCTCCTTCTATATTCTGTTACGTCCTTGGACCACTGGACTCTGATCTACTAATTGGTGGCGTATTTCCCAGAGACACTGAAGTCCACTCACCTCCTTCTATATTCTGTTACGTCCTTGGACCACTGGACTCTGATCTACTAATTGGTGGCGTATTTCCCCGAGACACTGAAGTCCAGTCACCTCCTTCTATATTCTGTTACGTCCTTGGACCACTGGACTCTGATCTACTAATTGGTGGTGTATTTCCCAGAGACACTGAAGTCCACTCACCTCCTTCTATATTCTGTTACGTCCTTGGACCACTGAACTCTGATCTACTAATTGGTGGTGTATTTCCCCGAGACACTGAAGTCCACTCACCTCCTTCTATATTCTGTTACGTCCTTGGGCCACTGGACTCTGATCTACTAATTGGTGGCGTATTTCCCCGAGACACTGAAGTCCAGTCACCTCCTTCTATATTCTGTTACGTCCTTGGACCACTGGACCCTGATCTACTAATTGGTGGTGTATTTCCCAGAGACACTGAAGTCCACTCACCTCCTTCTATATTCTGTTACGTCCTTGGACCACTGAACTCTGATCTACTAATTGGTGGTGTATTTCCCCGAGACACTGAAGTCCACTCACCTCCTTCTATATTCTGTTACGTCCTTGGACCACTGGACTCTGATCTACTAATTGGTGGCGTATTTCCCAGAGACACTGAAGTCCACTCACCTCCTTCTATATTCTGTTACGTCCTTGGACCACTGGACTCTGATCTACTAATTGGTGGCGTATTTCCCCGAGACACTGAAGTCCAGTCACCTCCTTCTATATTCTGTTACGTCCTTGGACCACTGGACTCTGATCTACTAATTGGTGGTGTATTTCCCCGAGACACTGAAGTCCACTCACCTCCTTCTATATTCTGTTACGTCCTTGGGCCACTGGACTCTGATCTACTAATTGGTGGTGTATTTCCCCGAGACACTGAAGTCCACTCACCTCCTTCTATATTCTGTTACGTCCTTGGACCACTGGACTCTGATCTACTAATTGGTGGTGTATTTCCCCGAGACACTGAAGTCCACTCACCTCCTTCTATATTCTGTTACGTCCTTGGACCACTGGACTCTGATCTACTAATTGGTGGTGTATTTCCCCGAGACACTGAAGTCCACTCACCTCCTTCTATATTCTGTTACGTCCTTGGACCACTGGACTCTGATCTACTAATTGGTGGTGTATTTCCCAGAGACACCGAAGTCCACTCACCTCCTTCTATATTCTGTTACGTCCTTGGACCACTGGACTCTGATCTACTAATTGGTGGTGTATTTCCTCGAGACACTGAAGTCCACTCACCTTCTATATTCTGTTACGTCCTTGGACCACTGAACTCTGATCTACTAATTGGTGGTGTATTTCCCCGAGACACTGAAGTCCACTCACCTCCTTCTATATTCTATTACGTCCTTGGACCACTGGACTCTGATCTACTAATTGGTGGTGTATTTCCCAGAGACACTGAAGTCCACTCACCTCCTTCTATATTCTGTTACGTCCTTGGACCACTGGACTCTGATCTACTAATTGGTGGTGTATTTCCCCGAGACTCTGAAGTCCACTCACCTCCTTCTATATTCTATTACGTCCTTGGACCACTGGACTCTGATCTACTAATTGGTGGTGTATTTCCCAGAGACACTGAAGTCCACTCACCTCCTTCTATATTCTGTTACGTCCTTGGACCACTGGACTCTGATCTACTAATTGGTGGTGTATTTCCCCGAGACATTGAAGTCCACTCACCTCCTTCTATATTCTGTTACGTCCTTGGACCACTGGACTCTGATCTATTAATTGGTGGTGTATTTCCCAGAAACACTGAAGTCCACTCACCTCCTTCTATATTCTGTTACGTCCTTGGACCACTGGACTCTGATCTACTAATTGGTGGTGTGTTTCAAAAATGATGTGTTATGAGTTATTTAGAATTTTTTACTTTTTTCAGTGGATAACTTTAACAGTGAGACATTGCACCAGTTTATGGTCAGAATACTGTAACTGTGACAATTGCTACCCTGCTACCCTGCCATGGGTGGGTGGAAGCTAGTATTGTAAGGTTTATGTATTGAATATTTAACTTTTTGTGTCCTTGTGAGAAATCAGTATTTCCTGTTGCTGTCCTGCTTGCAGACATCAACGAATGCGACTTGAGTGAAGCACTGTGTGGTATTGGCACATGTATCAACACCGAGGGCAGCTACACGTGTATCTGTCCAGACGGTCACATGCTCACCACAGACAGGAACTGCATGGGTAAGTCTCAATCGAATCTCTAACAATCGTCTTTGTTTGTTTCTATGAATTGATGACTCTAATTATTGATTGAAATGGGAATGTTATTACTACAATAGCTAAATGTAAAGCACTTTGAGCAGTCCTAACGATTGGATACTGCGCTATATAAGAATTTACCTTTTTATTACTGGATTTATCTGACCCATTATTGATTGTTATTACAACAAAAATAAATCATGAACTCTTGGTTCCAAGTTGTAACAGAATGTTGGCGTAATCATATTGAAGGTGTACTGCCCACCAAGTTACATTTAGTAAACCAGAAATAGTTCACTATTTGAATATTTTGACCACAAATTTTGGAAACTATAAACAAATCATTCAGACGATAATCATGCCCTATTAGCAATATATAATGCCGGCTGAGTTAACTGTTCAGCATGTACGCTGTGTTTCCATTTTCAAGACAACCGATTTGGAAAATTTCTTTCCAATAATTATCCCTTGGCTGATACAAGGTAATGGACCAAAAGCCTTTTTTTTAAATTGTGTTAGATATTGTCCACCCTATCCTGTTACCTGAATCTTGTTTCTGTCAAGCCATGAGGAAGATGAACTGTTACCTGAATCTTGTTTCTGTCAAGCCATGAGGAAGATGAACTGTTACCTGAATCTTGTTTCTGTCAAGCCATGAGGAAGATGAACTGTTACCTGAATCTTGTTTCTGTCAAGCCATGAGGAAGATGAACTGTTACTTGAATCTTGTTTCCCCCAGACATGAGGGAGATGAACTGTTACCTGAATCTTTGTTCCCCCAGACATGTGGGAGATGAACTGTTACCTGAATCTTGTTTCCCCCGGACATGAGGGAGATGAACTGTTACCTGAATCTTGTTTCACCCAGACATGAGGGAGATGAACTGTTACCTCAATCTTGTTTCTGACAGACACGAGGGAAATTAACTGTTATCTGAATCTTGTTTCTGTCAGATACGAGGGAGATGAACTGTTACCTGATCTTGTTTCTGCCAGACACGAGAGTAATGAACTGTTACCTGATCTTGTTTCTGCCAGACACGAGAGATATGAACTGTTACCTGAATCTTGTTTCTGTCAGATATGAGAGAGATAAACTGTTACCTGAATCTTGTTTCTGTCAGATATAAGAGAGGTGAACTGTTACCTGATCTTGTTTCTGTCAGACACGAGGGAGATGAACTGTTACCTGACCTTGATTTTGTTAGACACAAAAGAGATGAACTATTACCTGATCTTGTTTCTGTCAGACACAAGGGAGTTGAACTGTTATCTGATCTTGTTTCTGTCAGACACGAGAGAGATGAACTATTACCTGATCTTGTTTCTGTCAGATACGAGAGACATGAACTGTTATCTGATCTTGTTTCTGTCAGACACGAGAGGTGAACTGTTACCTGAATCTTGTTTCTGTCAGATACGAGGGAGATGAACTGTTATCTGATCTTGTTTCTGTCAGGCCATGAGGAAGGTGAACTGTTACCTGAATCTTGTTTCCCCCAGACATGAAGAAGATGAACTGTTACCTGAATCTTGTTTCTGTCAGACACGAGAGTGATGAACTGTTACCTGATCTTGTTTCTGTCAGATAGTAGAGAGATGAACTGTCACCTGAATCTTGTTTCTGCCATATACGAGAGATATGAACTGTTACCTGAATCTTGTTTCTGTCAGATATGAGAGAGATAAACTGTTACCTGAATCTTGTTTCTGTCAGATATAAGAGAGGTGAACTGTTACCTGATCTTGTTTCTGTCAGACACGAGGGAGATGAACTGTTACCTGATCTTGATTTTGTTAGACACAAAAGAGATGAACTATTACCTGATCTTGTTTCTGTCAGACACAAGGGAGTTGAACTGTTATCTGATCTTGTTTCTGTCAGACACGAGAGAGATGAACTATTACCTGATCTTGTTTCTGTCAGATACGAGAGACATGAACTGTTATCTGATCTTGTTTCTGTCAGACACGAGAGAGGTGAACTGTTACCTGAATCTTGTTTCTGTCAGACACGAGAGTGATGAACTGTTACCTGATCTTGTTTCTGCCAGACACGAGAGTGATGAACTGTTACCTGATCTTGTTTCTGCCAGACACGAGAGATTTGAACTGTTACCTGAATGTTGTTTCTGTCAGATATGAGAGAGATGAACTGTTACCTGAATTTTGTTTCTGTCAGATATGAGAGAGGTGAACTGTTACCTGATCTTGTTTCTGTCAGACACGAGGGAGATGAACTGTTACCTGATCTTGATTTTGTCAGACACGAGAGATATGAACTGTTACCTGAATCTTGTTTCTGTCAGACAAGAGAGAGATGAACAATTACCTTATCTTGTTTCTGTCAGATACGAGGGAGATGAACTGTTATCTGATCTTGTTTCTGTCAGACACGAGAGATATGAACTGTTACCTCAACCTTGTTTCTGTCAGATACGAGGGAGATGAACTGTTATCTGATCTTGTTTCTCTCAGGCCATGAGGAAGATGAACTGTTACCTGAATCTTGTTTCCCCCAGACATGAAGAAGATGAACTGTTACCTGAATCTTGTTTCTGTCAGACACGAGAGTGATGAACTGTTACCTGATCTTGTTTCTGCCAGACACGAGAGTGATGAACTGTTACCTGATCTTGTTTCTGCCAGACACGAGAGATATGAACTGTTACCTGAATCTTGTTTCTGTCAGATTTGAGAGAGATGAACTGTTACCTGAATCTTGTTTCTGTCAGATATGAGAGAGGTGAACTGTTACTTGATCTTGTTTCTGTCAGACACGAGGGAGATGAACTGTTACCTGATATTGATTTTGTCAGACACGAGAGATATGAACTGTTACCTGAATCTTGTTTCTGTCTGACACGAGAGAGATGAACTATTACCTGATCTTGTTTCTGTCAGATACGAGGGAGATGAACTGTTATCTGATCTTGTTTCTGTCAGACACGAGAGAGATGAACTGTTACCTGAATCTTGTTTCTGTCAGATACGAGGGAGACGAACTGTTATCTGATCTTGTTTCTGTCAGATACGAGGGAGATGAACTGTTATCTGATCTTGTTTCTGTCAGGCCATGAGGAAGATGAACAGTTACCTGAATCTTGTTTCCCCCAGACATGAAGAAGATGAACTGTTACCTGAATCTTGTTTCTGTCAGACACGAGAGTGATCAACTGTTACCTGATCTTGTTTCTGCCAGACACGAGAGTGATCAACTGTTACCTGATCTTGTTTCTGCCAGACACGAGAGATATGAACTGTTACCTGAATCTTGTTTCTGTCAGATATGAGAGAGATGAATTGTTACCTGAATCTTGTTTCTGTCAGATATGAGAGAGGTGAACTGTTACCTGATCTTGTTTCTGTCAGACACGAGAGAGGTGAACTGTTACCTGAATCTTGTTTCTGTCAGACACGAGAGTGATGAACTGTTACCTGATCTTGTTTCTGCCAGACACGAGAGTGATGAACTGTTACCTGAATCTTGTTTCTGCCAGACACGAGAGTGATGAACTGTTACCTGATCTTGTTTCTGCCAGACACAAGAGATTTGAACTGTTACCTGAATGTTGTTTCTGTCAGATATGAGAGAGATGACCTGTTACCTGAATTTTGTTTCTGTCAGATATGAGAGAGGTGAACTGTTACCTGATCTTGTTTCTATCAGACACGAGGGAGATGAACTGTTACCTGATCTTGATTTTGTCAGACACGAGAGATATGAACTGTTACCTAAATCTTGTTTCTGTCAGACACGAGAGAGATGAACAATTACCTTATCTTGTTTCTGTCAGATACGAGGGAGATGAACTGTTATCTGATCTTGTTTCTGTCAGACACGAGAGATATGAACTGTTACCTGAATCTTGTTTCTGTCAGATACGAGGGAGATGAACTGTTATCTGATCTTGTTTCTGTCAGGCCATGAGGAAGATGAACTGTTACCTGAATCTTGTTTCCCCCAGACATGAAGAAGATGAACTGTTACCTGAATCTTGTTTCTGTCAGACACGAGAGTGATGAACTGTTACCTGATCTTGTTTCTGCCAGACACGAGAGTGATGAACTGTTACCTGATCTTGTTTCTGCTAGACACGAGAGATATGAACTGTTACCTGAATCTTGTTTCTGTCAGATGTGAGAGAGATGAACTGTTACCTGAATCTTGTTTCTGTCAGATGTGAGAGAGATGAACTGTTACCTGAATCTTGTTTCTGTCAGATATGAGAGAGGTGAACTGTTACTTGATCTTGTTTCTGTCAGACACGAGGGAGATGAACTGTTACCTGATATTGATTTTGTCAGACACGAGAGATATGAACTGTTACCTGAATCTTGTTTCTGTCTGACACGAGAGAGATGAACTATTACCTGATCTTGTTTCTGTCAGATACGAGGGAGATGAACTGTTATCTGATCTTGTTTCTGTCAGACACGAGAGAGGTGAACTGTTACCTGAATCTTGTTTCTGTCAGATACGAGGGAGATGAACTGTTATCTGATCTTGTTTCTGTCAGATACGAGGGAGATGAACTGTTATCTGAATCTTGTTTCTGTCAGATACGAGGGAGATGAACTGTTATCTGAATCTTGTTTCTGTCAGATACGAGGGAGATGAACTGTTATCTGATCTTGTTTCTGTCAGACACGAGAGAGGTGAACTGTTACCTGAATCTTGTTTCTGTCAGATACGAGGGAGATGAAATGTTACTGATCTTGTTTCTGTCAGACACGAGAGAGATGAACTGTTACCTGAATCTTGTTTCTGTCAGACACGAGAGAGATGAACTGTTACTGATCTTGTTTCTGTCAGACACGAGGGAGATGAACTGTTACCTGATCTTGTTTCTGTCAGACACGAGAGATATGAACTGTTACCTGAATCTTGTTTCTGTCTGACACGAGAGAGATGAACTGTTACCTGAATCTTGTTTCTGTCAGACACGAGAGTGATGAACTGTTACCTGATCTTGTTTCTGCCACACACGAGAGTGATGAACTGTTACCTGATCTTGTTTCTGCCAGACACGAGAGATATGAACTGTTACCTGAATCTTGTTTCTGTCAGATATGAGAGAGATGAATTGTTACCTGAATCTTGTTTCTGTCAGATATGAGAGAGGTGAACTGTTACCTTATCTAGTTTCTGTCAGACACGAGGGAGATGAACTGTTACCTGA
>CM034541.1:10083631-10245980 GCA_020002185.1 Paraescarpia echinospica
AACTGTTATCTGATCTTGTTTCTGTCAGACACGAGAGAGATGAACTGTTACCTGAATCTTGTTTCTGTCAGATACGAGGGATATGAACTGTTATCTGATCTTGTTTCTGTCAGATACGAGGGAGATGAACTGTTATCTGATCTTGTTTCTGTCAGATACGAGGGAGATGAACTGTTATCTGAATCTTGTTTCTGTCAGATACGAGGGAGATGAACTGTTATCTGATCTTGTTTCTGTCAGATACGAGGGAGATGAACTGTTATCTGAATCTTGTTTCTGTCAGATACGAGGGAGATGAACTGTTATCTGAATCTTGTTTCTGTCAGATACGAGGGATATGAACTGTTATCTGATCTTGTTTCCTCCAGACATGAGGGAGATGAACTGTTACCTGAATCTTGTTTCCCCCAGACATGGGGGAGATGAACTGTTACCTGAATCTTGTTTCCCCCAGACATGAGGGAGATGAACTGTTACCTGAATCTTGTTTCCCCCAGACATGAGGGAGATGAACTGTTACCTGAACCTTGGTTCCCCCAGACATGAGGGAGATGAACTGTTACCTGAATCTTGTTTCCCCAGACATGAAGAAGATGAACTGTTACCTGATCTTGTTTCTGCCAGACACGAGAGTGATGAACTGTTACCTGATCTTGTTTCTGCCAGACACGAGAGATATGAACTGTTACCTGAATCTTGTTTCTGTCAGATATGAGAGAGATGAACTGTTACCTGAATTTTGTTTCTGTCAGATATGAGAGAGGTGAACTGTTATCTGATCTTGTTTCTGTCCGACACGAGGGAGATGAACTGTTACCTGATCTTGATTTTGTCAGACCCGAGAGATATGAACTGTTACCTGAATCTTGTTTCTGTCAGACACGAGAGAGATAAACAATTACCTGATCTTGTTTCTGTCAGATACGAGGGAGAGGAACTGTTATCTGATCTTGTTTCTGTCAGACACGAGAGAGGTGAAGTGTTACCTAAATCTTGTTTCTGTCAAATACGAGGGAGATGAACTGTTATCTGATCTTGTTTCTGTCAGGCCATGAGGAAGATGAACTGTTACCTGAATGTTGTTTCCCCCAGACATGAAGAAGATGAACTGTTACCTGAATCTTGTTTCTGTCAGACACGAGAGTGATGAACTGTTACCTGATCTTGTTTCTGCCAGACACGAGAGTGATGAACTGTTACCTGATCTTGTTTCTGCCAGACACGAGAGATATGAACTGTTACCTGAATCTTGTTTCTGTCAGATATGAGAGAGATGAACTGTTACCTGAATCTTGTTTCTTTCAGATATGAGAGAGGTGAACTGTTACCTGATCTTGTTTCTGTCAGACACGAGGGAGATGAACTGTTACCTGATATTGATTTTGTCAGACACGAGAGAGATGAACTGTTACCTGAATCTTGTTTCTGTCAGATACGAGGGAGATGAACTGTTATCTGATCTTGTTTCTGTCAGATACGAGGGAGATGAACTGTTATCTGATCTTGTTTCTGTCAGGCCATGAGGAAGATGAACAGTTACCTGAATCTTGTTTCCCCCAGACATGAAGAAGATGAACTGTTATCTGAATCTTGTTTCTGTCAGACACGAGAGTGATGAACTGTTACCTGATCTTGTTTCTGCCAGACACGAGAGTGATGAACTGTTACCTGAAGACACGAGAGATATGAACTGTTACCTGAATCTTGTTTCTGTCAGATATGAGAGAGATGAACTGTTACCTGAATCTTGTTTCTGTCAGATATGAGAGAGGTGAACTGTTACCTGAATCTTGTTTCTGTCAGACACGAGAGAGATGAACTATTACCTGATCTTGTTTCTGTCAGATACGAGGGAGATGAACTGTTATCTGATCTTGTTTCTGTCAGACACGAGAGAGGTGAACTGTTACCTGAATCTTGTTTCTGTCAGATACGAGGGAGATGAACTGTTATCTGATCTTGTTTCTGTCAGACACGAGAGAGATGAACTGTTACCTGAATCTTGTTTCTGTCAGATACGAGGGATATGAACTGTTATCTGATCTTGTTTCTGTCAGATACGAGGGAGATGAACTGTTATCTGATCTTGTTTCTGTCAGATACGAGGGAGATGAACTGTTATCTGAATCTTGTTTCTGTCAGATACGAGGGAGATGAACTGTTATCTGATCTTGTTTCTGTCAGATACGAGGGAGATGAATTGTTATCTGATCTTGTTTCTGTCAGTCACGAGAGAGGTGAACTGTTACCTGAATCTTGTTTCTGTCAGATACGAGGGAGATGAACTGTTATCTGATCTTGTTTCTGTCAGACACGAGAGAGATGAACTGTTACCTGAATCTTGTTTCTGTCAGATACGAGGGAGATGAACTGTTATCTGATCTTGTGTCCCCCAGACATGAGGGAGATGAACTGTTACCTGAATCTTGTTTCCCCCAGACATGAGTGAGATGAACTTTTACTTGAATCTTGTTTCCCACAGACATGAGGGAGATGAATTGTTACCTGAATCTTGTTTCCTCCAGATATGAGGGAGATGAACTGTTACCTGAATCTTGTTTCCCCCAGACATGAGGGAGATGAACTGTTACCTGAATCTTGTTTCCCCCAGACATGAGAGAGATGAACTGTTACCTGAATCTTGTTTCCTCCAGACATGAGGGAGATGAACTGTTACCTGAACCTTGGTTCCCCCAGACATGAGGGAGATGAACTGTTACCTGAATCTTGTTTCCCCCAGACATGAAGAAGATGAACTGTTACCTGATCTTGTTTCTGCCAGACACGAGAGTGATGAACTGTTACCTGATCTTGTTTCTGCCAGACACGAGAGATATCAACTGTTACCTAAATCTTGTTTCTGTCAGATATGAGAGAGATGAACTGATACCTTAATTTTGTTTTTGTCAGATATGAGAGAGGTGAACTGTTACCTGATCTTGTTTCTGTCCGACACGAGGGAGATAAACTGTTACCTGATCTTGATTTTGTCAGACCCGAGAGATATGAACTGTTACCTGAATCTTGTTTCTGTCAGACACGAGAGAGATAAACAATTACCTGATCTTGTTTCTGTCAGATACGAGGGAGATGAACTGTTATCTGATCTTGTTTCTGTCAGACACGAGAGAGGTGAACTGTTACCTAAATCTTGTTTCTGTCAAATACGAGGGAGATGAACTGTTATCTGATCTTGTTTCTGTCAGGCCATGAGGAAGATGAACTGTTACCTGAATCTTGTTTCCCCCAGACATGAAGAAGATGAACTGTTACCTGAATCTTGTTTCTGTCAGACACGAGAGTGATGAACTGTTACCTGATCTTGTTTCTGCCAGACACGAGAGATATGAACTGTTACCTGAATCTTGTTTCTGTCAGATATGAGAGAGATGAACTGTTACCTGAATCTTGTTTCTTTCAGATATGAGAGAGGTGAACTGTTACCTGATCTTGTTTCTGTCAGACACGAGGGAGATGAACTGTTACCTGATATTGATTTTGTCAGACACGAGAGAGATGAACTGTTACCTGAATCTTGTTTCTGTCAGATACGAGGGAGATGAACTGTTATCTGATCTTGTTTCTGTCAGATACGAGGGAGATGAACTGTTATCTGATCTTGTTTCTGTCAGGCCATGAGGAAGATGAACAGTTACCTGAATCTTGTTTCCCCCAGACATGAAGAAGATGAACTGTTATCTGAATCTTGTTTCTGACAGACACGAGAGTGATGAACTGTTACCTGATCTTGTTTCTGCCAGACACGAGAGTGATGAACTGTTACCTGATCTTGTTTCTGCCAGACACGAGAGATATGAACTGTTACCTGAATCTTGTTTCTGTCAGATATGAGAGAGATGAACTGTTACCTGAATCTTGTTTCTGTCAGATATGAGAGAGGTGAACTGTTACCTGAATCTTGTTTCTGTCAGACACGAGAGAGATGAACTATTACCTGATCTTGTTTCTGTCAGATACGAGGGAGATGAACTGTTATCTGATCTTGTTTCTGTCAGACACGAGAGAGGTGAACTGTTACCTGAATCTTGTTTCTGTCAGATACGAGGGAGATGAAATGTTATCTGATCTTGTTTCTGTCAGACACGAGAGAGATGAACTGTTACCTGAATCTTGTTTCTGTCAGATACGAGGGATATGAACTGTTATCTGATCTTGTTTCTGTCAGATACGAGGGAGATGAACTGTTATCTGAATCTTGTTTCTGTCAGATACGAGGGAGATGAACTGTTATCTGATCTTGTTTCTGTCAGACACGAGAGAGATGAACTGTTACCTGAATCTTGTTTCTGTCAGATACGAGGGAGATGAACTGTTATCTGATCTTGTTTCTGTCAGATACGAGGGAGATGAACTGTTATCTGAATCTTGTTTCTGTCAGACACGAGGGAGATGAACTGTTATCTGATCTTGTTTCTGTCAGATACGAGGGAGATGAATTGTTATCTGATCTTGTTTCTGTCAGTCACGAGAGAGGTGAACTGTTACCTGAATCTTGTTTCTGTCAGATACGAGGGAGATGAACTGTTATCTGATCTTTTTTCTGTCAGATATGAGGGAGATGAACTGTTATCTGATCTTGTTTCTGTCAGATACGAGGGAGATGAAATGTTATCTGAATCTTGTTTCTGTCAGATACGAGGGAGATGAACTGTTATGTGATCTTGTTTCTGTCAGATAAGAGGGAGATGAATTGTTATCTGATCTTGTTTCTGTCAGTCACGAGAGAGGTGAACTGTTACCTGAATCTTGTTTCTGTCAGATACGAGGGAGATGAACTGTTATCTGATCTTGTTTCTGTCAGACACGAGAGAGATGAACTGTTACCTGAAACTTGTTTCTGTCAGATACGAGGGAGATGAACTGTTATCTGATCTTGTTTCCCCCAGACATGAGGGAGATGAACTTTTACCTGAATCTTGTTTCCCACAGACATGAGGGAGATGAATTGTTACCTGAATCTTGTTTCCTCCAGACACGAGGGAGATGAACTGTTACCTGAATCTTGTTTCCCCCAGACATGAGGGAGATGAACTGTTACCTGAATCTTGTTTCCCCCAGACATGAGAGAGATGAACTGTTACCTGAATCTTGTTTCCTCCAGACATGAGGGAATTGAAACTGTTACCTGAACCTTGGTTCCCCCAGACATGAGGGAGATTAACTGTTACCTGAATCTTGTTTCCCCCAGACATGAAGAAGATGAACTGTTACCTGATCTTGTTTCTGCCAGACACGAGAGTGATGAACTGTTACCTGATCTTGTTTCTGCCAGACACGAGAGATATCAACTGTTACCTGAATTTTGTTTCTGTCAGATATGAGAGAGATGAATTGTTACCTGAATCTTGTTTCTGTCAGATATGAGAGAGGTGAACTGTTACCTGATCTTGTTTCTGTCAGACACGAGGGAGATGAACTGTTACCTGATATTGATTTTGTCAGACACGAGAGAGATGAACTATTACCTGATCTTGTTTCTGTCAGATACGAGGGAGATGAACTGTTATCTGATCTTGTTTCTGTCAGACACGAGAGAGGTGAACTGTTACCTGAATATTGTTTCTGTCAGATACGAGGGAGATGAACTGTTATCTGATCTTGTTTCTGTTAGACACGAGAGATATGAACTGTTACCTGAATCTTGTTTCTGTCAGATACGAGGGAGATGAACTGTTATCTGATCTTGTTTCTGTCAGGCCATGAGGAAGATGAACTGTTACCTGAATCTTGTTTCCCCCAGACATGAAGAAGATGAACTGTTACCTGAATCTTGTTTCTGTCAGACACGAGAGTGATAAACTGTTACCTGATCTTGTTTCTGCCAGACACGAGAGTGATGAACTGTTACCTGATCTTGTTTCTGCCAGACACGAGAGATATGAACTGTTACCTGAATCTTGTTTCTGTCAGATATGAGAGAGATGAACTGTTACCTGAATCTTGTTTCTTTCAGATATGAGAGAGGTGAACTGTTACCTGATCTTGTTTCTGTCAGACACGAGGGAGATGAACTGTTACCTGATATTGATTTTGTCAGACACGAGAGAGATGAACTGTTACCTGAATCTTGTTTCTGTCAGATACGAGGGAGATGAACTGTTATCTGATCTTGTTTCTGTCAGATACGAGGGAGATGAACTGTTATCTGATCTTGTTTCTGTCAGGCCATGAGGAAGATGAACAGTTACCTGAATCTTGTTTCCCCCAGACATGAAGAAGATGAACTGTTATCTGAATCTTGTTTCTGTCAGACACGAGAGTGATGAACTGTTACCTGATCTTGTTTCTGCCAGACACGAGAGTGATGAACTGTTACCTGAATCTTGTTTCTGTCAGATATGAGAGAGATGAACTGTTACCTGAATCTTGTTTCTGTCAGATATGAGAGAGGTGAACTGTTACCTGAATCTTGTTTCTGTCAGGCACGAGAGAGATGAACTATTACCTGATCTTGTTTCTGTCAGATACGAGGGAGATGAACTGTTATCTGATCTTGTTTCTGTCAGACAAGAGAGAGGTGAACTGTTACCTGAATCTTGTTTCTGTCAGATACGAGGGAGATGAACTGTTATCTGATCTTGTTTCTGTCAGACACGAGAGAGATGAACTGTTACCTGAATCTTGTTTCTGTCAGATACGAGGGATATGAACTGTTATCTGATCTTGTTTCTGTCAGATACGAGGGAGATGAACTGTTATCTGATCTTGTTTCTGTCAGATACGAGGGAGATGAACTGTTATCTGAATCTTGTTTCTGTCAGATACGAGGGAGATGAACTGTTATCTGATCTTGTTTCTGTCAGATACGAGGGAGATGAACTGTTATCTGATCTTGTTTCTGTCAGTCACGACAGAGGTGAACTGTTACGTGAATCTTGTTTCTGTCAGATACGAGGGAGATGAACTGTTATCTGATCTTGTTTCTGTCCGACACGAGTGAGATGAACTGTTACCTGAATCTTGTTTCTGTCAGATACGAGGGAGATGAACTGTTATCTGATCTTGTGTCCCCCAGACATGAGGGAGATGAACTTTTACCTGAATCTTGTTTCCCACAGACATGAGGGAGAAGAACTGTTACCTGAATCTTGTTTCCTCCAGACATCAGGGAGATGAACTGTTACCTGAATCTTGTTTCCCCCAGACATGAGGGAGATGAATTGTTACCTGAATCTTGTTTCCCCCAGACATGAGGGAGATGAACTGTTACCTGAATCTTGTTTCCCCCAGACATGAGGGAGATGAATTGTTACCTGAATCTTGTTTCTGTCAGATATGAGAGAGGTGAACTGTTACCTGATCTTGTTTCTGTCAGACACGAGGGAGATGAACTGTTACCTGATATTGATTTTGTCAGACACGAGAGATATGAACTGTTACCTGAATCTTGTTTCTGTCAGACACGAGAGAGATGAACTATTACCTGATCTTGTTTCTGTCAGATACGAGGGAGATGAACTGTTATCTGATCTTGTTTCTGTCAGACATGAGAGATGTGAACTGTTACCTGAATCTTGTTTCTGTCAGATACGAGGGAGATGAACTGTTATCTGATCTTGTTTCTGTCAGACACGAGAGAGATGAACTGTTACCTGAATCTTGTTTCTGTCAGATACGAGGGATATGAACTGTTATCTGATCTTGTTTCTGTCAGATACGAGGGAGATGAACTGTTATCTGAATCTTGTTTCTGTCAGATACGAGGGAGATGAACTGTTATCTGATCTTGTTTCTGTCAGATACGAGGGAGATGAACTGTTATCTGATCTTGTTTCTGTCAGACACGAGAGAGGTGAACTGTTACCTGAATCTTGTTTCTGTCAGATACGAGGGAGATGAACTGTTATCTGATCTTGTTTCTGTCAGACACGAGAGAGATGAACTGTTACCTGAATCTTGTTTCTGTCAGATATGAGGGAGATGAACTGTTATCTGATCTTGTGTTCCCCAGACATGAGGGAGATGAACTGTTACCTGAATCTTGTTTCCCCCAGACATGAGGGAGATGAACTTTTACTTGAATCTTGTTTCCCACAGACATGAGGGAGATGAACTGTTACCTGAATCTTGTTTCCTCCAGACATGAGGGAGATGAACTGTTACCTGAATCTTGTTTCCCCCAGACATGGGGGAGATGAACTGTTACCTGAATCTTGTTTCCCCCAGACATGAGGGAGATGAACTGTTACCTGAATCTTGTTTCCCCCAGACATGAGGGAGATGAACTGTTACCTGAACCTTGGTTCCCCCAGACAAGAGGGAGATGAACTGTTACCTGAATCTTGTTTCCCCCAGACATGAAGAAGATGAACTGTTACCTGATCTTGTTTCTGCCAGACACGAGAGGGATGAACTGTTTCCTGATCTTGTTTCTGCCAGACACGAGAGATATGAACTGTTACCTGAATCTTGTTTCTGTCAGATATGAGAGAGATGAACTGTTACCTGAATTTTGTTTCTGTCAGATATGAGAGAGGTGAACTGTTACCTGATCTTGTTTCTGTCCGACACGAGGGAGATGAACTGTTACCTGATCTTGATTTTGTCAGACCCGAGAGATATGAACTGTTACCTGAATCTTGTTTCTGTCAGACACGAGAGAGATAAACAATTACCTGAACTTGTTTCTGTCAGATACGAGGGAGATGAACTGTTATCTGATCTTGTTTCTGTCAGACACGAGAGAGGTGAACTGTTACCTAAATCTTGTTTCTGTCAGATACGAGGGAGATGAACTGTTATCTGATCTTGTTTCTGTCAGGCCATGAGGAAGATGAACTGTTACCTGAATCTTGTTTCCCCCAGACATGAAGAAGATGAACTGTTTCCTGAATCTTGTTTCTGTCAGACACGAGAGTGATGAACTGTTACCTGATCTTGTTTCTGCCAGACACGAGAGTGATGAACTGTTACCTGATCTTGTTTCTGCCAGACACGAGAGATATGAATTGTTACCTGAATCTTGTTTCTGTCAAATATGAGAGAGATGAACTGTTACCTGAATCTTGTTTCTTTCAGATATGAGAGAGGTGAACTGTTACCTGATCTTGTTTCTGTCAGACACGAGTGAGATGAACTGTTACCTGATATTGATTTTGTCAGACATGAGAGAGATGAACTGTTATCTGATCTTGTTTCTGTCAGATACGAGGGAGATGAATTGTTATCTGATCTTGTTTCTGTCAGTCACGAGAGAGGTGAACTGTTACCTGAATCTTGTTTCTGTCAGATACGAGGGAGATGAACTGTTATCTGATCTTTTTTCTGTCAGATACGAGGGAGATGAACTGTTATCTGATCTTGTTTCTGTCAGATACGAGGGAGATGAACTGTTATCTGAATCTTGTTTCTGTCAGATACGAGGGAGATGAACTGTTATCTGATCTTGTTTCTGTCAGATACGAGGGAGATGAATTGTTATCTGATCTTGTTTCTGTCAGTCACGAGAGAGGTGAACTGTTACCTGAATCTTGTTTCTGTCAGATACGAGGGAGATGAACTGTTATCTGATCTTGTTTCTGTCAGACACGAGAGAGATGAACTGTTACCTGAATCTTGTTTCTGTCAGATACGAGGGAGATGAACTGTTATCTGATTTTGTGTCCCCCAGACATAAGGGAGATGAACTGTTACCTGAATCTTGTTTCCCCCAGACATGAGGGAGATGAACTTTTACCTGAATCTTGTTTCCCACAGACATGAGGGAGATGAATTGTTACCTGAATCTTGTTTCCTCCAGACATGAGGGAGATGAACTGTTACCTGAATCTTGTTTCCCCCAGACATGAGGGAGATGAACTGTTACCTGAATCTTGTTTCCCCCAGACATGAGAGAGATGAACTGTTACCTGAATCTTGTTTCCTCCAGACATGAGGGAGATGAACTGTTACCTGAACCTTGGTTCCCCCAGACATGAGGGAGATGAACTGTTACCTGAATCTTGTTTCCCCCAGACATGAAGAAGATGAACTGTTACCTGATCTTGTTTCTGCCAGACACGAGAGTGATGAACTGTTACCTGATCTTGTTTCTGCCAGACACGAGAGATATCAACTGTTACCTGAATTTTGTTTCTGTCAGGTATGAGAGAGATGAACTGTTACCTTAATTTTGTTTTTGTCAGATATGAGAGAGGTGAACTGTTACCTGATCTTGTTTCTGTCCGACACGAGGGAGATAAACTGTTACCTGATCTTGATTTAGTCAGACCCGAGAGATATGAACTGTTACCTGAATCTTGTTTCTGTCAGACACGAGAGAGATAAACAATTACCTGATCTTGTTTCTGTCAGATACGAGGGACATGAACTGTTATCTGATCTTGTTTCTGTCAGACACGAGAGAGTTGAACTGTTATCTGAATCTTGTTTCTGCCAGATACGAGGGAGATGAACTGTTATCTGATCTTGTGTCCCCCAGACATGAGGGAGATGAACTGTTACCTGAATCTTGTTTCCCCCAGACATGAGGGAGATGAACTGTTACCTGAATCTTGTTTCCCCAGACATGAGGGAGATGAACTGTTATCTGAATCTTGTTTCCCCCAGACATGAAGAAGATGAACTGTTACCTGATCTTGTTTCTGCCAGACACGAGAGTGATGAACTGTTACCTGATCTTGTTTCTGCCAGACACGAGAGATATGAACTGTTACCTGAATCTTGTTTCTGTCAGATATGAGAGAGATGTACTGTTACCTGAATTTTGTTTCTGTCAGATATGAGAGAGGTGAACTGTTACCTGATCTTGTTTCTGTCCGACACGAGGGAGATGAACTGTTACCTGATCTTGATTTTGTCAGACCCGAGAGATATGAACTGTTACCTGAATCTTGTTTCTGTCAGACACGAGAGAGATAAACAATTACCTGATCTTGTTTCTGTCAGATACGAGGGAGATGAACTGTTATCTGATCTTGTTTCTGTCAGACACGAGAGAGGTGAACTGTTACCTAAATCTTGTTTCTGTCAGATACGAGGGAGATGAACTGTTATCTGATCTTGTTTCTGTCAGGCCATGAGGAAGATGAACTGTTACCTGAATCTTGTTTCCCCCACACATGAAGAAGATGAACTGTTACCTGAATCTTGTTTCTGTCAGACACGAGAGTGATGAACTGTTACCTGATCTTGTTTCTGCCAGACACGAGAGTGATGAACTGTTACCTGATCTTGTTTCTGCCAGACACGAGAGATATGAACTGTTACCTGAATCTTGTTTCTGTCAGATATGAGAGAAATGAACTGTTACCTGAATCTTGTTTCTGTCAAATATGAGAGAGGTGAACTGTTACCTGATCTTGTTTCTGTCAGACACGAGGGAGATGAACTGTTACCTGATATTGATTTTGTCAGACACGAGAGATATGAACTGTTACCTGATCTTGTTTCTGTCAGATACGAGGGAGATGAACTGTTATCTGAATCTTGTTTCTGTCAGATGCGAGGGAGAAGAACTGTTACCTAAATCTTGTTTCTGTCAGATACGAGGGAGATGAACTGTTATCTGATCTTGTTTCTGCCAGACACGAGAGATATGAACTGTTACCTGAATCTTGTTTCTGCCAGACACGAGAGATATGAACTGTTACCTGAATCTTGTTTCTGTCAGATATGAGAGATATGAACTGTTACCTGAATCTTGTTTCTGTCAGATATGAGAGAGATGAATTTTACCTGAATCTTGTTTCTGTCAGATATGAGAGAGGTGAACTGTTACCTGATCATGTTTCTGTCAGACACGAGGGAGTTGATCTGTTATCTGAT
The DNA here is from genome assembly GCA_020002185.1 of Paraescarpia echinospica. NCBI lineage: Eukaryota > Metazoa > Annelida > Polychaeta > Sabellida > Siboglinidae > Paraescarpia > Paraescarpia echinospica. Next base: position 10,095,419 of record CM034541.1, read on the forward strand.
CTTGTTTCTGTCAGACACATGAGATATGAACTGTTACCTGAATCTTGTTTCTGTCAGACACGAGAGAGATGAACTATTAACTGATCTTGTTTCTGTCAGATACGAGGGAGATGAACTGTTATTTGATATTGTTTCTGTCAGACACGAGAGAGGTGAACTGTTACCTGAATCTTGTTTCTGTCAGATACGAGGGAGATGAACTGTTATCTGATCTTGTGTCCCCCAGACATGAGGGAGATGAACTGTTACCTGAATCTTGTTTCCCCCAGACATGAGGGAGATGAACTTTTACCTGAATCTTGTTTCCCACAGACATGAGGGAGATGAACTGTTACCTGAATCTTGTTTCCTCCAGACATGAGGGAGATGAACTGTTACCTGAATCTTGTTTCCTCCAGACATGAGGGAGATGAACTGTTACCTGAATCTTGTTTCCCCCAGACATGAGGGAGATGAACTGTTACCTGAATCTTGTTTCCCCCAGACATGAGGGAGATGAACTGTTACCTGAATCTTGTTTCCCCAGACATGAGGGAGATGAACTGTTATCTGAATCTTGTTTCCCCCAGACATGAGGGAGATGAACTGTTACCTGAATCTTGTTTCCCCCAGACATGAGGGAGATGAACTGTTACCTGAATCTTGTTTCCCCCAGACATGAGGGAGATGAACTGTTACCTGAATCTTGTTTCCCCCAGACATGAGGGAGATGACCTGTTACCAGAAGGCCTACAACATGACGGTGACACGTCGCCGCACAGAGCGCCTGAGGTGTGAACACCCCTTTAGCAACCCCCTCACCAAGAAGCTGTGCTGCTGCTCCTTGGGGGAAGGGTGGGGTGAGCCGTGTGAGCCGTGCCCCAGGCCAAGGACACGTAAGCCATATGACACCTCACAGGGGTGATCTCATAAGTGTGCAGAGTAAATTATTTTAACATTCTATACTATATATAATGTGGCGATCATTTATTTTAATTAATTGATTTATTATAATTAATCTGTTGTTATTTACTTTGATAGCTTCTATACACGTGTTTATTTATGTATTTATTTTAGTTTTTTTAAACACTATATGATTTATTTGGTAGTAATAAATGCATATTTTCTGCACATTAGTATTTTAAATATGTATGGTTTTATATTTATTAATTTATTTGTAATAACCACTGCACAGCACAGCCCAGAACAATTATTTGGACGAGGCACAATATAAGAAAGGTATTATTATTATTATTAAGAAAATGTCATGGCGTTTAGTAACAGTTCAAACCACCCATACACCCCATAGTAGGCCCATACCAATGCCATTTTGTGTGATGGTTACCAAGCTCACAACCAGTTTAAATGCAAGGAGTATAGTAAACAAAAGAAATAAAATAAACATTATGGTAGAAGATTTTGACCCTCACATAATAGGTATAACCGAATCATGGACCACCACCGATATATCAGATGCCGAATTGGGACTGACAGGATATGTAATGTTTAGGAAAGATAGAATAGGAAGAAAGGGAGGTGGAGTTATTTTATATATTAAATAATCTATCCAGGCTTATGAAATAAAATTAGAAAGAGAAGCAGATTGCAAAAAAGCTGTATGGTGTAACATAGTTACAGGAAACTCAACGTTAACAATTGGGTTAGTTTATCGAAGTCCAAACATAAGCATAGAAGAGAATGAACAAATACAAAACGCTATAAGGGAAGTAAGCAAACGGGACTGTATTATTATGGGGGATTTTAACCACGGGCATGTACAATGGAAATCTGTACAGAGTACGGGGAGTGAGGACCACAAGTTTTTAGTTTTAGTACAAGATACTTTCATTTCTCAACATGTGCTAGAACCAACCAGAGGTGAGAATGTGTTATACATAGTTTTGTCCTCAGAGAATGAATTAGTTGACAATGTCAAGATATGTGAGCCACTGGGGAGTAGTGATCACAACCAGATACATTTTACCATCAAAGTAAAATCAGAAAGGAATAGTAAAAAGTAGTATAGGAGAAATTTCCACAAAGGAAGGTATAAGGACATGAGGAAATATTTAGCAAAGATAGACTGGAACAGCACACTGAAGCATAAGACAGCAACAGAATGTTGGAATATTTTAAAGAGTGAAATTAAGTGCATAGCCGATAAATTTGTATCCTTAAAAAAACAAGGGAAACGGTCCAAAAAGAAATACTTATCGAAAGAAGCCATTAGAAAAATTAAGTGTAAGCAAATGATGTGGAAGTCATATAGATGTACTGGAAATGATGAAGACTACAACATTTATAAAGAAGCACTTAACCATGCTACAGCTGAAATTATAAATTCAAAGAGAAGCTATGAAAAAAAAAATAGCTAGTAATATAAAACATGACAGCAAGAGTTTTTATGCATATGTTCGAAGATAAACCCATCTCAACATGGGTTTTTAAAAGTGAGGTCATGCTTAATAAATATGTTATGTTTTTTGGAAGACATCACTAAGTGGGTAGATGAGGGATCACCAGTAGATATCATCTACTTTGATTTTCAAAAAGCTTTCGACAAAGTACCACATCAAAGATTACTGCTTAAACTAAAGGCCCATGGCATAGGAAAGGGTATAATAACTGGATAGAAAAATGGCTGATTGACAGAAGACAACGTGTAGTAGTTGATGATGGGGAGGCTTCAAACTGGAAATCATTATTGAGTGGGGTACCACAGGGATCAGTACTAGGACCTATATTATTCTTAATATATATCAACGATTTGGATGATGATATAACAAGCAAGGTGTTGAAATTTGTGGATGATACAAGTGTTTAGAAGGATTAAAAGTGATGGAGATAGACAGCATTTACAAGATGATCTTGACAAGTTGATCAAATGGTCTGAAAAGCAGCAAATGCTGTTAAATTTTGGGAATATTTTAGTGCTGATATGAAGGTTTCAGAGCAGTGCGGAATTGCAGCTTCAAAGGGAAATCAAATCCTTGGATTAATTAGGTGAAATGTAGCGAGTAAGGAAAAAGAACTAATAATACCACTGTACAAAACAATAGTGAGGCCTCATTTAGAATATTGTATACAAGCATGGAGGCCATATCGCAAGAAGGACATAGATATGCAAGAAAAAGTACAGAGGAGAGTGACTAAAATGATTCCAAAACTGAGGGATCTTAGTTATGAAATTCGCCTAAAAAAAATGTGGTTTAACAACACTAGAGACCAGGAGATTGAGAGGAGAACAGATAGAAGTGTTTAAAATATTGAATGGTTGTGAAAATATTGATAGAAATATGTTTTTTTTAGTTAAGAAAGATAGAAGGACCAGAGGACATGAAGTTACATTAGTAAAGGAGCAGTGTAGATTAGATATAAGAAAGTTCTCATTTTCACAAAGGACTGTAAATGAATGGAACAGATTATCTGCTGATTGTGTGGGTGCTAGTAGCGTGAATATGTTTAAAAATAAAATCCACACATACCTCAGAAGGGCGGGATACACATAGATAAAAGAGTTGGACTCTCGATAAGCCAAAGGGCTTCCTTGTCCACCTGCCACCTAGAGTTAATTCTCTGGGTGGCAATCTTGTTAAATCTTTTTAAAAATAACCACCATGCTTTTCTGATATTCCTGTCACTGGCACTTTAATATATGTTCCATTCAGTAGGTGGCACTACTGTGACAATTTATTTTCTCTATGATACCTAGTGATGACAAAACCAACACATCACAACTTACTGCTCTGTACTGGAGACTTTGCAGACTGATGCAACTATGCCTTATGAGTGTGTTGATAACGTACGTGTGGCTCAGGAATTATATAACCAACTGAAAAAGGTGTGGCGAACACATCTTAAATTGTTCCAGGAGGAACTGTGTACTATCATCACACAATGTATAGTTGTTGCGGTTCTCCAAGTATTGTGTCTGGATGTACGATCCAGACACCTGGAGAGCAACCACGTTTCACACTTTTAGTTCACACCAGAAATCTTAGTGTCATGTGATTTTGCTGTAAATGTCTGATGTCTGATCATTTTCTACTCCATTATTTATGAACGACACATGATGAATGGGCTGAATGACTGGTGATGTCTTGTTTTAGATGAGTACGTCACCCTGTGTGGGACGAGAGTTCACAATCCCATGGGTACGTATTACAGGCATCAGAAAAAATAACAAGAAAATGGGTAATAATGGACAAAAAATGTTTTCGCTAGAATATAAAGTAACAGGAGAGAAAGTAACAGAACGAAAGTAACATCTTTTGTCAGGAAATAAACTTACAAATATAAAGTAACAAGGAATATAACAACATTGTAATATATATATATAATAATAATGGTTTATTACAGAAACTGTGATACATTCCAATCAATTACATACATAGATTGCCATGGTTTCTGTAATGAGGGTATAAAGCTGATTAGCCCTCACAATACATGTGATACATAGGTAAATTCCATGGTGCAAGATAACAATTTGTGTGATTGAAGAAAGAAGAAAAACAGAAACATGAATCACAACAGTACTATTTTCATGAATACTTCATGTAAAATAGCAACAAAGAATGCTATTTATATATGTCATTAATATTATGTACTAGCAAAAAAATTCTTAAGTTGACGTTTAAACGTTGCTAATGCATAATTACAATTACAATCCACTGTTGTCGCCATATAGTTCCATAATTTAACACCTCAATATCTAATGGTTTTATATAATACATTACTTTTTGAAATCGGCACGTAGTAATTCTGCGTTGCGTGTCCTATGTTCGTGTAGTTCGTTATTTCTAATGAACATCCTTGTCATAACTGACGGAAACATATTATTAACGATTTTGTACATAAACAGCACAACCGTGTATTCGTAGATTTTTCTTATTGGTAAAATGGACAGCTTCTTGAAGAGTTCGTCTGTGTGCGCTCTGTATGGAGCTGACATAATTAACCGAATTGCATACTTTTGCAATTTGAATAAAGAACTAAGATGTGTATTATATGCTCCTCCCCACACTTTGACACAATATATAAAAAAATGTATAGTATAACGTTACAAGGGATGATCTACTCAGGGTTTTTCTAGCTTTTCTTATAATTCCAACGGCTTTGGCTATTTTAGATTTTATATACTGTATATGAAAAGTCCAGGACAAATTAGCATCGATTAAAATTCCTAAGAATTTTGTGTTTTCTACTTGAGTAATTTGTAGTTCATCAATAAGGATGGCAGTTGGATTGGATACCTTTTTATTTACTGATTTGAAGACAATAAAATGTGTTTTACTGATATTTAAAGATAGTTTATTACTCTTTAACCAAATAACTAATTTTTGCAGTTCATGATTCATCACAGTTTCTAGCTTAATATATATTGACGGGTCAATATCATCTTTGGTAATCTTTTCAGCCAAAGATGGTCCAACCTGAACATAATAGTTATTGAAGTAATTGGCAAATTATCTTTTTATCGGTTATTAATTGATTATTAATAGTTATCTTCGGAGATTGGGGAGGTTTTTTATTTTTATTGATTATTTGCTTAATAAGTTGCCATGATTTCAGAAGATTTGATTGATTTTGCTTTAATAACTGTTGATAGTGATTTCTTTCTGCTCTTCTTAAAATTGAGTTAAGCTTATTGCGGTATGCTTTATAGTTAGTTTCATTAGTAAGGGTAGGTGCTTTTTTGTAGTAGGCGAATAGTTTATTTTTAAATTTTATGGAGGTCTTCAGCCCATGTGATAGCCATGGTTTCCTATTACTGTATTTTTGTTTAATCTTTACTTCAGGAAAGCAGTTAAGATAATGCTTACCAAACTGTGAATAGAAAGCAGCATATGCATTATTTGGGTCATCAAGTAACAAGATACCAGTCAGCATTAGTTAGACTTTTTGTAAACTTTGCTATGTTCTGATCGGTATAAAACCTCTTAGTTATGTATGTTGTGTTTACATAAGTTGAACAACTATTATTATCGACATAGAAGACAGGAAAATGATCTGATATATCTGTATATAGTATACCAGAACAGGTTTCTGTGCTATTTATAGTTAGGTTATTAGTACAAATGTTGTCAATAAGTGTGGCAGAAGTAGCAGTTACTCTAGTTGGCTTGCTAATGAGAGGAATATATGACATGGTATACATACATTCAAGAAATTCTGAGCTAGGTACATGTTTATCCACATTTAGCAGATTGATATTGAAATCACCCATGAGATAACACAGGCAATTCTCTTTATGGATATTTAAAAAAATAGCATGCAAGATTGAGGTGAATACATTGATGTCTTTGTCTGGCGGCCTGTACACAACTCCTATAATAACGTTCCTTTTATATGTAAATATACCTTTGTCCAACTCAATAAATACACACTCTATATCTTCATTACTTTTGTCTAAATCTTCTCTTCGTTTGTAGAGAAGCGAATCTTTTATGCAGACTGCCACGCCACCACCCTTTTTCTTGTTTGTGTAGTTATTTACCATATGGTAACCTGCAATGTTATAAGTATCAACATTGCTTTCCTGCAGCCACGTTTCAGAGAATCCAATTATTGAAAAAGAGTGATTGAGATTGGCAAAGTAATTTCCAAATTGTTGGTGGTGGCGAGGCATACTTCTGATATTGACATGAACAACAGAGAATGTGGTATCTGTTACACCAATTTGTATGCATGACTTATTAAAGGTATCTTCTATATGGTAATTACACTTATTCATGTTTTGAGTGAATTCACAATAGTAATTTGTATCTGGATCAGAGCGGTATGCTTTATAGTTAGGATGTCTGTATCTGACTCACTGTTGATTTCAAACGGTACGAAAGCTTTCTTTTCTAGTTCTTGGAATGAGAAAGAAATATTAACATGGATCCAACTTTCAGATATGGCATCTATAAATTCACAGTCATTGTCGAGATGATTGTATGGAAAAATGTTAGACATACATTTTATACAATACCAATACTCATAGTAATCTCGAATATTTTGTTTGTTCACTACTGTGATACAATTAATGTGATAATACCCTTTACAGGTAATGCATTGTAGTACAGTGGAGCAACTATGCACTCTCTTTTTACATATTTGGCAAAAGCCTTTATCTCTATCCATTATCGATCGGTGTAAACATATGTTCTTGCTGTGATTCAAAGAGTGCTAAAAGAATTAGTCAGTAATTCATAGTACGTAACTCGTAGGAATAAAGCAAGGTGGATTTCATTACTATCAATATACTTGTATGTTAATTTCACCCATTTGTATTAGAGTAATAGAATCATGATCTCCATTAGTAGTGTATGTGCTGCACGATAGACAAATACATATACACGTTGTGTAAATGATGTCAAATGTCATACCATTAATGGCATACAGAGAGTCCAGCGTTAGACAGCCAGTTTGGCGAGTTCTGATTGGTTCTTGATTTGGACGACCCGATTGGAAGTGTCCCGTATCAGTATATTCCCGTCTACTGTCCAAACGTCATTTAGTTTGCTGGTCTTTTTGGCTCTCTGCGCATTTCGGAATCCCCGAAATGCGCAGAGAGTTGCGCCTGGAATATTGCTTGAGGGCGTCCGCCTTCTCTTCAAGGTCTACAACACGATCTCGGAGATCGGCGATCTGCTTGTCTTTAGCTCCGACTATTCTTCTGAGGTCAGCAACTTCCTGTCTCAGTTCGTTGACCATTACTACACAGTTGTTGATATTGTCTAGCTGGTCGCTGTGCTGCGTGGCTTTGGTCGGTGTATTGCGTAATTACAGGGCAGTGACAGAAGAATGTTCAATTCAGGCACCGATCACTGCTGTCCACCAAGCCGCGGCAGAGACAGTGGTCACGGTCGACTGACGACACCAAGCATCATCATAAAACTCGGCATTCTACCTACCACAGAAAGTTCACAACTTCAATGGGCTCTGCATCGTGAATCCGCCTGCTATTATGAAGGCTCAGATCATAATTATTGAATGAGTAGTATGTACGTTTTGCCAATATTTGAAGTAATGTTGGAGCACGAACACAGCGCTGGTCAGGTCCAATCTCACACCACGTGACGATATATGTATATATATATTGACTGAATTTCAATGTCATACTAGGATAGTTGACATGCCCAGAATCTTACATCATAATCAAAATTATACACATGACCTATGTCAAGCTTTGGCTTGCCGACAATGTTCAATGTACATTACTAGAGTGTCAACTGTGTTTTGTCGCAAAGAGAAACATTTCGGGCCAGAATTTCAATAAAGTATATAACAGAATGTCCAACAACGTCACATGTGCTGCAGCCATTTTGTAAGCTTAATGGACCTTGTTGCTAAGCGACCAGTAATATAATAATGGATCCATCAATTGTGGTTGTTTCAGAAATTGATGAGTGCAAGATTATGCCAAGACTGTGTGAGAACGGTCGCTGTATCAACACTGTTGGCAGCTTCAGGTGTCAATGTCCAAAGGGTTACACCTATGCCAGCAATCTGCATGTCTGCAATGGTAAATACAATGATAATCGCATACGCTTCTTGCAGTAGTAAAATTTGAGTGGATTTAAAAAAATTGATATATATTAATAAAAATGCAAAAAGTGATATATATTAAAAACATATTGACATAATGTCTGATGCCATGTGATGATAGTTATTCCAGTTGTCTCTTTTTATTGATGTCTAAATGTTAACACAGTTGGCATACTGTAATAAAGTGCTAAAAATACATGTTTGCCTATTTTAAAAATAATTCTGTATTCTGAGATTCTGCACATATTGCATGCAATTACTTGTTAAAGTTGGTCACACTAGGACACCCATTTGACGGTTGTCTTGTTCACTGGCAGATATCAACGAGTGTACGAAGCGTCGTCCGCCATGTATCGGCAATGCTGAGTGTGTTAACACGCCCGGAAGTTTCTACTGCGAGTGTCCGATTGGGTACCGACTCGCTTCCAACAAGAGGCTGTGTGTCGGTACGTAGTGTTCCTCTCTCAGGTACTGTTTCTTCTCACCATGTCATTTAGTATGAACCCCGGTGTTCAAAGCATGTCATGCCCAATGTAAAGCTGCCAGATAATGTCCTGTAAAACTACCTACATTGTAAAATAAAAATGTTATTGTAATACTAAACAACATTCCAAGGGGTGTTAATTTTGTTCAGATTTCTACGGGGGTGGTAAATTAACCTAATTAAAAAGTTGGTGGTTTTCGTGATTGTAGTAACTAGTAACAAACTAGTAATTTGTAAACTCAGTGTGCAAGTTGGCAGAGATGCACATCTTCGAGTTGCACATTCAAGCATGTTATTAGATATTATTCGTGCATTTTATGAAATGATGACCATTGGCATTGATGCATTGGAACTTGGTGAATAAGGGGGGACTGAGGCTCACCAAAAACTCCAACTCTACCCGCCTTGCCAAAATATTGAAGGGGTTACTCCTATCTCCAGCCTCTCACTGGACTTACATATACAATGTGTTGATCTTACAACACTAATCCAATTTATGATGTCACTGTTAATGGACTGTAATAAATGTCGGGTTAAATATTTTGGTGTTTTGTAATGGAAGATTTGTTTCCATAGAAACTGCCCACATTACTCTCCTGCTTAATGGTACCTGATCGATGGCAAAATAACTAAATACGTATATAACTTGATGTTTTGCCTTCCACCTTTGGCTGATTCTTTGTTTTTAGTTCTACCACTGAACATCATAAGGGGTGGTCGTATAAATTCCCAAATTCCCAAAATACATTAAACATTTTGCGAGTGTGGGTGGTTTGGTCATCACAACATATCATGGGAAAATAAATTCCAATAGTGGTGCCAACTACCTAACAAGTGAAACATGTTATTAATGTAAATTAACTTTTTTTGTCATAAGAATAACAAGTCTCATTATTGGTATTTGTTGCCAAAAAACAAGTTTGTTTCTCGTAGTTTACAAAAAGTTATTAAACAAATTAACAAAAACATTCAAATGCTCTGGTCATTGCACCATAGAATGTGTACAGAACATGGATTTTCAAGAATTATAATTATATATATAATCAATAAAGAATGGCAGTGTTACCAAATTTGCCTGCATTTACTCAAAATTGTTGACATTTTGTTTGCTGCCATGGAAATGGTGGGTTTGGAAGAAAAAGTTCAAGGTTTTTTTACTCAGTAAGACCCATTCCACATTTTGTGAAGAACAAAATTGGTCTATTTACATAAATTAAGAAACAATCCTATTTACCTGCCGTGTCTAGCATTAATAGATGATGAGATGTTGTGACTTGTGTTGCCAGACATAGATGAGTGCGTGGAGAGACATGCTGTGTGCACCAATGGACAGTGCCTCAACCTCATCGGCAGCTTCAGTTGTGTCTGTCGCAACGGCTACAGACTGTCCCCACGGAAAGACCAGTGTCTCGGTAAGTCACTATGGCTCCTACCGATTGCCTCCACAGAAAGACCAATGTCTTGGTAAGTCATAATGAATACAGGTTGTCACCACAGAAAGATCAGTGTCTTGGTAAGTCACAATGGCTACAGGCAGTTCCCACAGAAAGACCAGTGTCTCTGTAAGTCACAATCGCTACAGGCAGTCCCCAGAGAAAGACCCGTGTCTCTGTACACCGCAATCGCTACAGGCAGTCTCCAGAGAAAGACCAGTGTCTCTGTACATCATAATCGCTACAGGCAGTCCCCAGAGAAAGACCAGTGTCTCTGTACATCACAATCGCTACAGGCAGTCCCCAGAGAAAAACCCGTGTCTCTGTACACCGCAATCGCTACAGGAGGTCTCCAGAGAAAGACCAGTGTCTCTGTACATCCAGAGAAAGACCAGTGTCTCTGTACACCACAATCACTACAGGCAGTCCCCAGAGAAAGACCAGTGTCTCTGTACATCACAATCGCTACAGGCAGTCCCCAGAGAAAGACCAGTGTCTCTGTACATAGCAATCGCTACAGGCAGTCCCCAGAGAAAGACCAATGTCTCTGTACATCGCAATCGCTACAGGCAGTCCCCAGAGAAAGACCAGTGTCTCTGTACATCGCAATCGCTACAGGCAGTCCCCAGAGAAAGACCAGTGTCTCTGTACATCGCAATCGCTACAGGCAGTCCCCAGAGAAAGACCAGTGTCTCTGTACATCACAATCGCTACAGGCAGTCCCCAGAGAAAGACCAGTGTCTGTACATCCCCAGCAATCGCTACAGGCAGTCCCCAGAGAAAGACCAGTGTCTCTGTACATCGCAATCGCTACAGGCAGTCCCCAGAGAAAGACCAGTGTCTCTGTACATAGCAATCGCTACAGGCAGTCCCCAGAGAAAGACCAGTGTCTCTGTACATCGCAATCGCTACAGGCAGTCCCCAGAGAAAGACCAGTGTCTCTGTACATCACAATCGCTACAGGCAGTCCCCAGAGAAAGACCAGTGTCTCTGTACATCGCAATCGCTACAGGCAGTCCCCAGAGAAAGACCAGTGTCTCTGTACATCACAATCGCTACAGGCAGTCCCCAGAGAAAGACCAGTGTCTCTGTACATCACAATCGCTACAGGCAGTCCCCAGAGAAAGACCAGTGTCTCTGTACATCACAATCGCTACAGGCAGTCCCCAGAGAAAGACCAGTGTCTCTGTACATCACAATCGCTACAGGCAGTCCCCAGAGAAAGACCAGTGTCTCTGTACATCCAGTGTCTCTGTACATCACAATCGCTACAGGCAGTCCCCAGAGAAAGACCAGTGTCTCTGTACATAGCAATCGCTACAGGCAATCCCCAGAGAAAGACCAGTGTCTCTGTACATCGCAATCGCTACAGGCAGTCCCCAGAGAAAGACCAGTGTCTCTGTACATCGCAATCGCTACAGGCAGTCCCCAGAGAAAGACCAGTGTCTCTGTACATCGCAATCGCTACAGGCAGTCCCCAGAGAAAGACCAGTGTCTCTATACATCGCAATCGCTACAGGCAGTCCCCAGAGAAAGACCAGTGTCTCTGTACATCACAATCACTACAGGCAGTCCCCAGAGAAAGACCAGTGTCTCTGTACATCACAATCGGTACAGGCAGTCCCCAGAGAAAGACCAGTGTCTCTGTACATAGCAATCGCTACAGGCAGTCCCCAGAGAAAGACCAGTGTCTCTGTACATCACAATCACTACAGGCAGTCCCCAGAGAAAGACCAGTGTCTCTGTACATCACAATCACTACAGGCAGTCCCCAGAGAAAGACCAGTGTCTCTGTACATCACAATCGCTACAGGCAGTCCCCAGAGAAAGACCAGTGTCTCTGTACATCACAATCACTACAAGCAGTCCCCAGAGAAAGACCAGTGTCTCTGTACATCACAATCACTACAGGCAGTCCCCAGAGAAAGACCAGTGTCTCTGTACATCACAATCACTACAGGCAGTCCCCAGAGAAAGACCAGTGTCTCTGTACATCACAATCACTACAGGCAGTCCCCAGAGAAAGACAAGTGTCTCTGTACATCACAATCGCTACAGGCAGTCCCCAGAGAAAGACCAGTGTCTCTGTACATCACAATCACTACAGGCAGTCCCCAGAGAAAGACCAGTGTCTCTGTACATCACAATCGCTACAGGCAGTCCCCAGAGAAAGACCAGTGTCTCTGTACATCTCAATCGCTACAGGCAGTTCCCAGAGAAAGACCAGTGTCTCTGTACATCGCAATCGCTACAGGCAGTCCCCAGAGAAAGACCAGTGTCTCTGTACATCACAATCGCTACAGGCAGTCCCCAGAGAAAGACCAGTGTCTCTGTACATCACAATCACTACAGGCAGTCCCCAGAGAAAGACCAGTGTCTCTGTACATCACAATCGCTACAGGCAGTCCCCAGAGAAAGACCAGTGTCTCTATACATCGCAATCACTACAGGCAGTCCCCAGAGAAAGACCAGTGTCTCTGTACATCGCAGTCGCTACAGGCAGTCCCCAGAGAAAGACCAGTGTCTCTGTACATCGCAATCGCTACAGGCAGTCCCCAGAGAAAGACCAGTGTCTCTGTACATCGCAGTCGCTACAGGCAGTCCCCAGAGAAAGACCAGTGTCTCTGTACATCGCAATCGCTACAGGCAGTCCCCAGAGAAAGACCAGTGTCTCTGTACATCGCAGTCGCTACAGGCAGTCCCCAGAGAAAGACCAGTGTCTCTGTACATCGCAGTCGCTACAGGCAGTCCCCAGAGAAAGACCAGTGTCTCTGTACATCACAATCGCTACAGGCAGTCCCCAGAGAAAGTCCAGTGTCTCTGTACATCACAATCGCTACAGGCAGTCTCCAGAGAAAGACCAGTGTCTCTGTACATCACAATCGCTACAGGCAGTCCCCAGAGAAAGACCAGTGTCTCTGTACATCACAATCGCTACAGGCAGTCCCCAGAGAAAGACCAGTATCTCTGTACATCGCAATCGCTACAGGCAGTCCCCAGAGAAAGACCAGTATATCTGTGCATCACAATCGCTACAGGCAGTCCCCAGAGAAAGACCAGTGTCTCTGTACATCACAATCGCTACAGACAGTCCCCAGAGAAAAACCAGTATCTCGGTAGTCACAATGGCTACTACAGACTGTCCCCATAGAAAGATCAGTGTCTGTTGATTTTCTTCAGTCATTTCCACAGACTTGAAGTCTCTCTCTATAAATTGGCAGTGTGGCAATGTAGTACTGGGGTTAATCAGAATGTAAATGTTATTTGAGACAATTTAATCCTGAAGATTTTTACATAATAGAAGTCTTCGGAAATCCTATCATATTACTTCTTATTAAGCAGGAACTTTGTGCTATTAATATAGTGACCAAATATACATTAAAAACAACTATTAAATGCCTGCCTATGTGTGTCATTAAAAAACCAGATGACTTTCAAGTAGTCATCTTCCTGCCATGTCAGGATCTGTCTGAATGCTTTCTTTGATGCCAAGAGCTGTCTGAATGCTCTCTTATGCCAGGATCTGTATGTACGCTCTATTTGATGCCAGGAGCTGTATGAATGCTCCCTGTGACATCATGATTTGCCTGAATGCTCTCTTTGATGCCAGGATCTGTTGGAATGCTCTCTTTGATGCAAGGAGCTCTGTGGATGCTCTCTTTGATGCCATGATCTGTCTGAATGCTCTCTTTGATGACTGGAAGTGTCTGAATGCTCTCTTTGATGCCTGGAAGTGTCTGAATGCTCTCTTTGGTGGCAGGAGCTGTCTGAATGGTCTCTTTGATGTCATGATTGGCCTGAATACTCTCTTTGATGCCAGGATCTGTTGGAATGCTCTCTTTGATGCAAGGAGCTCTCTGGATGCTCTCTTTGATGCCAAGATCTGTATGAATGCTCTCTTTGATGCCAGGATCTCTCTGAATGCTCTCTTTTATGTCAGGATCTGTCTGAATGTTCTCTTTGATGTCAGGATCTGTGTGAATGCTCCCAGAGATGGAGAGTCTAACTATGCGGTGTGTTGTGTGTCTTCAGACATTGATGAGTGTGTCCTGAGGCCAGGCATCTGCAGGAATGGAACGTGTCGAAACACTGTTGGCTCGTACAACTGTCGGTGCCATGTTGGATATATGCTCACCGACAATGGCGACTGCTTTGGTGAGAGCTTACGTTTTCTCTGTTTTAATGCCTTTGAGTAGGTATTATAGCTGGATACATGGCTTGTTACAAGTGTGTAATAATATATAAATTTATTGTAGAAATAGGATAGAATGCATTTGTTTCAATAAAAACTCTCTTGTACATAAAAAATGCATTACAAATGTAATTATATTAAAACACCATTGTACATAAAACTCCATATACACACTAGTTAAAATAATAATAAGAAAGGTAATTATGTTATTGTATATATTTGTTATTTTTATCTTTTGCACCCTAGACACTGCTTAAGGCTGCTGTTTCAGTAATACTAAAGTTTCCAAACTGCTAATACTGTTAAGGTCATACTATAGTGGAATGGGTACCATCTCAATGTCACTTTATTTATAAACCTTGGACATAATTGCAAACAGTGGTATCATTGATTAATATAATAATAGTAATTCTTAATGTATGACAGTTTATAATTATAAATAAAAACATTTCCTAATGAGGTGTGAGTCGATCGAACAATTAATAAACAAACTATGAAAAAAGCTCTGTAAATTTTTAGTTTGATTAAAACAAAATTATGCTTTATGCAAGAGTTTTCAGAAGTTTTTAAAAAGCCATTAAAAGTAGAAAGCCGATATAATATTTAATTTCCTCATCTTTGAAAGCATCTAGGATGTAAAAGTCAGGGGTACCTTACATATACCCTGTAGTATATCCCCTTACCCCTGTGATCTCTAGAGCACTTGTCTGTTTGCTGCAGATGTTGACGAGTGTCGCACAATGATTGGCATCTGTCAGAATGGGCGGTGTAGCAACATTAACGGTGGCTTCACTTGTGTCTGCCAGCCTGGCTACCAACTCACAGAGGATGGCAGGAACTGTAGGGGTAAGTATACATAATACTATGTGTATATACCGTATTCGTTCCATTAAGGGTTCATGCCCTAATTGGTGTACACGCCCCATTTAGCAGCATCTGACACCGTGACAGTGATCTCCAGTGCCAACCTTGACTGTTAAATCCATCGTTGTCATTTATTTCTATCAACGTCACACTATATTCAAAGATCAGTGATTGAAAAATGTTGAATGGTCCACCGAAATTAGCACATTTGATAGTGTTCTTGTATCCTGTTGCTCATATGTGGATGCATATAATTATATCACTTGCAAGTCACTTCTGCTGAGATGGTTGTTTCCAGGAACCCCAGAAAGTGGGTGTACCCCCCATATGCTTATTGGAATACAAAATTGCACATTTTTTTGCATCTCAGATATTTGTTACGCACACTGTAGACTTAATAGAACGAATG
The DNA here is from genome assembly GCA_020002185.1 of Paraescarpia echinospica. Lineage (NCBI taxonomy): Eukaryota > Metazoa > Annelida > Polychaeta > Sabellida > Siboglinidae > Paraescarpia > Paraescarpia echinospica. The sequence goes on from CM034541.1 coordinate 10,111,312, forward strand.
CATGTGTTTATTTAATAAAGTAACTAGAAACTATAAGGGTTAGTACAAACAATACTATATACAGTGACGCCATCCTTTGTTCCTAAAAGTAAGCTTAACATTGCAAGCAAGCTTTCTCTGTAGCTGCACCCAAAATATGGAATCAAGTCCCGATCACTTTAAAATCATCTTAAACTGTAGCCACGTTTTGTAAAAAAACTCAAGATTTAAGTTATGTTTGAAATTGCATTACCTGTAAACCTTCGGCGGTGCCTTGCTCTAATGACGACTCTTGTGTGTCCCGGTTCATGATTTTGCTTGATGATTCTTGTGTGTTGCACCAGTGAGCTCCTGTTCCTAAAGATATAGTTCTCTGCAGTCTAGTTATTATATGTAGGGCGGTGCAAGTCCACAGAGTGCCTTGAAGGAAAATGAGCAGAACTTTGAATGTGATTCTCTATCAGACAGGCAGCCAAATGCAGTTAGCTCAGACAACCATTTCACTACCATTCTTATGAGCCCATCAGCCTGATTTTGTTCTTTAAGATGGATTTTACTACTTAACAGTGATCATGGAAACTGAAAGTTCTGTCAACACCTGGACGCTCCACAGGGACACTGTCACCGGTGTCTCATGGAGATAGTGTCCTCACTCATACGTAGCATTTTGCTTTTCGAAAAAACTCCTGAAATTTAGCAATGGATTCTGTTGTAGTTTGCTGTAGTTTTTATTAGCTTGTTATGTTAGTGAAATAGTCCGCTGGGCCAGTGCTATATGTTTGCATATGCTTGGTGCGATTAGACGACAGTTATAATGTGTAGGGCTGCGTTGTTTGTCTTCCAGATATAGACGAGTGTGTGGACATACCAGGCATCTGTGGCAACGGTCGATGCTACAACCTCGTCGGCTCATTCCAGTGTGAATGCTTTCATGGCTTTGAACTCTCTCCTACTGGAGATGAATGCATTGGTAGGTAACTCTAGTAGGTTAGTGTCATTTCTGTTCCTGGAGATGAATGCATTGGTAAGTAACTCCAGTAGGTTAGTGTCATTTCTGCTACTGGAGATGAATGCATTGGTAAGTAACTCCAGTAGGTTAGTATCATCTCTCCTATTGGAGATGAATGCATTGGTAAGTAACACCAGTAGGTTAGTATCATCTCTCCTACTGGAGATGAATGCATTGGCAGGTAACACCAATAGGTTAGTATCACCTCTCCTACTGGAGATGAATGCATTGGCAGGTAACACCAGTAGGTTAGTATCATCTCTCCTACTGGAGATGAATGCATTGGCAGGTAACACCAGTAGGTTAGTATCACCTCTCCTACTGGAGATGAATGCATTGGCAGGTAACACCAGTAGGTTAGTATCACCTCTCCTACTGGAGATGAATGCATTGGCAGGTAACACCAGTAGGTTAGTATCATCTCTTCTGCTGGAAATGAATGCACTGGTAGGTAACTCCAGTAAGTTAGTATCATCACTCCTACTGGAGATGAATGCATCGGTAAGTAACTCCAGTAGGTTAGTATCATCTCTCCTACTGGAGATGAATGCATTGGTAAGTAACTCCAGTAGGTTAGTATCATCTCTCCTACTGGAGATGAATGTATTGATAGGTAATTCCAGTAGGTTAGTATCATCTCTACTACTGGAGATGAAAGCATCGGTAAGTAACTCCAGTAGGTTAGTATCATCTCTTCTGCTGGAGATGAATGCACTGGTAGGTAACTCCAGTAAGTTAGTATCATCACTCCTACTGGAGATGAATGCATCGGTAAGTAACTCCAGTAGGTTAGTATCATCTCTCCTACTGGAGATGAATGTATTGATAGGTAATTCCAGTAGGTTAGTATCATCTCTACTACTGGAGATGAAAGCATCTCTCCAGTAGGTTGTATCATCTCTCCTACTGGAGATGAATGCATTGTAGGTAACACCAGTAGGTTAGTATCATCTCTTCTGCTGGAGATGAATGCATTGGTAAGTAACTCAGTAGATTATCATCTCTGCTACTGGATGAATGCGTGGCAGGTAACACCAGTAGGTTAGTATCATCTCTCCTGCTGGAGATGAATGTATTAAAGTAACTCCAGTAGACATCTCCCTAGGGATTGAGGTAACACCAGTAGGTTAGTATCATCTCTCCTGCTGAATGCATTGGCAGGTAACACCAGTAGGTTAGTATCACCTCTCCTACTGGAGATGAATGCATTGGCAGGTAACACCAGTAGGTTAGTATCACCTCTCCTACTGGAGATGAATGCATTGGCAGGTAACACCCAGTGAGTTAGTATCATCTCTTCTGCTGGAAATGAATGCATGGTAGGTAACTCCCAGTAGGTTAGTATCATCTCTACTACTGGAGATGAAAGCATCGGTAAGTAACTCCAGTAGGTTAGTATCATCTCTCCTACTGGAGATGAATGCATTTGTAGGTAACACCAGTAGGTTAGTATCATCTCTTCTGCTGGAGATGAATGCATTGGTAAGTAACTCCAGTAGATTAGTATCATCTCTCCTACTGGAGATGAATGCATTGGCAGGTAACACCAGTAGGTTAGTATCATCTCTTCTGCTGGAAATGAATGCACTGGTAGGTAACTCCAGTAAGTTAGTATCATCACTCCTACTGGAGATGAATGCATCGGTAAGTAACTCCAGTAGGTTAGTATCATCTCTCCTACTGGAGATGAATGTATTGATAGGTAATTCCAGTAGGTTAGTATCATCTCTACTACTGGAGATGAAAGCATCGGTAAGTAACTCCAGTAGGTTAGTATCATCTCTCCTACTGGAGATGAATGCATTTGTAGGTAACACCAGTAGGTTAGTATCATCTCTTCTGCTGGAGATGAATGCATTGGTAAGTAACTCCAGTAGATTAGTATCATCTCTCCTACTGGAGATGAATGCATTGGCAGGTAACACCAGTAGGTTAGTATCATCTCTCCTGCTGGAGATGAATGCATTGGTAAGTAACTCCAGTAGATTAGTATCATCTCCTACTGGAGATGAATGCATTGGCAGGTAACACCAATAGGTTAGTATCATCTCTCCTGCTGGAGATGAAAGCATCGGTAAGTAACTCCAGTAGGTTAGTATCATCTCCTACTGGAGATTAATGCATCAGTAAGTAACTCCAGTAGGTTAGTATCATCTCTCCTACTGGAGATGAATGCATTTGTAGGTAACACCAATAAGTTAGTATCATCTCTCCTGCTGGAGATGAATGCATTTGTAGGTAACACCAATAGGTTAGTATCATCTCTCCTGCTGGAGATGAATGCATTGGTAAGTAACTCCGGTAGATTAGTATCATCTCTCCTACTGGAGATGAATGCATTGGCAGGTAACACCAATAGGTTAGTATCATCTCTCCTGCTGGAGATGAATGCATTGGTAAGTAAGTCCGGTAGATTAGTATCATCTCTCCTACTGGAGATGAATGCATTGGCAGATAACACCAGTAGGTTAGTATCATCTCTCCTGCTGGAGATGAATGCATTGGTAAGTAACTCCGGTAGATTAGTATCATCTCTCCTATTGGAGATGAATGCATTGGCAGGTAACACCAATAGGTTAGTATCATCTCTCCTGCTGGAGATGAATGCATTGGTAAGTAACTCCGGTAGATTAGTATCATCTCTCCTACTGGAGATGAATGCATTGGCAGGTAACACCAATAGGTTAGTATCATCTCTCCTGCTGGAGATGAATGCATTGGTAAGTAACTCCGGTAGATTAGTATCATCTCTCCTACTGGAGATGAATGCATTGGCAGGTAACACCAATAGGTTAGTATCATCTCTCCTGCTGGAGATGAATGCATTGGTAAGTAACTCCGGTAGATTAGTATCATCTCTCCTACTGGAGATGAATGCATTGGCAGGTAACACCAATAGGTTAGTATCATCTCTTCTGCTGGAGATGAATGCATTGGTAAGTAACTCCAGTAGATTACTATCATCTCTCCTACTGGAGATGAATGCATTGGTAAGTAACTCCAGTACGATAGTATCATTTCTACTACTGGAGATGAATGCTTTGTTCAGTAATTCCTAGAGGCTGATAATAGTTTCATTTCATAATATCAAACCTCCGTGTTTCCCTCCGTAGGCTCCCTTGTGAATTGTTCAAGCAAGCTGCACAGAATAAAGTACATGTTTTGCCTGGTTAATTTCCTCTGAAGGGAGTAGAGGCTGAATGTTTTTTGGGAGGAAGTGTAATTACAATATATAATTGATTTTTTAAAGTAGAATATGATGATAGTAATTTATATTTGTTGTGTATTTCAGTCCAGTTTACTGTTTCTTTGTTTCTATTTCAACAGCTTCCAGCTGTCTTCGTCTGACTAACTGCCTCTAGATGGCGACACGGTAGTTGGTCTGATGAAGACAGCTGAAAGCTGCCAAAATGTAATGGAACAAAAAACAGGTATATTTTACATTGAAGTATGACATTTTTTTAAATTATTTGAATCAATCAGTCTTCACACATAATTATGATAGATGTAATAATGAAATATTGTAATAATGTATTGTAAATACATGTAATGTTTTAATAACAATGGCATATTGTAATATAATGCACTTGTACCATCCACTTACCTTGGTGACATGACATGGTGAGTTTTTCCATACAAAACAATACAACGTAATAATAATAAAACTTATTAAAAGATTGTAATAATACATAATAATGTAATGATGACAGATTGTAATAATGTGTTTCAGACATCAACGAATGTATAACCATTCCAAGCATATGTTACAATGGCGAGTGTCGGAACACAATCGGCAGTTTCACGTGCAAGTGTCCTGAGGGTTTCACCCTCTCTTCCACGGGGCGAGACTGCAGGGGTATGTGGTGCCTCTTGTATCGTTTACTGGATATATTCTTGCATATGCAATAACAGTTTTCACAAGTTCTAGAAACCTAAGAAACTCATCGTGATTTTCAGTTAATTCTAGTAATGGGTCTTTTATTAAATTCAGAAATAGTATATGTAAGATTTCAGGGCAACGTGATCAATTCCAAATTGGAAGACATTTTTGAATGGGCAAAATTTCATAATTTAAATCTACCATGATTTTTACAATGGTTTTGAATTCTTTAGATATATTCCAGTATTTTGTACAAGTTTTCATTACATTATGAATGCGATACATAGTAATAAGTTTCTATAAAATAAAATAAAAATGTCCATGAGATCCTTCAGTTACACGTGCCCATTCTTTACCTGTATCAAACAGTGTATAAAAGAAGAACACACATTCACATACACAATCGCACACATACACACACGCACATGCGCACACATACACACACACACACACACACACACACCACACACACTCACTCACCCACCCACTCACCCACCCACCCCCACACACACGTTTTAATATGTGTGATTGTATAGGTTTTTAATATTTTATTATAAATATTGGCTGCGTTTCTTTGTTATTGCTATACACTTTAGAACGAATCTCATGAGTTCATGAGGTGACTCGTCACTGTTACAGACATGCGCAAGGGGGTGTGTTATGACACGTTTGAGGACGGACAATGTCTTGACCCCCGTGACATGAGGGTGACGAAAGCCGAGTGCTGCTGCAGCAAAGGGTCCGGTTGGGGTTTCAGGAAGCGGGGCATCACATGCGAGGTCTGCCCAGAGCCCTACGATGGTAAGTCATTCACTGCCAACACTCACACATGCTTGCTGCCAAAGGCAGATTATCTTAGGTCTTTGTCCTTCAATAATAATAATATACATTTCTTATATATTACATTCAGTGCCCCATCAAAATTATTGTTCTGGGGCACTGTACAATGGTTATTATAAATAAATTAATAACAAAACCACATATACTTAAAAATACTAATGTACTAAAATATGCAATCATTACTACTAAATCGTCAACTATGAAAAAGGTCTTTCCATTAAAATCTTCCAGAAAATCCTGCCATACCACTAAATCTAATGTGACCTCACTTGTTAGCCTAATGTGGTGATTAGGCTTTTGTATTCCCAAAGTTAAATCACACATTTTCCGAAGAAAAGCCCTAGCAAACCTTATGACATAACACATGAACTGGAGTAACCCTAATAAACTCTGTAATTCTCTAAGCGTTACCTTGTGCTTACCCAAAAAGGATCTTAACACCATTTTGGCTTTGTCTATCTTGCCCTCCGGGAAGCGGGCCTCCATCGATACTGTATCTAGCGTAATACCCAAGAACTGCCTTGTTTTACAGGAACCTACTGACTTTCCTGGTGCTAACGGCACCCTCATCTGTCTACACATCTCCATAAAAGACTGCAAATCTCTTTCACACTTCTCCGTTGAATCTGCGAGCAACAAAAAATCATCAATGACATGGATAACCCTACTTGCTCCAAACTTGTTCACTGCTATCCATTCTAACGCTGTGCTGAAACATTCGAAGATCGAACATGATCTAGAACAACCCATTGGGAGGTCTGCATCCATGTAATATTTATCCCTCCATCTAAAGCCCAACAAAGGTGTGTCTGGGTGCTACCAGAATAATTCTGAAAGCCGACTCTATATCTACTTTAGTCATAAACACTATTGACTCAACAGTTTTGATGAAGGAAATTGCATCTTGAATTGTTGCATACTGCACTGTGGCAAACTCGGTTGGGATGTAATCATTCACTGAAGACCCCTCTGGGTATAATAAATTATGGATCATGCGAAACTTCCCTGGCAATTTCTTAGCTAGCACCCCAAGAGGAGACACCCGGAAAGACGTAACACTTGGTGGCACATCGAAAGGGCCTAATATCCTGTGCAATAACTTTTCCTTTGCTAACTTCTTATTTATCACCTGCGGGAACTCAAATGCAGATTTCACTGCTATTACTCTGAACAGGTATTCCTAGACATCCTAGTTCAAACCCTAATTGGTTGCTGCGCTGCCATAAGCCAGAGCTGCGAGTGCATTTCATCCCACCCCTATCCCTCTACGGACCTCAGCGTGTGGAACGACGCATCATACCCTCGCCAGTTCCCTCCCCTCTCAGACAGGTTCCTAATGAGATGCCTGTACTGCAACAGCTTAGTTGTCTCCATGATACTGCCAGGTTTCAACATGTATACTGAACTGAACACATCAAATGCTTTCGACCACATGTAGAATGTCCGAATTTCTGATTTCGGCTTTGGAGCAATGCTTACTGCAGGGACCCCATTATCCCCATCACGATGTACTGTCATGGCCATATCTGGTTATACTAAGCTGACTTCGGGCAGGAGGGAATACAAATCAACAATTTTGCCTGACCAGATTTTTATTCGTAGTTTCTCGGGAACATGACTGCAAAGACAATACATTTGTAATCATCTTAGATACTCTAGTCTGCGTTCCTCCAGGGAGATTCTGAACAGATTCGCAAATACCTGCATCGGGTCGGACAGCTACTGCCTCCACCATACTCTGAACTGAAGGCCAAGGGGGGCCACCATGCCTGGCCCTTGGATTGTTGCAGCCGACGCTGGCAGCCCCGGCGCCTGTTAGGGTCCAGGTGCAACAGGTGTTGCTGAGTTGGTGGTTCGCCACCTGTTGTTCTGTGGCAGCAGTCACGACCCTCGGGAGTACCGATTGTAGCATCTCCCGCATCTCGCGTCGCAACTCATTTGCTGCCTCCTGATGACTCCTCTCGTTCACCTCGAAACGACGCTGCGCCACCTCTGTGGCAGCAGCTGTAGCAAGACGAACGGCCAGATCCACCTGACCTGCTGCTGCCGCCCTGGCCTGTTGTTGTCACCTCCTCTACCTATATACCACATAACCAAACTAGACCCGAATACCATAAAACGTGCATCCCAAATACACCCATATATACGACTACCAAAACGTGCATACCAAAGACCCATGTATATAACACCATCTAGATGTGCATACCAAAGACACACATACATAACACCATCTAGACGTACATACCAAAGACACACACATATAAAACAACCTATACGTGCCTACCAAAGAGACACGTACATATAAAACCATCTTGAAGTGTATACCAAAGACACGCGTACATAAAACCATCTAAACATGCATAAAACCTTCTAGACGTGCAAACCAACGACACATGTACATAAAACCCTCTAGACGTGCATACCAAAGACACAATTACATAAAACCTTCTAAACGTCCATACCAACGACACACGTACATCACACCTTCTAGACGTGCATACCAAAGACACATGTACATAAAACCCTCTAGACGTGCATACCAAAGACACATGTACATAAAACCCTCTAGACGTGCATACCAAAGACACAATTACAACAAACCTTCTAAACGTCCATACCAACGACACACGTACATCACACCTTCTAGACGTGCATACCAAAGACACATGTACATAAAACCCTCTAGACGTGCATACCAAAGACACATGTACATAAAACCCTCTAGACGTGCATACCAAAGACACATGTACATAAAACCCTCTAGACGTGCATACCAAAGACACAATTACATAAAACCTTCTAAACGTCCATACCAACGACACACGTACATCACACCTTCTAGACGTGCATACCAAAGACACATGTACATAAAACCCTCTAGACATGCATACCAAAGACACATGTACATAAAACCCTCTAGACGTGCATACCAAAGACACAATTACAACAAACCTTCTAAACGTCCATACCAACGACACACGTACATCACACCTTCTAGACGTGCATACCAAAGACACATGTACATAAAACCCTCTAGACGTGCATACCAAAGACACATGTACATAAAACCTTCTAGACGTGCATACCAAAGACACACGTACATAAAACCCTCTAAACGTGCATACCAAAGACACGTATATAAAACCCTCTAGACGTGCATACCAAAGATACACATACATAAAACCTTCTAGACGTGCATACCAACGACACATACATCACACCTTCTAGACGTGCATACCAAAGACACACGTACATAAAACCATCTAGATGTGGATACCAACGACACACGTACATAAAACCCTCTAAACATGCATACCCAAGAAACACATACATAAAAGCTTCTAAACGTGCATGCAAACCGCCTTAAAAAATTAATTGATTTCTAACACCCTTCTGGCACCCTTAACGACAGAAATGTGACGAAACACCACCTTTAATACCCCCATGTCTACCAGCGACTGTGCAAACTCGTAAAGCCTCATCCCCACCAAAAGTGCGTGATTCGTAGACAAATCTAAATCATTGCCTGCTACACTAAGCACTACCACCTGGGGCAACTCGTTAGCCAACACCCTTGCTACCCTCCCGTGATTTCTAACGGATTCCACACAGCCACCTCGGAACCCCTTGAACCGGACCTGGCAATCTGTGCCCTCGAACGCTGACCCTATTACAAAGCGCATCTCCGACGCCTCTACAAACTTCTCTAACCAATGAATATGGCTATCCCCAAGCACCAACACTAAAGCCTTACTCTCCGAATACCTATCCATCATATACTGCTAAACTAATCTCGCCAGATATTACTTAGCTGTTCGTTGAAATATTCACGCCGACAATCCGTCCGTAGAAATTCCAAAATGGCGGCGCTCCAAACCTGGCCCGCGTGGCGATGCTCCGATTCTTATCCCCCGTCCTAACGACACTACAACACAATAAGCATCCCGTATGAACAAACAAATTTATAAAACACCAGGGAAACTAAAGGCCTATCTCGCTAGGTGACACCACTCACCTTGCTACTTCACATAGGACATTTTTTTCTCCAAAATAATGTGGGATATTGCACATCCAGAAGATTTTGAATCAACTTCATCTCAGCTAGTTTTATGTCAGAAGCACTCTAGTGTTCAAGTGATAAAGTGTAGGCTATCCCTGAACAAAATCCTTATACAAATAAATGAAAAAAGTTGACTCGATAAGCCAATAACGTCATTGTCCCCTTGCCTTTGAGAGCTTACTGTTTTTGGGTGGCAATTTTGTAAAATCGATAAATATGGACTCGCTGTTTGTTTGTATGTGACAGGAAGCTTTGCCAATCTCTGTCCTGATGGCTACGGCTACGTGAAAGAATCTGTCATGAAAGGTGAGTTGTCTCTGAATCTACACACAGTAGATACTTCTTTCAGTTCGTGGAACTCCACCTGTTTGTGTTCCCTGGAGTTAGAGATCCTTCCAGAGGGTATATATATAAGGGAACTTGCTTTAATTCTGTATTACTCTATGTAATAATTGTTTCTTTCTAAGGAGAGACACTGCAGCTAAAATTCTCAGAATGTGATTCTGCTGTATTCTGATAGCATTTTATGTTTACTATTAATACATATCTCTTTTATAATATTTACATACCTCTAAGTAACTTATATTCATGGATAAAGTGTTCTTCTGTCATGTAATAAATCCCATTACTGAATCTTTGACAGCCATTTACACCTGTTTGCTAAAACCGGTGTTTTTCCAATTTGGAAACATCTGTAGAAGTAATGATGCTAGATTAATGACATTTTGCCTGATATGTTCCTTGCTATCTTCTCTATGCAGTGTCGAGGAAATAATATTTTTTCTTATCTTTTTAGTTATGTGGTGAACATAAAATTTTTTTAAATATAAAATAATGACAATATATAAAATACCTCTTCAACATGGCATAGAATGAGGTGTCGTAAATAAGAACTAGGAAGAATTACATTGATTACTGCATTATTGGAGGAGCTACAATGTTTCCAAATTATGCTATTTTTTCCCTGTCAGGTGGTCATTTTTGATTGTTGCCATGGAAATGGGGGTCTGGCAGAAAAAATGTCAATATGTTTTATTCAATAAGACATACTCTACAACTCGGGCACAACACTGCATTAATTATGCATTTAAAATAATTTCATATCTAGCTGCCATATCTCTCCGTAATTTATTTTGCATGGAGCTTTAAAAAACAGCATATAGGAATAAATATATTAGTAATATTATTAATGTGAGGTGTAACGGATATCAACAAGTGTTATGTTGAATCTTACAGAGGTCAACTAGTGTTGTGTTTCGTCCTAAATATATCAATGAGTGTTATGTTGAATCTTACATATGTGAATGGATGTTGTGCTCTTACAGATATCAACAAGTGTTATATTGAATCTTGCAGATGTCAACTAATGTTGTGTTTAGTCCTACATATATCAATGAATCTTGCAGATATCAATGAGTGTAACATCTACCCAGACATCTGTAAGAATGGACGCTGTATCAACACTGATGGAAGCTTCAGATGTGAATGTCCATCTGGATACAAACTTGATGAGTCACGGCGTGAATGTATTGGTATGTTACCTTACTTTTAGTTTAGTTTGCAGCTGAGAAATTTATTAAAAGGTTTCTAGTGTTTCTAAGGCTACCCTAATTTTGTACAATTTAATTCAGCTGTAATGCAACATAATTAGAACTTTCTTGGAGTAGTCAATACTTGTCTGAACATTTCAGGCTAAAAACATAAATATGTTTGTTAATATACATGTTCAGATGCCTAGCTGAACCTGTGTAAATATGTTTATTATTGTACGTATTCAGATGAGTACCCCGGTATGCTACTCAGCCAAACATTTGTGTATCAAAAATTTCAACAACAAAAATACTGCTGCGGCTCCTGTTTGGGGTTGAAGATGGATCCCTGAAAGTTTGGTGCCCGAAATGCAAAGCATATAGGAGCATGCCAAACATACTCTAGCTGGAATGTAGTAAAGTTGTTGTGATAGCCACAAGCTCCATCATATTCTGCCTCCACTCAATGCAACCAGACATGTCTCCAATGTATGTGTGTGTGGGTCTGTCTGTGTGTGTGGGTCTGTCTGTGTGTGTGGGTCTGTCTGTGTGTGTGGGTCTGTCTGTGTGTGTGGGTCTGTCTGTCTGCGTGCGTGCGTGCGTGCGTGCATGCGTACATGCATGCAAGCATGTGTGTGGTGTGATAATTTATTATTATTATGCTACAGATGCGGATGAGTGTGCTGCCCAGCCTGACATCTGTGGCAGGGGTCGGTGTGTCAATGTGATGGGTGGATTCAAGTGCAACTGTGAACCAGGCTTCACCCCGGGACCAGATGAAGTCTGTGAAGGTAAATCATACCAACCTTTGGCAGTGATCAACATAAGGCTAAAATGTTAAGGGTCAACCAGGCCTGTGACCGGAGAAAGTAGAAGATCGCCTTGATGTTTGTTTACATCGAACAGACAAAGTACCCATAAAATGTGAGTTGTTTTAATTAATGTTTGTGAACTTTGGAATAAAAATGGTGGGATTATTGCAAACTTTGATTAGGTGTGTGAACGTGCACACTTTAATTTTAAAAGTTTAAATTTAAATTTCCTTGTACGATAGCCTAACTATTATAAATCACTGCAATTTCTCTTATGAGAGCAATCATCCAGAGGTGGGGGAATCGGTTTTCATTGCACAATATCTGGGGAGATCGGATTTCAGAGCTTCATTGGTAAACATTATATTTAACAATATTCTGCACACTGAAAATAGATCCGTTCCCAATACATTTTCAGTAGGCAGAAGTATAATTGTCTCAAGCCCTGACAATGGGTTTGAAAGCCCAATAATCCAATCAGTCAAGCTGCTGCTGTCTTACAGATGCATGTTATACAAAATGAATGCAATGAACTCATATATACAATACATGTATTATACATACATACATACATATATATGTTTATATATACAAAATTAGTCTTCCCGTCTTAATGTGTTCTGCCTCTCTTCATGCGACCTCACTGTTTCACTGCCTCCGTTTATAGTCGGCCTGCCTCTATCCACATCGTAATATCCCACATATCTGGCTTCTTACTATTCTTTCTCAGCTCAGCTGCATTGCAATCTGTTCCCTCAAATCACCCGCTATCTTGACCCACGGTCAGCTTTTGACATAACTGCGGATCTGTGGGACATGGCGTTTCGATGGTTCCCACAGTCAGAATCGCGACCTGCGAAGTTGCACATACATGTGCACGCACGCACGCACGCACGCACACACACACAGACCCACACTAGCGACTCAGACCAACTAGGACAAAGTACTGATGCAGCTAATGTCTGCACATTGTGTAGGATATCTGCCAGGGGTGGTGTAGGAACTAGTTCCCCAGGCTTGAGAGGATGGGTTTGTTGCTTTGGATGGCAATCATGTTAAGTCTTGTAGAGTGTGGAGGTCATGATTAGAGAGTTGTGGTGGTCATAAGCAGGCGGTCATGACCCGCAGGTGGTGTGGTGGACATAAGCAGGTGATCATGACCCGCAGGTGTTGTGGTGGTCATAAGCAGGTGGTCATGACCAGCAGGTGTTGTGGTGGTCATAAGCAGGTGGTCATGACGCGCTTGTGTTGTAGACATCAATGAGTGCCTGGAGGAGGTGAACAACTGCGCCTTCCGCTGTCAGAACACACCCGGCTCCTTCCACTGCGTCTGTCCCAAGGGCTACCAACTGTCACCGGACGGCATCCACTGCGAAGGTACGCACACATCATTTCATCAGTGTCTACCTTCTAATGTCAGCTAGTTTCATTTACGATTTATTAATCTGAGTGCAATATTATTTACTATTTTTTAATGTTAGCATAATTTTATTTACGATTCATTATGAGTGATTTTAATTAAAAGCTTATACATTTTAATTTTATTTATATATAGATTTCATGTGCAATCCATTAATTTATTTAATATTTAATGTGTTACGTAATTTGAATATGTATCTATTGACCTGTTCAGCTTGTATGCCTGCGAAACGGATCAGTTCATTACTATTTTTTTTCTACTTGCTCAAACACACTCTTGATGTTCATAGATATAAAATCTGATTGTTTTTACCAGAGAAAGTCATTTGATAAATTACCGTGTCTTTTCCAACATCTTAATCAACTTTAATGAATGGCAGTTTGAAAATGTAATTTCACCAATTCCTGTTTTTGTATGTAAACCTTGCCAGTGAATATATTTGTGAATTACTGTGAACAGTTTCCAAAACCTGTCGACAAGGTATATCAGGGTCGGGCATTCACTTGTCATCTTTCTGTCCCACGTCACATCATTTGTCTTCTTCCGCATAGGTATGCACACTGGTAAATGTATGCACAGATGCATGCGAGCACGCACACCTAAATGTACAGACATCATTATCATCTAGTGCTAGGTCTGCTGCAGACATAGGCAATCAGGGCCCTTCAAATTCACAGATGCCGTAGTTGTCTTGTAGCACTTCTGTTGAGCTCTTTCCTAACCAGGCTGCTAGACCATCGAGTATTTGTTATTGTAAAGCAAAGGCGTTATAACCGGGGGGGGGGGGGGCTCAGCCCCCAATATTTTAGGTGGGGGAGGGGGCAGGAGATAGGATTACCCCTTCAATATTTAGAGCCTCAATGTGGGTGTTTTGGTGAGCTGCAGGGGGGTGCAAATATAGGTTTCTGGACAGCCTCAACGGGGTGCAATGTTGGAGAGCCTCAAGTTGGGATTTTTTGGTGTGTCTTAATGGGGTGCAATTAGAGGTTTTTGGGGCTTCAGTCTCCCACTATTCACCAAGTTCCAATGCCAATGTAAAGTCACCCTACATAATACATATACACATTGGATGTTTACATGCACATAGTCAGACATGACACACGTGTAGTGTGAGAGGTGTGTGTTGTAGATATGACACACGTGTAGTGTGAGAGGTGTGTGTTGTAGATATGACATACGTGTAATGTGAGAGGTGTGTGTTGTAGATATGACACACGTGTAGTGTTAGAGGTGTGTTGTAGACATAACACACATGTAGTGTGAGAGATGTGTTGTAGACATGACACACGTGTAGTGTGAGAGATGTGTTGTAGACATTGACGAGTGTGAGACTGCAGCCAATACCTGTCGTTACGCTTGCAAGAACCTCGTAGGCTCCTACGTCTGTACCTGTCCTACTGGATACAGACAGGTGGCTGGCTCAGACGAATGCAGAGGTAAGCAAAAAGATTCCCATTTGATTGCTGAGGAGCTCCTTCGAGAGGTAATGATGTTCTATTTGACTGGATACATAATGTTTTTGTATAAAATATGATGTATTCTTAATTATTTTGTTTTGTCACTGAAACACACTGTGGCTCTGTAAATGTTCCCAGTTCATACCTTTATAACCCATCTATATTATAAAACAGTTCGTTCTGTGTTTGTATGAGCACCCAGATCTCCGTCAATTTTGCATGTATCAGGCTGAAATTTTATATGTGATCTACTGGACCTATTGAGATGGCTCATAGATTTAGACATTTTCAAAATTCATCCGGGGTGGTGGAGAACTTGGGGGGGCTCCATATTTCAAAAGGCTGTACATGGAGTTCCAGGTGCAGAATTGAATGTTTTTCTATATCATCGTAAAGATAATTATGCCATCTACAAATATATTGCTTGACGTATCCAGAAATTTTGATTAGTTTTAAAGTTATTGACGTTTGAAAATCCTCAGCGCTTAATATGCACCAGGTCTACCTGTCGCTGGTCACGTAAGCATTTTGCCGCGTCGGCCCCATGAGCGCGTGCGATTTCTAGCAAAAGGTTGTCCTAACCACTTACACTTTGGACCAGTGACCAGTTACAATTTAATAATGCGGGTAGGCTGGAAACATTTGGGTTGGGTTTGGGGTGTCTGGAACTCAAATGTTTGGCATTTGAGGTTTGGTCTATTTTCTGCGTTCATAACTATGTCAACAATACTTTTTTAGATTTCAGGATGCCTTTTTTCCCAGGGCAACGCCGGGTAACTCGGCTAGTATAATAATATTAACATTGTGAGATTACTTATAATAATCTTGTTCTACCAGTCACAGAGAACATTATTTAAAACTAACATATGTAAGAATGAAACAACATATGTCCTGATTACATACAGCATGTTATTGCTGACAATGTGATGATTACATACAGCATGTTATTGCTGACAATGTGATGATTACATACAGCATGTCATTGCTGACAATGTGATGATTACATACAGCATGTTATTGCTGACAATGTGATGATTACATACAGCATGTTATTGCTGACAATGTGATGATTACATACAGCATGTTATTGCTGACAATGTGATGATTACATACAGCATGTTATTGCTGACAATGTGATGATTACATACAGCATGTTATTGCTAACAATGTGATGATTACGTACAGCATGTTATTGCTGAAATGTGATAATTACGTACAGCATGTTATTGCTGACAATGTGATGATTATGTACAGCATGTTATTGTTGACAATGTGATGATTACATACAACATGTTATTGCTGACAATGTGATGATTACATACAACATGTTATTGCTGACAATGTGATGATTACATACAGCATGTTATTGCTGACAATGTGATGATTACACACAACATGTTATTGCTGACAATGTGATGATTACATACAGCATGTTATTGCTGACAATGTGATGATTACATACAGCATGTTTTTGCTGACAATGTGATGATTACATACAGCATGTTATTGCTAACAATGTGATGATTACATACAGCATGTTCTTGCTGACAATGTGATGATTACATACAGCATGTTATTGCTAACAATGTGATGATTACATACAACATGTTATTGCTGACAATGTGATGATTACATACAACATGTTATTGCTGACAATGTGATGATTACATACAGCATGTTATTGCTGACAATGTGATGATTACATGCAGCATGTTATTGCTGACAATGTGATGATTACATACAGCATATTATTGCTGACAATGTGATGATTACATACAGCATGTTATTGCTAACAATATGATGATTACATACAACATGTTATTGCTGACAATGTGATGATTACATGCAGCATGTTATTGCTGACAATGTGATGATTACATACAGCATGTTTTTGCTGACAATGTGATGATTACATACAGCATGTTATTGCTGACAATGTGATGATTACATACGACATGTTATTGCTGACAATGTGATGATTACATACGGCATGTTATTGCTGACACTGATGATTACATACGACATGTTATTGCTGACAATGTGATGATTACATACAGCATGTTATTGCTGACACTGATGATTACATACAGCATGTTATTGCTGACAATGTGATGATTACATACAGCATGCTATTGCTGACAATGTGATGATTACATATAGCATGCTATTGCTGACAATGTGATGATTACATACAGCATGTTATTGCTGACAATGTGATGATTACATGCAGCATGTTATTGTTGACAATGTGATGATTACATACAGCATGTTATTGCTACAATGTGATGATTACATACAGCATGCTATTGCTGACAATGTGATGATTACATACAGCATGTTATTGCTGACAATGTGATGATTACATGCAGCATGTTTTGCTGACAATGTGATGATTACATACAGCATGTTATTGCTGACAATGTGATGATTACATACAGCATGTTTTTGCTGACAATGTGATGATTACATACAACATGTTATTGCTGACAATGTGAGTACACTACCTATTATTTCAGATATATGTTGAGAGACATAGATGTGTGATAGCTAAACTTTTAATTAGCCACTTACAGTGTTTGGATGGCAGTCTTATGCAATCTTGTGAAGTTCTTAGCTATGAATGTTTATGTTAACGTTGATGCTAGGCTACCAAGTTCTTCACAACAGTGAAATTAGTGGGCAACATACATACAGATGCTTGTGTACAGACGCTAATTGTAGGGAGCCTGACATTGAGCTGTTGATTACAGACGTAGATGAGTGTACAGATGCTAGTTGCACTGAGTGTGACATTGTGCTGTTGATTACAGACATAGATGAGTGTACAGATGGTAGTTGCACTGAGCCTGACATTGTGCTGTTGATTACAGACGTAGATGAGTGAGTAGATGCTAATTGTAGGGAGCCTGACATTGAGCTGTTGATTACAGACGTAGATGAGTGTACAGATGCTAATTGTAGGGAGCCTGACATTGTGCTGTTGATTACAGACGTAGATGAGTGTACAGATGCTAGTTGCACTGAGCGTGACATTGTGCTGTTGATTACAGACGTAGATGAGTGTACAGATGCTAATTGTAGGGAGCCTGACATTGAGCTGTTGATTACAGACATAGATGAGTGTACAGACGCTAATTGTAGGGAGCCTGACATTGAGCTGTTGATTACAGACGTAGATGAGTGTACAGATGCTGGTTGCACTGAGCGTGACATTGTGCTGTTGATTACAGACGTAGATGAGTGTACAGATGGTAGTTGCACTGAGCATGACATTGTGTTGTTGATTACAGACGTAGATGAGTGTACAGATGGTAGTTGTACTGAGCATGACATTGTGTTGTTGATTACAGACGTAGATGAGTATACAGATGGTAGTTGTACTGAGCGTGACATTGTGCTGTTGATTACAGACGTAGATGAGTGTACAGATGCTCGTTGCACTGAGCGTGACATTGTGCTGTTGATTACAGACGTAGATGAGTGTACAGATGGTAGTTGCACTGAGCATGACATTGTGTTGTTGATTACAGACGTAGATGAGTGTACAGATGGTAGTTGTACTGAGCCTGACATTGTGCTGTTGATTACAGACATAGATTAGTGTACAGATGCTAATTGTAGGGAGCCTGACATTGAGCTGTTGATTACAGACGTAGGTGAGTGTACAGATGCTAGTTGCACTGAGTGTGACATTGTGCTGTTGATTACAGACGTAGATGAGTGTACAGATGCTAATTGTAGGGAGCCTGACATTGAGCTGTTGATTACAGACATAGATGAGTGTACAGACGCTAATTGTAGGGAGCCTGACATTGAGCTGTTGATTACAGACGTAGATGAGTGTACAGATGCTGGTTGCACTGAGCGTGACATTGTGCTGTTGATTACAGACGTAGATAAGTGTACAGATGGTAGTTGCACTGAGCATGACATTGTGTTGTTGATTACAGACGTAGATGAGTGTACAGATGGTAGTTGTACTGAGCGTGACATTGTGCTATTGATTACAGACATAGATTAGTGTACAGATGCTAATTGTAGGGAGCCTGACATTGAGCTGTTGATTACAGACGTAGGTGAGTGTACAGATGCTAGTTGCACTGAGCGTGACATTGTGCTGTTGATTACAGACGTAGATGAGTGGACAGATGCTAGTTGCACTGAGCGTGACATTGTGCTGTTGATTGCAGATATAGACGAGTGCCGCACTGACCCTACTGTATGCAAGAACGGCCGGTGTGAGAACACAGAGGGAGGCTACAAGTGCACCTGCTTCAGTGGCTTCCAGTTGTCACGTGACGGGAAATACTGCCACGGTACAGACAACATTAGAGTAATAGTCCGGCAGTCAAATGCCCTTTTGAAGGTGTTCCGTGCATTAGGGTCCGCACAATTGTTTTTGCATTTCTGTGACCTTCTAACCCTCCAGGTCAATAATCCGATGGATGCCACCCAGCTACCTGTGAATGTTTTTTGTATTAACCCTTTAATATGCAAATTAGTTATCTCCATTAAAATATATACTATTTTTCTGAATATCTCGAATTGAAAACATCCAAACAATCAAAATGATGTGTCTTAACGCATGTTTTCATGTTATCTGGTTATGATTACATTAGTGAACAAATTATAGTATGCAAATTTGTCACATGAATATGTAAATTAGCTCTGACCAATATAACCTCACGATTTTCATTTATATCTCCTCAATAGGCGAGTGGTAGGCACTACCTAACGGACCGACTTAAATGCCCCCTTCCCATACAAACACCCAAATGGTATATCATTTGAAAGCCCTAGAGGCCTGTCGTAGAACTACCAAATAGTGCAGTAAGCGTGACTTCAAGGTCACCACCGTCAAATGATAAATTATTTGCTTCCGCAAACATCTTAAAATTACAATGTTTGCATATCTAGTTACTTTACTAACAAAACAACCATGTCATATATTTTTGGAAAGCTTGTTGTCTTCTCGTCAAAATAAGATACAATGTGGAGCTTCATATATACCTGGTATAGTAAGTGTGGAGCGAAGGTTAAACAAGGTCACAGTGAAATTATGAATATTCAAATAAAAAATTACTGTGAACATCATAAAGTTACAATGACTTTGTATCTACTTCATTTCTATGGACACATATATACAGCATGAAAGACCAATTTCTTCCCATCAAAAAATGAGATATGACTTGCAGATGTCAGTTGATGGAGTTTGTGCTGAGTGACAATCAAACAGTGCACCATCAAGTGATAAATGTTTGAAATTGCGCCAACCCGCCAACGTTATGCAATATCAATGGTGTCTTACATGTACGTTACCTACCTACTCATGACCATGTCATATACCTCTGGAAAGCATACTATCTCCCCGTAAATACTGAATACCACGGGGAGCTATCAAGTGGTGTAGTAAGTGTAGAGTGAAGGTCAAGCAAGGACAACACCAAATGATGAATGTTCAAAACTGCGCCATTCCGCAAACCTTGTACAGTTACAGTGTTTGTATATCTACTTTGTCTACCTACACTAGGTCATGTTACACACCTATATCTATTGTAGTAGTCGCCCAGACTGACATGTAGTAGTCACACAGACTGATGTGTAGTAGTCACACAGACTGATGTGTAGTAGTCACACAGACTGACGTGTAGTAGTCACACAGACTGATGTGTAGTAGTCACACAGACGGACATGTAGTAGTCACACAGACTGATGTGTAGTAGTCACACAGACTGATGTTTAGTAGTCACACAGTCTGACATGTAGTAGTCACACAGACTGATGTGTAGTAGTCACACAGACTGACGTGTAGTAGTCACACAGACTGATGTGTAGTAGTCGCACAGACTGACGTGTAGTAGTCACACAGACTGATGTGTAGTAGTCACACAGACTGACATGTAGTAGTCACACAGACTGATGTGTAGTAGTCACACAGACTGATGTTTAGTAGACACACAGACTGACATGTAGTAGTCACACAGACTGATGTGTAGTAGTCACACAGACTGACATGTAGTAGTCGCACAGACTGATGTGTAGTAGTCGCACAGACTGACGTGTAGTAGTCCTACAGACTGACGTGTAGTAGTCACACAGACTGACATGTAGTAGTCACACAGACTGATGTGTAGTAGTCACACAGACTGATGTGTAGCAGTCACACAGACTGATGTGTAGCAGTCACACAGACTGACGTGTAGCAGTCACACAGACTGACGTATAGTAGTCACACAGACTGACGTGTAGTAGTCACACAGACTGACGTGTAGTAGTCACACAGACTGACGTGTGGTAGTCACACAGACTGACGTGTGGTAGTCACACAGACTGACGTGCGGTAGTCACCCAGACTGACGTGCAGTAGTCACACAGACTGATGTGTAGTAGTCACACAGACTGATGTGTAGAAGTCAAACAGACTGATGTGAAGTAGCCACACAGACTGACTTGTAATAGTCACACAGACTGACGTGTAGTAGTCACACAGACTGACGTGTAGTAGTCACACAGACTGACGTGCAATAGTCACACATACTGACGTGCAGTAGTCACACATACTGACGTGCAGTAGTCACACAGACTGACGTGTAGTAGTCACACAGACTGACGTGTAGTAGTCACACAGACTGACGTGTAGTAGTCACACAGACTGACGTGTTGTAGTCACACAGACTGACGTGTAGTAGTCACAGACTGACGTGTAGTAGTCACAGACTGACGTGTAGTAGTCACACAGACTGACGTGTAGTAGTCACACAGACTGATGTGTAGTAGTCACATAGACTGATGTGTAGTAGTCAAACTGACTGATGTGTAGTAGTCACATAGACTGATGTATAGAAGTCAAACAGACTGATGTGAAGTAGTCACACAGACTGATGTGTAATAGTCACATTGACTTATGTGTATTGGTCACACTGACTGATGTGTAGTAGTCACACAGACTGATGTGTAGTAGTCACACAGACTGATGTGTAGTAGTCACACAGACTGATGTGTAGTAGTCAGACTGACTGATGTGTAGTAATCACACAGACTGATGTGTAGTAGTCACACAGACTGATGTGTAGTAGTCAGACTGACTGATGTGTAGTAGTCACATTGACTGATGTGTAGTAGTTACACTGACTGATGTGTAGTAGTCACACTGACTGATGTGTAGTAGTCACACATACTGATGTGTAGTAGTCACACATACTGATGTGTAGTAGTCACACAGACTGATGTGTAGTAGTCACACAGACTGATGTTTAGTAGTCACACAGACTGACATGTAGTAGTCACACAGACTGACGTGTAGTAGTCACACAGACTGATGTGTAGTAGTCGCACAGACTGACGTGTAGTAGTCACACAGACTGATGTGTGGTAGTCACCCAGACTGACGTGCAGTAGTCACACAGACTGATGTGTATAGTCACACAGACTGATGTGTAGAAGTCAAACAGACTGATGTGAAGTAGCCACACAGACTGACTTGTAATAGTCACACAGACTGACGTGTAGTAGTCACACAGACTGACGTGTAGTAGTCACACAGACTGACGTGCAATAGTCACACATACTGACGTGCAGTAGTCACACATACTGACGTGCAGTAGTCACACATACTGACGTGCAGTAGTCACACAGACTGACGTGTAGTAGTCACACAGACTGACGTGTAGTAGTCACACAGACTGACGTGTAGTAGTCACACAGACTGACGTGTTGTAGTCACACAGACTGACGTGTAGTAGTCACAGACTGACGTGTAGTAGTCACAGACTGACGTGTAGTAGTCACACAGACTGACGTGTAGTAGTCACACAGACTGATGTGTAGTAGTCACATAGACTGATGTGTAGTAGTCAAACTGACTGATGTGTAGTAGTCACATAGACTGATGTATAGAAGTCAAACAGACTGATGTGAAGTAGTCACACAGACTGATGTGTAATAGTCACATTGACTTATGTGTATTGGTCACACTGACTGATGTGTAGTAGTCACACAGACTGATGTGTAGTAGTCACACAGACTGATGTGTAGTAGTCACACAGACTGATGTGTAGTAGTCAGACTGACTGATGTGTAGTAATCACACAGACTGATGTGTAGTAGTCACACAGACTGATGTGTAGTAGTCAGACTGACTGATGTGTAGTAGTCAGACTGACTGATGTGTAGTAGTCACACAGACTGATGTGTAGAAGTCACACAGACTGGTGTGTAGTAGTCACATTGACTGATGTGTAGTAGTTACACTGACTGATGTGTAGTAGTCACACTGACTGATGTGTAGTAGTCACACATACTGATGTGTAGTAGTCACACATACTGATGTGTAGTAGTCACACAGACTGATGTGTAGTAGTCACACAGACTGATGTTTAGTAGTCACACAGACTGACATGTAGTAGTCACACAGACTGACGTGTAGTAGTCACACAGACTGATGTGTAGTAGTCGCACAGACTGACGTGTAGTAGTCACACAGACTGATGTGTGGTAGTCACCCAGACTGACGTGCAGTAGTCACACAGACTGATGTGTAGTAGTCACACAGACTGATGTGTAGAAGTCAAACAGACTGATGTGAAGTAGCCACACAGACTGACTTGTAATAGTCACACAGACTGACGTGTAGTAGTCACACAGACTGACGTGTAGTAGTCACACAGACTGACGTGCAATAGTCACACATACTGACGTGCAGTAGTCACACATACTGACGTGCAGTAGTCACACAGACTGACGTGTAGTAGTCACACAGACTGACGTGTAGTAGTCACACAGACTGACGTGTAGTAGTCACACAGACTGATGTGTTGTAGTCACACAGACTGACGTGTAGTAGTCACAGACTGACGTGTAGTAGTCACAGACTGACGTGTAGTAGTCACACAGACTGACGTGTAGTAGTCACACAGACTGATGTGTAGTAGTCACATAGACTGATGTGTAGTAGTCAAACTGACTGATGTGTAGTAGTCACATAGACTGATGTATAGAAGTCAAACAGACTGATGTGAAGTAGTCACACAGACTGATGTGTAATAGTCACATTGACTTATGTGTATTGGTCACACTGACTGATGTGTAGTAGTCACACAGACTGATGTGTAGTAGTCACACAGACTGATGTGTAGTAGTCACACAGACTGATGTGTAGTAGTCAGACTGACTGATGTGTAGTAATCACACAGACTGATGTGTAGTAGTCACACAGACTGATGTGTAGTAGTCAGACTGACTGATGTGTAGTAGTCAGACTGACTGATGTGTAGTAGTCACACAGACTGATGTGTAGAAGTCACACAGACTGGTGAGTAGTAGTCACATTGACTGATGTGTAGTAGTTACACTGACTGATGTGTAGTAGTCACACTGACTGATGTGTAGTAGTCACACATACTGATGTGTAGTAGTCACACATACTGATGTGTAGTAGTCACACAGACTGATGTGTTTTAGTCACACAGATTGATGTTTAGTAGTCACACAGACTGACATGTAGAAGTCACACAGACTGACGTGTAGTAGTCACACAGACTGATGTGTAGTAGTCGCACAGACTGACGTGTAGTAGTCACACAGACTGATGTGTAGTAGTCACACAGACTGACATGTAGTAGTCACACAGACTGATGTGTAGTAGTCACACAGACTGATGTTTAGTAGTCACACAGACTGACATGTAGTAGTCACACAGACTGATGTGTAGTAGTCACACAGACTGATGTGTAGTAGTCACACAGACTGACATGTAGTAGTCGCACAGACTGATGTGTAGTAGTCGCACAGACTGACGTGTAGTAGTCATACAGACTGACATGTAGTAGTCACACAGACTGACATGTAGTAGTCACACAGACTGATGTGTAGTAGTCACACAGACTGATGTGTAGCAGTCACACAGACTGACGTGTAGTAGTCACACAGACTGATGTGTAGCAGTCACACAGACTGACGTGTAGCAGTCACACAGACTGACGTGTAGCAGTCACACAGACTGACGTATAGTAGTCACACAGACTGACGTGTAGTAGTCACACAGACTGACGTGTGGTAGTCACACAGACTGACGTGTGGTAGTCACATAGACTGACGTGTAGTAGTCACCCAGACTGACGTGCAGTAGTCACACAGACTGATGTGTAGTAGTCACACAGACTGATGTGTAGAAGTCAAACAGACTGATGTGAAGTAGCCACACAGACTGACGTGTAATAGTCACACAGACTGACGTGTAGTAGTCACACAGACTGACGTGTAGTAGTCACACAGACTGACGTGCAGTAGTCACACAGACTGACGTGCAGTAGTCACACATACTGACGTGCAGTAGTCACACAGACTGACGTGTAGTAGTCACACAGACTGACGTGTAGTAGTCACACAGACTGACGTGTAGTAGTCACACAGACTGACGTGTAGTAGTCACACAGACTGACGTGTAGTAGTCACAGACTGACGTGTAGTAGTCACAGACTGACGTGTAGTAGTCACACAGACTGACGTGTAGTAGTCACACAGACTGATGTGTAGTAGTCACACAGACTGATGTGTAGTAGTCAAACTGACTGATGTGTAGTAGTCACATAGACTGATGTATAGAAGTCAAACAGACTGATGTGAAGTAGTCACACAGACTGATGTGTAATAGTCACATTGACTTATGTGTATTGGTCACACTGACTGATGTGTAGTAGTCACACAGACTGATGTGTAGTAGTCACACAGACTGATGTGTAGTAGTCAAACAGACTGATGTGTAGTAGTCAGACTGACTGATGTGTAGTAATCACACAGACTGATGTGTAGTAGTCACACAGACTGATGTGTAGTAGTCAGACTGACTGATGTGTAGTAGTCAGACTGACTGATGTGTAGTAGTCACACAGACTGATGTGTAGAAGTCACACAGACTGGTGTGTAGTAGTCACATTGACTGATGTGTAGTAGTTACACTGACTGATGTGTAGTAGTCACACTGACTGATGTGTAGTAGTCACACATACTGATGTGTAGTAGTCACACATACTGATGTGTAGTAGTCACACTGACTGATGTGTAGTAGTCACACATACTGATGTGTAGTAGTCACACATGCTGATGTGTTGTAATCACACTGACTGATGTGTAGTAGTCACACAGACTGATGTGTAATAGTCACATTGACTGATGTGTATTGGTCACACTGACTGATGTGTAGTAGTCACACAGACTGATGTGTAGTAGTCACACAGACTGACATATAGTAGTCACACAGACTGATGTGTAGTAGTCACTCAGACTGATGTGTTGTAGTCAAACTGACTGATGTGTAGTAGTCACACAGACTGATGTGAAGTAGTCACACAGACTGATGTGTAATAGTCACATTGACTTATGTGTAGTAGTCACACAGACTGATGTGTAGTAGTCACACAGACTGATGTGTAGTAGTCAGACTGACTGATGTGTAGTAATCACACAGACTGATGTGTAGTAGTCACACAGACTGATGTGTAGTAGTCAGACTGACTGATGTGTAGTAGTCAGACTGACTGATGTGTAGTAGTCACACAGACTGATGTGTAGAAGTCACACAGACTGGTGTGTAGTAGTCACATTGACTGATGTGTAGTAGTTACACTGACTGATGTGTAGTAGTCACACTGACTGATATGTAGTAGTCACACTGACTGATGTGTAGTAGTCACACATACTGATGTGTAGTAGTCACACATACTGATGTGTAGTAGTCACACTGACTGATGTGTAGTAGTCACACATACTGATGTGTAGTAGTCACACATGCTGATGTGTTGTAGTCACACTGACTGATGTGTAGTAGTCACACAGACTGATGTGTAATAGTCACATTGACTGATGTGTAGTAGTCACACTGACTGACATGTACTAGTCGCAGTGACTGATGTATAGTAATCTTACTATACATCAGTCACTGCAACTAGTGCATGTCAGTCAGTGTGACTACTACACATCAGTCAGTGTGACTAACTGATGTGTACTAGTCGCATTGACTGACGTGTAGTAGTCGCAGTGACTGATGTGTAGTAGTTACACTGACTGACGAGTAGTAGTCACAGTGACTGAGGTGTAGTAGTCGCAGTGACTGATGTGAAGTAGTTGCAGTGACTGATGTGTAGTAGTCGCAGTGACTGATGCGTAGTAGTTACATTGACTGACGTGTAGTAGTCGCAGTGACTGATGTGTAGTAGTCAAACTGACTGATGTGTAGTAGTCGCAGTGACTGATGTGTAGTAGTCGCACTGACTTATTTGTTGTAGTTGCAGTGACTCATGTAGTAGTCGCAGTGACTGATGTGCTGTAGTTGTTGTGTTCAGATGAGCGTCAGGGCTACTGCTTCACATCTCTGTCCAACGGTCGGTGCCTGAGCCACTCCAACCAGCTGCGTCGCACCACCAAGTTCCAGTGTTGCTGCGGTCTGGGGGCTGCCTGGGGACCACGCTGCGAGAAGTGTCCCAAACCGGGATCACGTAAGTCAACAATGACACGTTTCTGACCTGCCAAAGCTAAGTGGGTATAAATAAATTACAAAATTGTGAAATGGAGTTTTGTGCTGTTTTGGATTCCACAGAGCTTTAAGATGATACCTCATTTCTTTAAGTATCTTCTGTAGTTTTTGATTGATTGCTAAAATTGAAGCAAACTTTAAAAAGCAACGTTTTGAGAGACAAGGCCATTTTAACACATACTGTATATTGCTTTTTAATCTGTTGGTTCATAAATGTATTTTACCCAAGTATTAGTTTTGTATTATTTGTCGAGGAAAATAAACATTGAAAGATGACATTATACGGTGTGTATTTCTACCAAAATCACCAAATTGATGTAGACAGTTATTTTTGGCTTGTCTGCAGAATAGGTCTGCACTACTTAATACCTGATTCGCTGTGGCGAGTCACGTTTCATGATGTGTCAATAATGCTAAGTGTTTGTGAGTATTCTATGACACTCTACTTGTTGAGTGAAGAATAAAAGTTCCAATACGCTGTTGGTTGATCATATATTACGTTGCCCAGTCGATGGCTATAGGGTGAATAAGAAGCTGACATAACACATCCTTGTCAGGTGCCAAATTTCACTGGGAATTTGGTTGCGGAGTTGCTTTTTGACAATATATGAAGCTATATTAACCCAACATGTGCAATTTATATGTCACCTGTGACCAATGCATTGTATCTGCTCTGAAAACATTTTTAAAACATGGTGCTTTAGTTAGTGACCCAACCTTAATATGTCCATTTTAATATGTACATATATATATATATATATGTATGTATATACACTATATATATACATATATATGTATATATATATATATATATACTATATATATAAAAGTATAGTTATGTATGTGTGTACATATAATTATTTGTATTTAAGTAAGGAGAAAACTGTGACTACTATTCAAATAAGATGACTTTGAATTGTATTGATTTCTTGTTTGAAATCATTCATTTTAATAAAAATTCTTAACACCTTTGACATCATTGGAGAATTATCTTGAGAGATACACTCTAATCATTAAAATAATAATTTTATTTTGTCTATTTAAACCAATTCCAGAACATTGTTTCTTGATCGAGAGCTGCAATAATTCAGCGTTGTTGTTGACTGTTTCAGTCGAGTTCAAGAGGATGTGTCCACATGGCTCGGGTTACAGACCAGACGGCCAAGGTCAGTCCTTCAAACACTGATTATGTCCACCAATTCTGATGAAATTATGTAATTTGTAGCAGAGTAAGATACTGTGGCTAACAATGCTGAGCTGCTGGTCCAAGTTGGTGGTCGTAGCCATAAATTACTGGTTCACACATTAAAGTTGCATTCTCAGTTAAACTGATTTTAAGAAAGTGTGTATTGACCTTTCCCACACTCGTGGAGAGCCACTGTCGATTGCATTCGAAAGCGAGGCTACACGCACAAACCTCAATGAGTTGGCTAAGGATCAGCCTGGAGCAGAATGTTGGAGTCGGTCGTTACATAGTTTATGTGAAATATTACATGATGACACACAGGAGAATTGCAAGAGAATTATCATAAATGAACAAGACGACAATAGGGAAAGGCTGTTGGTTTTTTCTGGGATTCCTACGTCCACAACATAGAAAGTATATGCTACCTTTCAGCACTGTCTGTCGGAACTGTTTACGTATTGAAATTATACAACTGTGCTTGTCTCGTTTCTTGTTAAAATTATTTTTGCTAGTTGGACAAGTTTAATGTCATGTTGCAATGGATCTTGTTAACTATCCTCAGCATTGAGTTAGTAGTGAACTGTTAGGGCATAATTTTGATTAGTGGTGAGTGGGCAAAAATACACTCCAAGGCAAACCCGAAAGGGTAAATGTACTGCATAATTAAAATTGCTTCCATTATTAAAGTGAGGACCCAACATGTGGGTTATATGAGAGCATTATTAAGAATAGAACTTGCATGTATTACCATTCCTGGTCTTGGTGGTTTATTCTCACAAGTCGTGTCATACTGAATAAGTAAATGTTTCACGTCGCAGTGAGATCACGTGCTGATGACAATGATGGATCATATGTTTGAGCTCTTTGCTACAGAAAAAAAAAAAAATGAAATACCTTCATTTATTTAAGTTTATGGACATAGGACACTGCAGTTGTGATGATAATATGACACTGTGAAACAGTGACTTTGTTTCAGTATTGTCATTATTTAATTTCACATACTTGTATTTACATTTGACACTTTGCAATGATAATATTTATTGATAAGTGCAATAGTATATTTACTTTTTCCAGTATTTTTGTTTCTCTAGAGCATTGTAATTATTTAATTCCACGGGTAGTTGTGTTTATTATTTTAATTGAATGTCGGCAATTAAATATGGCAATAATGTGTGACAACTTAGCTATATTTATTAAATAAAATGAAAGAGACCTCCTTTACAATTCCATGACAGTTTATTGCATTCAACTATTCGCTCAGTGTCTTGGGTGTTGTCCCAGTCGAAGTTGTTGTCATAGTCACTTGGCAGAAAGTGTATGAACAGTGCTGAACTGACACAAATGTATGCTGTAGTGTAATACTGTCTTAACACAAACATGCCGTCTCTGATGAATTTAATAGATAATAATGCAAAAATACTATCATTATCAAAATATACCAATATCACAGTTCCTTCAAATTCACGTACCATTTACCGATTTAAGTCATTTATTTACCTTAAAAGCCGTTCCAGATTAGCGCCGAACGGTTGTCATCAATGCTAGGAATCTTCCTTTGTTTGTTACTTTGTTGGAGAATCAATGACAATGTACAGGAATTAAACATATGCCGCATAATAAGCATTGACAGCCAGGGACACAGTAATACACCATGATGTTGTTAGGCTTAGGTGACACCAATTTGATTATTCAGATTACAGACCCGCCAATGTTATTTTTAACAAAACGGAAATAAAATTGCAATTTTGAACTTTTATTTCTGATCGAAATGCCAAACCAATGATTTTGTATCGATTCATCGAGCTTATACACATCACACCAAACATGTATGTTAAACACTGTTTCATTGGTTGTCGCGCATCTTCGGTCTATGATCTAATGAATCCGCGAAAGTCCAACTTGTCATTAATTGATCTAAACCATGACAAACTAGATGCTGCAGTATGGTTTTGTATCAAGAAATTGAAGTTTGGCCCTGCTTCCCAAAAGGAAGTAACAAAATTTAAATTGTCCGACATGATCAACAATGTATTTCCCGTGTTTGTAGCAACGCCTCTGATATAGAAAGTATGTGTTGGCGTCGAATGCACAGATAGTTGTTGAAATGACAGCGAGCGTCCTTGCAGATGCTACATGAGCAATTAAACGTTTAACACATTTATTTTCTTGAACGTTGACAACGTTAGTGCCACCAAAATGAAGCGAAAAGCCAATCCAAAGACTGACATTTTAGACACGATGCAATAAAGACAATAAACTGCCAACTCACAACACAGGCGAAATCAGTGCACATGTTTGACGCGCTACTCATTCTGTCTACATGCAAAAATCTGAACATCAGATTTTGGCCAATCAAGTTGACACGCTGGGAAAATGGGTTGTAAACACTCTCTTCAATGTCAGCATCGCATTGCATTACTTCAGAATAGAATAATGTAGTTATATTTGGAGGTACAACAACCAAATCCTAATTATGCCAGTCAAATTAATATTATGGCAGCAAGATATATCCTGCCTCTAATCTACATGTTTATGGCTGAAATGTTAACCCACCATAATGGTATCTGCCAAGTCTTGTTATCAGTATTTGTTATTCTAAATTCTAATAGTCTTCAACTTTTATTAAACTTTCATAAAAATACATGTCTAGTAAGTTTTGATACAAGGCTAAATATTTACACAAAACACCTTTCTCGTGCAATGACTTATTTCCCCCCTCCTCCCTGACAAAAATGTCTCAAAAATCCATAATCCTAACAATCAAATTGGTGTGACCTTAGTATTGCATGTACCCTCGTTGTCGATCTAAGATGTCGTGAGTGTGGGATAGGTCAGTACTGCATGAACAGTATTTACTTACTTCGAGATGGTGTTCGATTGAACAGGTCTGCCAGGGAGTAAAGTGTGCAGTCCTGAGGACTAGATACTGCGCTATATAAGAACTTTTTAAGAATAAAAAAAATTATTGCTGCATCTCTCCCTCAGACCTGGATGAGTGTCGCATCATGCCTGGGCTGTGTCGTAACGGCCGTTGCATCAACATGATGGGCTCATACCGTTGCGTCTGTGACATTGGCTTCAAAGCAGACCCATCAGGCAAGCGGTGTGTTGACATTAACGAATGTCACCAAGATCCGAGTGTGTGCGAGTTCACATGTGTCAACACAGAGGGCAGCTATGAGTGCTCGTGTCCTGTTGGCTACACACTCAACGCTGATGGCAGCACGTGTAGTGACGTCGATGAATGCGCCACCAGGACACACGAGTGTAGTGAGGCATGTGTCAACACACCTGGCAGCTACAAGTGCTCCTGTCCTGACGGATACGTACAGCGTGGCAAACAATGCATTGGTAGGTCTCTTTCTCCTTGTATAGGGGTGAGGTCTAGTTTCTGTACTGTTGTTGTCCTCTTTTGCTCCTATAAGCAGCCCTCTCTGTCCAACCGTCATCTTCCTTTCTCTCTCCATAGTCTTCGCTTCTGGCCGTCTCAGCTGTGGTTTTCCTATGTGAGTATTTTATAAAGTGTGCACATCAGTGTAAGTATTTTATAAAGTGTGTGCATCAGTGGAAGTATTTTGTAAAGTGTGTTTATCAATGTATTTTATAAAATGTGTGCATTAATGTAAGTATTTCATAAAGTGTGCCCATCAATGTGAGTATTTTACAAAATGTGCACATCAATGTAAGTATTTTATAAAGTGTGTATCAATATAGCAACCCCAAAAGTACCGTAGGAGTAGAGAAGATAAAACTATTTTGTGATGGCACTTTCATGGTTATTGCATTGACACAGTATCTACCAACTACCTCCAGCAGCAGTGCTAGCTCTGCGTGATAACACGAGACTGTCTGTTTGTCGCCAGACGTAGACGAGTGTGCTGAGGACCGCTCCCTGTGCAAGCCAACAGGGACGTGTAAGAACTCAGAGGGTGGTTACACGTGTCAGTGCCCTGAGGGGTATACAGTGGATGAGTCAGGCACGCAGTGTGTCGACTTGGATGAGTGTGAAGATGAACTCATGTGTGAGTACGGCTGTGAGAACCTCATTGGCAGCTACAACTGTGAATGTCCCGTCGGTTTCATGAAACACATCTACTGGAACCAGTGTGTCGGTGAGCGGCCAGTTATCTTCCCTTCATCTCCATTCCATATGTACAGAAACGGCATGTCGTATGCGGCAACACAATGAATATAGGGTTCAGTGGAAATTAGAAGAAGTAGTTCCGTATGTACATAAGCAGATGCATTTTTTTTCATAGGGATACGGGGAAATTGAATCCCTCCATGTAGCGATGTGAATTATATCCGTACAGGAATCAGGAAATTCCCAGAAGTGACGTTGCTACAGAGATGTTTCTCCTTCCACATGCTGTTTCTGTACATATGGATTCCTAGCTTTTTTTTGTTGCACTGAGTACTGTTTATATCCTATAGAAACAATCGCCAAAACACATTTAATGCCAGTACAAGTAGTTATTATGATGCGCTGATATGGGTGGTTATTATGATGCGATCTGCCGCTGAAGTGCACTGCTTTGCAATGAAAGGGCATCTGCTTGTGGAAACTTGGCATACAACTGTTCAACAATTAGTTGCCAAATGTCTTACACATTTTGAATATTGTCTATCAAAAACAGTGCAGATGATAATGGGGATTTCAGAGTTGTGGATGTTCCTTGCACTTTGATAAGGTTAAGTTACCTGTCTGAATCCTTTTTCACCTCAACACAGCTTTCGGTACCTTCACTGCCTGCATTTGTGTTCTTGTTAGTCAAGTGACACTGTTGGTAATTGTCACATGATAGCAGTTCTAAGAGAGTGGCACACTACAATGCTGACAAAGGCACTGTGAAGGTGTTCAAATCTCCGTTGAGCCGAACAAACATTCAGACAGGTAGCTTAACCACCTTATCAAATATGAAGTTAACTGAATCTGGGATCAGCTTACACGCTGTCACAACTTGTTTATGTTCTCCAGTTAGGCACGTACCAGTTGTTGAGTCATTTGTATTGTTGTTGTGTTTGAGATGACAACGAGTGTCTGACGCCGGGAATCTGTGGCCAGGCAACGTGTGAGAACACCATCGGCAGCTACAACTGTGGCTGTGGAAGCGGACGCGTGTTTGATGCCAACATGATGATGTGCATAGGTAAGTGCAGGTGTGAATTGGGTGGGTTAGGTAGGTACCACATCCAATGAGGTGTGGTTCATGTTGTAGGTGCCACAACCAGTGGTGTGGTTCATGTTGTAGGTGCCATAACCAGTGGTGTGGTTCATGTTGTAGATATCACAACCAACGAGATGTGGTTCATGTGCCACAACCAGTGAGGTGTGGTTCATGTTGTAGGTGCCACAAGCAGTGGTGTGGTTCATGTTGTACAAGTCAGAATCAGTGGTGTGGTTCATGTTGTAGATATCACAACCAAAGAGGTGTGGTTCATGTCGTTGATGTCACAACCAAAGAGGTGTGGTTCATGTGCCACAACCAGTGAGATGTGGTTCATGTTGTAGATATCACAACCAAAGAGGTGTGGTTCATGTTGTTGATGTCACAACCAATGAGGTGTGGTTCATGTTGTTGATGTCACAACCAGTGAGATGTAATTGATGTGGTATAGGTGTCACAACCAATGAGGTGTGGTTCGTGTTGCAGCTGTCGGTGGCGGAGGTTGTGCTGGTCAGCCATGTCTATTCAGCTGCACAGCGACAACGATTGGCTTCAGATGTGGATGCCCGAACGGCTTCCAGATGGTTGGACAGGGGTAGGTCATAAGTCATACTGCGCGTTAACTTAAAATTCCCTCCGCATTTAAATTTGCTCATTGCATATGATATTTGTTTATGTTAGTATCTGTAATGCCTGACTGGTTTGTTGTATTTTGTTACAATTATCTCCTTATAATCGAGCTAGCGTATGTACGCGGGTAAGTTAACGTTTTCCTCTTAGATGGCTTGAACCTCGAGCACCAAACTTTCAGGGATTAATGTACGACTCCTAGCATAGATTAGGACATAAGACATAATCTTTTCAAAATACCCCATATATGTCAAGTTTTTCACCTTTGGAGTAAGACAGTTGTTCGGAACGTAAAGTATAATGTGCAGATAGTATGTAAAACGTAACCTAACAATGGCACGAACCACATGCATGCAGCAAATACTTCGAGAAAACAGGCCCTGAGTCATAGACTTGGCAACATGGAGTAGACACTGACACAGTAAAGCTTATGTCTACATTTTTGCTAGAGAAAGAATTGACTTTGATCTGTCACTCACTGTCAGTAATTGAACTGTGACTGTTACAGACACTGCGTGTCAACTGTCAGCCCCTCTGGGGCGGCATTCCCCTCAGGTATCCAGCTACCCCACGTAGCCGCCCCGCCCGGGGACGACTCACTGCCCCCTGGTGAGGGTTGCTATAACTGCGACACCGACAGCAACGGCATCCCTCTGTCGCGACCTCTCAACTCGAGACCCCTCACGCTAAGAAGTAAGCGAGACACCAGCAGTGTATCGTCTCACAGTGACAATGTCATCTCTAGAGGACTGCAGGACCAGGTATGAATCTCCTACTCACCCC
Source organism: Paraescarpia echinospica (assembly GCA_020002185.1). Taxonomy (NCBI): domain Eukaryota; kingdom Metazoa; phylum Annelida; class Polychaeta; order Sabellida; family Siboglinidae; genus Paraescarpia; species Paraescarpia echinospica. Next base: position 10,146,594 of record CM034541.1, read on the forward strand.
ACAACTTATATATTTTGACCAGACACAATTTTTCCCAATGTTCTCCCAATCTCGGCGGTTTATCCAGTTTTTTTTCCAAATCTTCACACTGCTTCACCATCTTAATTTCAATCTTCTCCTTCTACCTCCCTCCTCTGTTTGTTGTGCTCTCTTTGATGGTACACTTTAAGTGTGCTGTGTGTATAATTCGTTGCTCGTGAAAACCCACTTCATGAAATAGCAAGACATTGAAGATGTGTCTTATAAAGCTTCTATCTTGTTCCGAAGGTCTCTCACTTAGCTTGTTCCATTTAAATTACCCAGTTGTGGTATCCAACTAGAGACATGTTCAGGATTATCACAGTGTATGTTTTACAACTCTTAGTCATTATTTTGACAGGTTAAGATTTCATAACAGAGATACAAGGGTATAATACATAGTACCTAGAACATAGGACGGACTCTCAATCGAAAGAATCCAAATTTTAATCTCTTGCTGCCGTTTGGAAAACTCAAACAATTTTGTTCTTTCCACGTTGCTGCAGTTCACTGAGCTGCATGAATGACCTGGCTGAAGACAGTGGTTGATATTTGTGTACAAAGTCTTCACATAGTAATTGCAGCATGGCTGAATACTTCCCAGAGAAGTCGAGATGATGTTCATTTGAACAGGTCGGCTATGTCATAAGGACTGGATACCGTGCTTTATGGGAACTTATGTTTTCAGGGCTCGACCATCATCGACGTGAGTGGCCCGCACTCCAAACGCCCAACAAACAAGAGCGAAGCGACCTTTGGTCCAAAGGTCATCCGAGTGATGGACACGAGGAAGGTGAAGAGGTCGATTCCCGAGGGTGCCGGTGACCTTGACCCTGGCAAGCCCCTGGTGCTGTACATGCGGCGAGAAGAGACGGCGGCCGGCGGACGTGTGCTCGAGGTCATGCCTGCATTGGTCGCACTACAACGCAACGAAGTGTGCACCATCAGCGACGCCACTGACCCACACATGTTTGCCCTGAACAAGAACGAGGCTGCGAGCTCGCTGCACTTTACGCGTTACGTCGGCACGCGGGGCGTATACAGCGTCACCCTCACCTGTCACCCCGTGCGACTCGATGGCGAACGTCTCAATAAATATATCAAGCTCGAAGCCCTCATTATCAAGCTGGAGCTGCATCTGTTGTGAGCGCGCTCAGTGCCACTGCCAGCACAGACGGTGTCTTCATAGGACAGTGTATTGCCCTGATTTTGCCCCAAAATACAGCCATCCCAGACCAACTATTGAGTGGTTTCTGTCACGGCAAGCATTTGCGTTGCTTCACCTGGTCAATTCTGTTGCACGTTTTCTATAAACTGTCTCCCGAATATTAGGGATGCAAGCAGGGTGTGTATATAGAACAGAATACATCGTATGCATATTGAAAAGGTAATAGTGCAGGGTGCTGCTTAGTAGGATAAAGCATTGTATTTGTGATTTTATACGCTCAGCTGTGTGGTGTTTTTATATAAATGTGGTTGAATTAACGACGCAGCAATGTGATCACAATGCACTTGCCGTAGTAAAGATATCTAACCCATTATGTTATAGCTTATTTTAACGTTGTATGTGATTGGCATGGTAGTCTGTACTTCTTTCTGGTTTGGCCAGTTGGATGACTTAGATCGAACTACTTGTGAGGTGACCTATCGCCAGATAAAACAGTTGAGTATTGCTGAAACCTTGAATCACAATGTTGAAGTTAATTCTGCTAAGTCGTTGGTGACTTCACTCCAAACTTGCTGGGGTGCCTTGCTGCAATGTATCAGGCACTCGTTGCAAGCCTGTCAGTATTATAAAATCTCATATCCATTTCTAATTAAGCTCGAGATCTTAAAACATACACTGTGCATAGCACTGGCGTCTTTAAAGAATAACTGAAAGATAGGATGGCAGAAATTCTTTCTGCAGTAGTTTAGTTGGCGCGTGGATAGGGAGACCATATGGTCTTGTAGAATGTGTGGGTTGCTGATATGTGAATGCTCATAGATTGTCTAACCCACTCCATAGCAGTCCCACGTATCAGGCTGTGTCCCTCTGTGCCATTGTGTACGCACGGTAGTGTTACGTTAGACTACTGAAGTATCAGTATTTTTTGTAATGAACATATATAATATTATTATTATAATAAGTGTTTGCCCTCCGAGAGACAAAATACATGTCCAGACATGCTGCTCGGGGGCAGCGCAAGCGGCAGGTAATCGTCGTTCAAAAATAGACAATTATTCTTGTTTGAATGTTCTTCAACTCATGTTTATTAATAAACAAATGAACGGTACGTATGTAAGATTGAAACAGCTCGCAAACTACCATTTATGTCAAACTGCCGGATGTAATCTCATTAGCAGCATAAATTATGCAGTGTTCACTTCATGCGATGTTGCGCAATTTCATGGCAAAACAAATTCTGATCCGTCGTACAGATTGTTATGTTCAACAGTGTTTGATGAAGTGAAAATCAACACGCTTTTGTGACGGTTGCTGCTGCATTGGAGTCATCTTTGGTGACTCACGAGGTCTCACGTAGACGCCAGGTGGAATCTATGTGTAGAAGCGATGTTAGGTGTTTTATTTATCTACATTTTGATATGTGTATGTGGGTTATTTAGCCATTTAATAATCATGTCGGAAAATGTAATTTCGATCGGCCTGCGTGTTCCGTGCAACCAGACTTTGTGTCGTTGCTTCTTGCAGATTCATGTGTGTCTGACGTCATTGTGGATGACACACGAACAACTGCAGACGTTTCACATTAAACGTGAACTGTCTGTACGGCAGCGTTTGTTTTAATCGCTTTGGCCTCTGTGCCGAACCTACTGGCACGTTCTTGTTCTGGTGCAATTTGTACTCGTACCAGTTTTGTTTTACAGTATTTCAGTTGGTGATGTTACACATGACACACAATTAACGTATTGCGCCATCGTACCCAGCTCACAAATGGAAGACAAATAATTTAATTGTACAGTATCACAGAACGTAGGTAGTCAAAGGGAATACAGCAACATACTCAACCCACTCGCAAGCCGATGGCGTCTTACCTGCGCTGGTGAAGAAGCATCAACAGCAGTCCTCCAAGTATAATATGGTATTTATCCGACATGTCAATGTCCGGTACACACAAACCATGCTGTGGCTTCACGCCAGCGGAAACACCAACAAATCCAGACGCAAGCCGTGGCATATATTTGTAAACATTTACATAATTACAAAGTTATACGAATCTCAATTAAAGTGTGTGAGTTTCACATAACGGGACAGTCGCAATTGTTGCCCAGCGAAATGAAAGTCATGGTAGAACCAGGTTAGGCAAATAAGTACAATTCACAGAGCAATAACATTGAACGGAGATATCACAGCCTTAGCTTGTCACCTTTATGAACACATAATATAATGTCGCGGCAAGCCCACAAACAGGTTGCGGTTGTCGCCGAAGGCTGTGTGCTATATGTACAAAGATGATCACTAAACCACTCGGTGTTCATCGCTGGAGAAGTCCACAAAGCAAATTCTGGAATATCGGATCATAATTACATATGTTACAATGGCGGGCAGCGGTGAAACATGTGCTATACGTCCTTGTCCGATGGCAATCTGATATCACCAGCAGTCGGTAAGTTCAACGTGAGTCCCATCTGACGTTTCTTGCGTGCGATGTCGCTCGCTTTTAGCGTCTTTGTATTGCTCATGCTGTCTTGGCGCTGCAGCGACGTGGGCAGCGCTGACGCCGATGACGACAGCGAGACGGTGCTCGACTGACGACTCGGCATGAGACTGTTACGTCGTTCCTTCTTCAAGGCGAGCTCCGTGATGAGGAGAATGCTTTTCATGGCCTTGTGTTTGCGCCAGGCGCGCTGCAGTGTTTTCGCGGCAACGTCCTCCTTCTTGCGCTGCATTGTTGTCGACAGCACAATGTGGTGCACGCGTGTCGGGAACGACTCCAAGTACTTCTCCTCCATCTGTGACTTGAGCTTGCGGAACTCATCCGACTCGTCGACGCTGCCGAGCACATGTCTCACGAGTGCCATGAGAATGTCGAGACAGTGCAGGCGCTCGTCAGCGTAGATCGGCAGGTCGAGCGCGACAATCGCCAGCTCGTTCGGTTTCGGTAAGCCGAGCGGCTCGTCGAGGTCGCAGATGAAGTCAGACAGCTGCTCGTACTTGACGAACTGCGACGCGTGCGGGTCGTACTTCTCCCAGATCACGTAGAACATGTCGAAGTCATCCTCTGTGACACCGACCTCCTCCTGCGTGTGTGCCTGGTTGAAATTCTCGAGGATGACAGCGATGTACATGTTGATGATGATGAGGAAGGCGATGAGGATGAAGGAGACCATGAAGAAGACAGCGATGCCACTGTTGCCGCAGTCGCCGTTCGTCGCCTTGATCTTCGTGCCGTTCGGGTGCGTCCAGTAGTCGCTGTCGCAGTGTGAGCCGCTGATCATGAGCGGGTCGAGGATGTCATTCCAGCCGGCGGACGTCGTCAGACGGAACAGCAGCACGAGGCTGCTGCCGAACGTCTGGAAGTTGACGACGTCGTCGAGCGTGCCTGTGTGGCGCACGTGGCCGAACGACGTCATGCCGAAGATGGCATAGATGAAGACGATGAGGAAGAGCAGCATGCCAATGTTGAGGAGTGCCGGCAGCGAGATGACGAGGGCAAAGAGCAGCTTGCGGATGCCTTTGGCCGCCTTGACGAGGCGCAGCACGCGGCCGATGCGGAAGACACGCACGACACGCAGCAGAGTCGGCGTGATGATCACCGACGACAGGATGTCGTCCAGCACGACGCCTGCACACGACAACGTCGGTTGTAAACAAGACCCAGTATATTCAGGCAGTTGCTTTTTTACATATCCAAGATGACAACTACCTTGTACAGGCTTTCGTCTGGGTATAATACATACTTCATCAATAGGTGTGACGTCTAATGACGTCATCGTACATGTGAATGAAAGATACAAGTGGGAAGGTGACAGGAGAATGGTGACAGTTATAGTTGGGATGGAGACAGGAGGTGTGTGGTGACAGTTACAGGTGGGAAAGTGACAGGTGTGGAGACAGTTACAGATTGGAAGGAGACAGGAGGATGGTGACAGTTACAGGTAGGAAGGAGACAGGACAATGGTGACAGTTACAGGTGGGAAAGTGAAAGGAGGTGTGGTGACAGTTACAGGTGGGAAGGAGACGAGTACGGTGATAGTTACAGGTGGGAAGGTTACAGGAGGTGTTGTGACAGTTACAGGTTGGAATATGATAGGAAGATGGTGACAGTTACAGGTGGGAAAGAGACAAGAGGATGGTGACAGTTACAGGTGGGAAGGTGATCGTTACAGGTGAGAAGGAGAGAGGAGGTGTGGTGACAGTTACATGTGGGAACATGACAGGAGGTGTAGTGACGGTACAGGTGGGAAGCTGACATGTGATGACAGTTACAGGTTGGAAGATGATGACAGTTACAGGTGGGAAGGAGACAGGAGATGGTGACAGTTACAGGTGGGAATGAGAGGTGTGGTGACAGTTACAGGTTGGAAGGTGACAGTTACAGGTGTGAACTTTACAGGACAATGGTGACAGTTACAGGTGGGAACGTGACAGATACAGGTGGGAATGTGACTGGAAGTGTGGTGACTTACAAGTGGGAAAGTGACGGGTGTGGTGACAGTTACAGGTGAGAAGGAGACAGGAGGTGTGATGACAGTTACAGGTGGGAAGCTGACATGTGTGGTGACAGTTAGTGGTGGGAAGGTGACAACTACACATAGAAAGGTGACAGGAGGTGTGGTAACAGGTACAGGTGGGAATGTGACAGGAGGGGTGGTGACAGTTACAGGTGGGAAGATGACAGGAGGATGGGGACAGTTACAGGTGGGAAGGTGACAGTTACATGTTGAAGGTGACAAGTATGGTGACAGTTACAGGTGGGAAGGAGACAGGAGGATGGTAATAGTTACAGGTGGGAAGGAGACAGGAGCTTGGTGACAGTAACAGGTGGGAAAGAGACAGGAGGTGTGGTGACAGTTACAGGTGGGAAGGAAACAGGAGGTGTGATGATAGTTACAGGTTGGAAGGTGACATGAGGTGTGGTGACAGTTACAGGTGGGAAGTATACAGGAGGATGGTGACAGTTACAGGTGGGAAGTATACAGGAGGATGGTGACAGTTACAGGTGGGAAGGAGACAGGAGGTGTGGTGACAGTTACAGGTTGGAAAATGACAGGAGGTAATGTGACAGGAAGATATTGACAGTTGCAAGTGGGAAGTGAAACAGGTGTGGTGACAGTTATAGGTGAGAAGGTGGCAGGTGTGATGACAGTAACAGGTGGGAAGATGACTGTTACAGGTGTGATGGTGACAGTTGCATGTGGGAAGGAGACAATGGGGTAATGAGTGGGTAATGACAGGTGAGAAGTTGACAAAAGGGAAGGTAACGAAGTATATTATAGATATATTTCTTAAATGCTGCTTACGCAGACCAGTTATGCATATAGCGCCACGTATGGCAGACCACTGCCGCATCACTGCTTTTAGCAGGCTACAGATACTCTGCTTACAATTTTGACTCACACACGCATGCACACCGACACCCGCACGCACACACAGACACACACCCATACACCATACACACACCCGCACACACAATTACAAATCGGTATAAAACAAATGCAACAGCTAATAACAAACTTGACTGAGCCTGAGGCTCTATGTAAAAGATCAATTCAAGAGTTGTCATGATATAGATACGCACCTAATATTGACATAATTACAACGATGAAGTCAAATATATTCCAGCCCCTTCGGAAGTAGTGCCACCGCATGCCGATAATCTTCACAACTGCCTCCAGGGTGAATATGCTTATGAAGACAACGTTGACAATGTCCAGGGCCTCGGTGTAAGCTTCCGTCTGTCGATAATGTTCCACCGCCATTGAGACCATGTTACAGATTATGAGCAGGACAATCGCCAACTCAAACTTGGTGTTGATCGATACATCGAAGAAGAACGCTTGAAGCTTGTTCTACAGAGATAAAAGGTAAATATAAGTTTATGAAATAGCACAGTATCCAGTCTTTGAGCCTGGAAAATCGTTTGTGTTCTTCATCCCCTGGCCAGACCACTTTATTTGAAGAAAATTTCAGCTTCCTTGGAAGCATTCAGCCATGCTGCAATTACTCTATTAAGCACTATTCATTCGTGCAAGCCACCACTGTGTGCATCAACAAAATTGCCCAAGTTCTGAAATTGCAGCACGAGGATTCAAACTCGGATTTTCTCGATTGAGTCCGATTTACTGACTACTGTGCTACCGCGCCCCAAAAGCAAGCACTGACAAAAACACTGAGGAACAATTTACAAACGATTTTCCAGTCTTTCTCATTTAAAACATGAACAATCCTTCTGATCTATGACCAATCCAGGCACTGCACTACACATCTTCATCTCCCAAATGTGTTTTAATAAGCCGCATTAAACAAATATATACATATGTATATATATCTGAATGTGTGCACGGGTGTGTTGCTTATATATATATATATATTGTTGGTTATTATCATATATATATATATATAATAATAATAACCAACACACCTGTGCACACACACTCACAGCCTAATCAGAATTCAATAAAAAGTGACCACAGGTCTGCCCATGTTGACACAAGCACAGGAACGACCTGGTTGACCAGCAGAGTTAGTGTCTGACATAAGAAGACACAGATGAGGAGAAAGTGGGCCTGAGGATCTGGTTGACCAGTAGGGTTAGTGACATAAGAAGACACAGATGAGAAGAAAGTGGGCTTGAGGATCTGGTTGACCAGTAGGGTTAGTGACATAAGAAGACAGATGAGGAGAAAGTGGGCCTGAGGATCTCGTTGACCAGTAGGGTTAATGACATAAGGAAACACAGATCAGATGAGAAGAAAGTGGGTCTGAGGATCTGGTTGACCAGTAGGGTTAGTGACATAAGAAGACGCAGATGAGAAGAAAGTGGGTCTGTGGATCTGGTTGACCAGTAGGGTTAGTGACATAAGAAGACACAGATGAGAAGAAAGTGGGTCTGAGGATCTGGTTGACCAGTAGGGTTAGTGACATAAGAAGATGCAGATGAGGAGAAAGTGGGTCTGAGGATCTGGTTGACCAGTAGGGTTAGTGACATAAGAAAACACAGATGAGAAGAAAGTGGGTCTGAGGATCTGGTTGACCAGTAGGGTTAGTGACATATGAAGACACAGATGAGGAGAAAGTGGGCCTGAGGATCTGGTTGACCAGTAGGGTTAGTGACATAAGAAGACACAGATGAGGAGAAAGTGGGCCTCAGGATCTGGTTGACCAGTAGGGTTAGTGACATAAGAAGACACAAATGAGGAGAAAGTGGGTCTGAGGATCTGGTTGACCAGTAGGGTTAGTGACATAAGAAGACACAGATGAGGAGAAAGTGGGTCTGAGGATCTGGTTGACCAGTAGGGTTAGTGACATAAGAAGACACATATGAGGAGAAAGTGGGTCTGAGGATCTGGTTGACCAGTAGGGTTAGTGACATATGAAGACACATATGAGGAGAAAGTGGGCCTGAGGATCTGGTTGACCAGTAGGGTTAGTGACATAAGATGCAGATGAGGAGAAAGTGGGTCTGAGGATCTGGTTGACCAGTAGGGATAGTGACATAAGAAAACACAGATGAGAAGAAAGTGGGTCTGAGGATCTGGTTGATCAGTAGGGTTAGTGACATAAGAAGACACAGATGAGGAGAAAGTGGGCCTGAGGATCTGGTTGACCAGTAGGGTTAATGACATAAGGAAACACAGATCAGATGAGAAGAAAGTGGGTCTGAGGATCTGGTTGATCAGTAGGGTTAGTGACATAAGAAGACGCAGATGAGAAGAAAGTGGGTCTGTTGATCTGGTTGACCAGTAGGGTTAGTGACATAAGAAGACACAGATGAGAAGAAAGTGGGTCTGAGGATCTGGCTGACCAGTAGGGTTAGTGACATAAGAAGATGCAGATGAGGAGAAAGTGGGTCTGAGGATCTGGTTGACCAGTAGGGTTAGTGACATAAGAAAACACAGATGAGAAGAAAGTGGGTCTGAGGATCTGGTTGACCAGTAGGGTTAGTGACATATGAAGACACAGATGAGGAGAAAGTGGGCCTGAGGATCTGGTTGACCAGTAGGGTTAGTGACATAAGAAGATGCAGATGAGGAGAAAGTGGGTCTGAGGATCTGGTTGACCAGTAGGGTTAGTGACATAAGAAAACACAGATGAGAATAAAGTGGGTCTGAGGATCTGGTTGATCAGTAGGGTTAGTGACATAAGAAGACACAGATGAGGAGAAAGTGGGCCTGAGGATCTGGTTGACCAGTAGGATTAATGACATAAGGAAACACAGATCAGATGAGAAGAAAGTGTGTCTGAGGATCTGGTTGACCAGTAGGGTTAGTGACATAAGAAGACGCAGATGAGAAGAAAGTGGGTCTGTGGATCTGGTTGACCAGTAGGGTTAGTGACATAAGAAGACACAGATGAGAAGAAAGTGGGTCTGAGGATCTGGTTGACCAGTAGGGTTAGTGACATAAGATGTAGATGAGGAGAAAGTGGGTCTGAGGATCTGGTTGACCAGTAGGGTTAGTGACATAAGAAAACACAGATGAGAAGAAAGTGGGTCTGAGGATCTGGTTGACCAGTAGGGTTAGTGACATATGAAGACACAGATGAGGAGAAAGTGGGCCTGAGGATCTGGTTGACCAGTAGGGTTAGTGACATAAGAAGATGCAGATGAGGAGAAAGTGGGTCTGAGCATCTGGTTGACCAGTAGGGTTAGTGACATAAGAAAACACAGATGAGAAGAAAGTGGGTCTGAGGATCTGGTTGACCAGTAGGGTTAGTGACATATGAAGACACAGATGAGGAGAAAGTGGGCCAGAGGATCTGGTTGACCAGTAGGGTTATTGACATAAGAAGACACAGATGAGGAGAAAGTGGGTCTGAGGATCTGGTTGACCAGTAGGGTTAGTGACATAAGAAGACACAGATGAGGAGAAAGTGGGTCTGAGGATCTGGTTGACCAGTAGGGTTAGTGACATGAGAAGACACAGATGAAGAGAAAGTGGGCCTGAGGCTGCACCTTCGGTCGTTTGATGGTTTTCTGTGGTTTCCTCATTCCGATCTTCTTCATTGTGTTGTAGTAGTCCCTCTGGTGGGCCGTCAGGAACATGTCCAATGCCCCACCCTCATACTACAACATGACACCCCGGGCAGTTACTCGTACACCCTCTTCAAGTACTTTACTTCAGGTTAAAAACCCATATTCTTGTACACAGAACTTCTGTAAACTGATAGTATGCATGGTGATTTTCACTCGCTCATGTGTGGTGCTTCATAACTAATGTACCTCATTCTCTTAATAAACTTAATGATCTCAAATTACATCTACTATAACAATATAATATTATTATATATTTCATGTTTTAATCTTTATAGCTGTAGTTGCTGGTAGAAATTGCATAAAGTATAAACGGGAATTTGAAAATGCAAAAACCCAATAATTATTATCTGTGCAATACATTTGACTGCTGAGATCTTCCATCTACTCATATAATAAAAAACAATAAATCTGGCAATAAAATAATCAAAGTTTTACTGCATATTTTTGCATGTCAATAAATGTCAATGCATTAGTGTTAATCAATTGAAAGTGACACTCAAGATGCATCTGTTTACAAGTTATTTTAACATTCGACCATCCTAATTAATTATTCATGCATATATTTTAATTAATTATTTTTTATTATTATAATTAATCTATTGTTATTATTTTAATAGCTTGTATACATGTTTATTTTATTTTTTATACAGAGTTGGTGTTATTTAGTAATACTGATTGCATATTTTAGCACATTAGTATTTTTAAATATGTGTGGTTTTATGTCTCATTAATTTATTTATAATAACCTTTGTACAGCACCCCGAACAATTATTGGATTTAGCACTATGTAAGAAATGTATCATTATGATTATTATTAAAATTTAAATCGGCCATAAAAATTGTCATACATTATGTTGAAGTGACAATGAATGATGTGTGACTAACCTTCTTCTTGAGCATGTTGAAGTTGTCTATGATGACTCCAATGAAGAGGTTGAGAGTGAAGAATGAGCCACATATGATGAAGATAACGAAGTACCAGTGAGAATGGAAGTTTGTCTCTCTCACGGGCTGCTTGTCAAGCTGCAACCATCAACATCAGTTACTATCATAACAATGTCATTTATTTCAGGTTAAAAAAGCTGGGTACATATAGCTACGCATTAAAATTAAATAAGTTTTAAAGGTGAAAATATATTTTAAAAAACATTACAAAATATTAAACAAGTTAAACTTTTAAAAACAATAAATAATTAAACATATTATTATACTTATATATTTATATACAAGTGTAATGATGTTTAATTATTTATTATAATTCTACCTTTATTTGTTTAACTGGTGTTTATTTGTAACTGTAATATACATTATAGAAAATCACCATTGTACAATATAAAGTGCATTTGCCCTTTTGAACCATATGGGTCCATTAACAATACGTAGACAAATGCACGTACCTTTTATAAATTCCTTTGGCACATACACATATTTTACAAGTGTAAATAATATTACACAATTACTAGCTTACACCCACCAATGGAACAACAAACCAAGTTAATTCACAATGGCACCATCTGGAGAGTTGCTCACCACTCAATTCGCCCACTAAATTAGCTAATTGTTGTGGTGAACATGAAAACGATTGCTGCAATATATTTATAACAGACACATGACCATAGCAGACACCTGACCATAGCAGACACCTGTCCATAGCAGACACCTGTCAATTGCAGACACTTGTCCATAGAAGAAACCTGTCCATAGCAAACACCTGTCCATTACAGACATTTGTCCATTGCAGACACCTGTCCATAACAAAAACCTGTCCATAGTAGACACCTGTCCTTAGCAGACATCTGTCCATAGCAGACACCTGTCCATAGTGGACACATGTCCATAGCGGACATATATACATTGCGGACACCTGTCAATAGCAGACACCTGTTCATAGTGGATACCTGTCAATAGCGGGCACCTGTTCATAGTGGACACCTGTCCATTGCTGAAACCTGTCCATAACAGACACCTGTCAATAACAGACACCTGTCCATAACAGACACTTAGCTACATACCCCAGCAGCATCTGAGGCGTCCTCCATCACCTCCATCCAGCCTTCAAAGGTTGCCTACAACACAACACCGGCTCACAACAACACGGCTAACTTGTGCAAGATAACTCAAAGTATAACCTGTCCACTGTTAACCAACATACAGTTGGTTACTGTTAACCAACATACAGTTGGTTAACAGTGGACAAAGTTGAACATCGTTGTCAAAGATGAACCTCGCTTATCGTCACCTCAGTAATACAGCCACCTCGCAATTAAGGCAGGACAGTCCCAAATTATTTCCAAACTTCGTGGCTGGAAACTTTTTTTTTATAAAACTATGTCAAGACCTGTCCAGAATAGAAATGATTATGTAACACTGATATCTGGATAACACAACTCATCATGTCATTGAGGATGGTAGTGTTTGACTTACAACTTGAAAGAGGGCTGGGTATACACTGAGGATGGTAGTGTTTGACTTACAACTTGAAAGAGGGCTGGGTATACACTGAGGATGGTAGTGTTTAACTTACAACTTGAAAGAGGGCTGGGTATACACTGAGGATGGTAGTGTTTAACTTACAACTTGAAAGAGGGCTGGGTATACACTGAGGATGGTAGTGTTTGACTTACAACTTGAAAGAGGGCTGGGTATATATTGAAGATGGTAGTGTTTGACTTACAACTTGAAAGAGGGCTAGGTATACACTGAGGATGGTAGTGTTTAACTTACAACTTGAAAGAGGGCTGGGTATACACTGAGGATGGTAGTGTTTAACTTACAACTTGAAAGAGGGCTGGGTCTACACTGAGGATGGTAGTGTTTGATTTACAACTTGAAAGAGGGCTGGGTATATATTGAGGATGGTAGTGTTTGACTTACAACTTGAAAGAGGGCTGGGTATACATTGAGGATGGTAATGTTTTACTTACAACTTGAAAGAGGGCTATAGGTGTATACATTGAAGACAGTAGTGTTTGACTTACAACTTGAAAGAGGACTAGGTATACACTGAGGACGGTAGTGTTTGACTTACAACTTGAAAGAGGGCTAGGTATACATTGAGGATGGTAGTGTTTGACTTACAACTTGAAAGAGGACAAGGTATACACTGAGGATGGTAGTGTTTGACTTACAACTTGAAAGAGGGATAGGTATACAATGAGGACGGTAGTGTTTGACTTACAACTTGAAAGAGGGCTAGGTATACATTGAGGATGGTAATGTTTGACATACAACTTGAAAGAGGGCTAGGTATACATTGAGGATGGTAGTGTTTGACTTACAACTTGAAAGAGGACTAGGTATACATTGAGGATGGTAGTGTTTGACTTACAACTTGAAAGAGGACTAGGTATACACTGAGGACAGTAGTGTCTGACTTACAACTTGAAAGAGGGCTAGGTATACACTGAGGATGGTAGTGTCTGACTTACAACTTGAAAGAGGGCTAGGTATACACTGAGGATGATAATGTTTGACTTACAACTTGAAAGAGGGCTAGGTATACATTGAGGATGGTAATGTTTGACTTACAACTTGAAAGAGGGTTAGGTATACATTGAGGATGGTAGTGTTTGACTTACAACTTGAAAGAGGGCTAGGTATACACTGAGGATGGTAATGTTTGACTTACAACTTTAAAGAGGGCTAGGTATACATTGAGGATGGTAGTGTTTGACTTACAACTTGAAAGAGGGCTAGGTATACATTGAGGATGGTAATGTTTGACTTACAACTTGAAAGAGGGCTAGGTATACATTGAGGATGGTAGTGTTTGACTTACAACTTGAAAGAGGGCTAGGTATACACTGAGGATGGTAATGTTTGACTTACAACTTTAAAGAGGGCTAGGTATACATTGAGGATGGTAGTGTTTGACTTACAACTTGAAAGAGGGCTAGGTATACATTGAGGATGGTAATGTTTGACTTACAACTTGAAAGAGGGCTAGGTATACATTGAGGATGGTAGTGTTTGACTTACAACTTGAAAGAGGGCTAGGTATACACTGAGGATGGTAATGTTTGACTTACAACTTGAAAGAGGGCTAGGTATACATTGAGGATGGTAATGTTTGACTACAACTTGAAAGAGGGCTGGGTATACATTGAGGATTGTAATGTTTGACTTACAACTTGAAAGAGGGCTAGGTATACACTGAGGATGATAATGTTTGACTTACAACTTGAAAGAGGGCTAGGTATACATTGAGGATGGTAATGTTTTACTTACAACTTGAAAGAGGGCTATAGGTGTATACATTGAAGACAGTAGTGTTTGACTTACAACTTGAAAGAGGACTAGGTATACACTGAGGACGGTAGTGTTTGACTTACAACTTGAAAGAGGGCTAGGTATACATTGAGGATGGTAGTGTTTGACTTATAACATGAAAGAGGGATAGGTATACACTGAGGACGGTAGTGTTTGACTTACAACTTGAAAGAGGGCTAGGTATACATTGAGGATGGTAGTGTTTGACTTACAACTTGAAAGAGGGCTAGGTATACATTGAGGATGGTAATGTTTGACATACAACTTGAAAGAGGGCTAGGTATACATTGAGGATGGTAGTGTTTGACTTACAACTTGAAAGAGGGCTAGGTATACATTGAGGATGGTAGTGTTTGACTTACAACTTGAAAGAGGGCTAGGTATACACTGAGGATGGTAATGTTTGACTTACAACTTGAAAGAGGGCTAGGTATACATTGAGGATGGTAATGTTTGACTACAACTTGAAAGAGGGCTGGGTATACATTGAGGATTGTAATGTTTGACTTACAACTTGAAAGAGGGCTAGGTATACACTGAGGATGATAATGTTTGACTTACAACTTGAAAGAGGGCTATGTATACATTGAGGATGGTAATGTTTGACTTACAACTTGAAAGAGGGCTAGGTATACATTGAGGATGGTAGTGTTTGACTTACAACTTGAAAGAGGGCTAGGTATACACTGAGGATGGTAATGTTTGACTTACAACTTGAAAGAGGGCTAGGTATACATTGAGGATGGTAGTGTTTGACTTACAACTTGAAAGAGGGCTAGTTATACACTGAGGATGGTAATGTTTGACTTTCAACTTGAAAGAGGGCTAGGTATACACTGAGGATGGTAATGTTTGACTACAACTTGAAAGAGGGCTGGGTATACATTGAGGATGGTAGTGTTTGACTACAACTTGAAAGAGGGCTGGGTATACATTGAGGATGGTAGTGTTTGACTTACAAGTTGAAAGAGGGCTAGGTATACACTGAGGATGGCAATGTTTGACTTACAACTTGAAAGAGGGCTAGGTATACACTGAGGATGGTAGTGTTTGACTTACAACTTGAAAGAGGGCTAGGTATACATTGAGGATGGTAATGTTTGACTACAACTTGAAAGAAGGCTAGGTATACACTGAGGATGGTAGTGTTTGACTTACAACTTGAAAGAGGGCTGGGTATACACTGAGGATTGTAGTGTTTGACTTACAACTTGAAAGAGGGCTGGGTATACATTGAGGATTGTAATGTTTGACTTACAACTTGAAAGAGGGCTAGGTATACACTGAGGATGGTAATGTTTGACTTACAACTTGAAAGAGGGCAAGGTATACACTGAGGATGGTAATGTTTGACTTACAACTTGAAAGAGGGATAGGTATACATTGAGGATGGTAGTGTTTGACTTACAACTTGAAAGAGGGCTAGGTATACATTGAGAATGTTAATGTTTGACTACAACTTGAAAGAGGGCTAGGTATACATTGAGGATGGTAATGTTTGACTTACAACTTGAAAGAGGGCTAGTTATACACTGAGGATGGTAGTGTTTGACTTACAACTTGAAAGAGGGCTAGGTATACATTGAGGATGGTAATGTTTGACTACAACTTGAAAGAGGGCTGTGTATACATTGAGGATAGTAATGTTTGACTTTCAACTTGAAAGAGGGCTAGGTATACACTGAGGATGGTAATGTTTGACTTACAACTTGAAAGAGGGCTAGGTATACATTGAGGATGGTAATGTTTGACTTACAACTTGAAAGAGGGCTAGGTATACATTGAGGATGGTAATGTTTGACTTACAACTTGAAAGAGGGCTAGGTGTACATTGAGGATGGTAATGTTTGACTTACAACTTGAAAGAGGGCTAGGTATACATTGAGGACGGTAGTGTTTGACTTACAACTTGAAAGAGGGCTAAGTATACACTGAGGATGGTAATGTTTGACTTACAACTTGAAAGAGGGCCAAGTATACACTGAGGATGGTAGTGTTTGACTTACAACTTGAAAGAGGGCTAGGTATACACTGCGGACGGTAGTGTTTGACTTACAACTTGAAAGAGGGCTAGGTATATGTTGGAGACGGTAGTGTATGACTTACAACTTGAAAGAGTGCTAGGTAGCCGTTGAGGACGTTGTCAAAGTTGATCTTGGAGTTGACCCAGCTGTAGTTGCCGTTGGCGAGACACTGGGTCTTGTTCCTCACTACCGTGTGGCTCAACTTGAAGCCCGTCTTGTCGACACACTTGTAGAACTTGCCTCCGAATAGCTGCACACCAGCAATACTGCAGCAGGCGTACTATGGTTAGGCACTGTCCTTTTGCAACTTACACAGTATGGACCCACACTTAAGATACAAACACACCTAAAAAATCCAACAAAGAACAGCTCGCTTTGTTACAGGTGACCATCCTCACAAGCCAGGGTTGGTGACTGTGTCCACTACCACAGACAGATCCCCTACGCATTGTACGCAAATTAGCTGAATAAAACTCATTTAATTGACTTCACCGTACCACCTGTGAGAACAGTGCAGACACCCGTCCGACTCGCGCCCCAGTTCCAAGATGAAGCCCTTAAGTAGCTGGAATCCCAATATAATTTTCCATTCGACCATTCTGATGAGCTGCTGGGTGATACTGTTTATAACTATGTCTATACTTCCCAATCCACCAGAACTTCCTAGCAAGCAATATTATTGGCCGAGTTTATCTTCAGAATTTCGCAAGGCAATCTGCCAGGGGTCATTGAGACTGATGTTATCAGCAACGCCCCCTGGTGTATGAGGATGAAGGTGACTACAACTATCAGGACTGTGTTAGACACATGACAACAGACTCAGGTTGGACACATGCCAAGGAGGGGGGAGGAACCTCCAATTATTACTTATGCTTAAAATTGTCCACAACCAAATTGCTATTCCGTCCAAAAACATCTTAGTACCAGCTGACACCTACACATGCTCATATCAACCTTACAGTGTAGCAGTGAAGAATATGGAAACTCATTTTTGCCCCACACTAACCTAAATGTATGAATGAATTAAGACATACCTGAATATAAGCCAGAAGATGAGACAGACCAGAAGCACGTTGAAGATAGAAGGGATGGCATACACCAAGGCATTAACCACAATCTGAAACATCAAAGATAGAGGGGATGGCTTATTTTCACTGCATGCATGAGTGTGTGTGTGTGTTCGTGCATGCGTGCGTGTCTGTGTATGTGTGTGTCTCTCTCTGAGTGTGTGTGTATGTGCATGTGTGTGTGTGTGTATGCAAGAACAAATTAATGCATACATGTATGTGACTTTTGGATTGTTGATCTTCTATACTGAAAACTGTCAAACACCATGATGCGCCATTAAGACAAGTTCGCCAGTGTATCACGGAAATAATGTCCTCAATGATAAAATAGAGGCTTTTTAAAATGCTCTAAATTGCAGGATCATTTTCAAAAAGCCAATTCTGTTTAATGAGGATTTTCCTCAAGCTGTCATTATCTTAGTTTAAAGATCCCCTAACACAAGGGTGCTTACCCTCATGCCTTGCCAGCGAGAGATGGCTCGGAGTGGACGTAGAGCTCGCAGTGTCCGTAGAGAGCGGAATGATGACAACTGATCCGCACCCATCGACTCCGCGAGGATCGTGAGCAGAGAGATCTGTGCAGCACAGTTAACAAAACGTTAA
The DNA here is from genome assembly GCA_020002185.1 of Paraescarpia echinospica. Taxonomy (NCBI): domain Eukaryota; kingdom Metazoa; phylum Annelida; class Polychaeta; order Sabellida; family Siboglinidae; genus Paraescarpia; species Paraescarpia echinospica. The sequence goes on from CM034541.1 coordinate 10,164,774, forward strand.
AGATGATTCCTCAGTTCAATTTTTGTCACACGTTCCAATTCAAATTAAGTTGTGAAAGAGCAAAGCTACCCAGTTTTCACACTCCTCTGTAATATGCTAGCTCATTTGTATAATCTTTTTATGTAGCAAATCGTAATGCAGGACCAAGCATTAATTCAAGTGTATGACTATTCAAATAGTGAGCTTCACATGAGTATGCGATACAAATATGCTCACGTTTTTGTGTTGACGTTTTTGACTTTCCTAGGACCATCAACCTTACAAAGGCGGTGGCAGAAGTAGGATAAATCAACTCACAACAAGGGTGTTACTGGTTGGAAAAATAAAGATTTCACAATATTGGTGTCAGAAGTTGGATAAATTAAGATTTCACTATATTGGTGTCAGAAGTGCGATGAATAAAAAAAAAGTCCGCAATATTGGTATCAGATGTGGGATAAATTAAGATTCCACAATATTGGTGTCAGAAGTTGAATAAATTAAGATTTCACTATATTGGTGTCAGAAGTTGGATAAACGAACTCTCAATATTGGTGATGGAGGTGAGGTAGGATAATTGAAGACTCACAATAACAATGCAAAAGTCCAAGATGGTCCAGAAGCTGGTGAAGTACTTCTTGAAGCCGAGTCCCACCCACTTGAGCAACATCTCGACTGTGAAGATCACTGCGTACACAATGTTCAAGTAGTACAGAATATCCTTCAACACTGGTTTTTCATCGAGATAGATGTCCTCGAAGCACTGCAACCATGCAACAAAAGTCTGGTGGGAATGTCTGACACAGGCTGGCATGTTAACTCACAAAGAGAACATGCATAATTTGAAATTGTTTCGATTCATAAACAATTTGAGAGATAAAAGCAAATTTCTTCAGAGCTACATCAATGTCAAATTTCTAAGAGCTTGAAGAGAGCATATCTGTATACGTATGGATACATGTTGGTACACTTATTAAATGACCTTTACCAACAATTACTCATGTGACTCGTATCTATATAACGGGCTCAGGGTTTTGCTATTGACCATCAGCAGAGTCTAACCATTTATTTCACCTTCAATTGTGAAGATTTAATGGTGATCTTTTATTTTTGTATATTTAAATAATCGCCAAATTGTGTATTTTCCAAAATATTAAGTGTCAAAAGAATAAGTTTTGTATGCGTATTATTCTTAACCAAATGAGATCAAATTATGATTGAGTCAGTGTACGTGTGTTTATGTATGTATGTGTGTGAAGGGGTATGTTAACTCTTTTTATTCGAACTTCCGTTTTATATATACTAGTCAGTTGAAAGTTTTTAAGGTGATTTTGAGCGTCTTAAATGAATAAATACCTTGCTAATTAAAATTTTTGTTGCAAAGCGGCTGATGCCATTGATGCGGTGCTTGACAGTAGCGATGTTGATGTGTTTTCTGAGTTTTTAAACATCCACGTGCGGACAATATACACAATTACATTTGTTACCAATGCTATCAGAACTGAGTTCCGAAGATTTCAATAACTGATACTAGTGGTCAAAAATGTATTAATAATTGTCAAATGGCATCTGACGTTGACTGTGTCTGTAATTCTTTTTAAGTGTATACGAACTCAAACGTTTATATTTTACACACACACACACACACACACACACACACACACACACACACACACACACACACACACACACACACACACAGACAAATGCTTGCATTCACACGGCACACACATGTATGCACAAATGCACGCACATTCACAAACATACACATGCATGCGCACACACATAGACAAACAAAACGTGACGTTAGTGTGCCTGTGAATGAAGTGATGTTTCACCTACCAGTGAGACGCTGCTGAGAAAGATGATGACGAGGATGAAGTATTCAAAGACCTTGTGTTCCGTCACACGGTGCGTGTGCACTCGTATCAAGTGCCAGCTCACACCATAGTCTGTGTTGTCCATGCGCAACATCCATGGCGTACATCTACAACCATCCAATACAAACCATATCATCAGCCATGGTGTATATCTACAACCATCCAATACAAACCATGTCATCAGCTTGGTGCACATCTACAACCATCCAATACAAACCATGTCAACACCCATGGTGCACATCTACAACCATCCAATGCAAACCATGTCATCATCCAATGACCAGAACCACCCACACCCCCTCAGAACCACCACCAGCTCAGGACCACCCACCCCTCACAAAAACTCACACCCCTCAGAACCACCCATATCCCCTGAGAACCATCCACCAGAACAGAACCACCCTCACCCTCAGAACCACCCACACCCTTAGAACTACCCACCCCATCAGAACCACCCACCATCTCAGAACCAGCCCCTCAGAACCACCCATACTATCTCAGAACCACTCACTCCCTCAGAACCACTCACCCCCTCAGAATCATGTGTCACTCACTTGATGCAGCAACACGCTGGGAAACAATCTTCAACTTTCTTTGCATCGACTTCAGCTGCCGTCTCTTCCTTCTTCATGGGAGAGTCCTCGACTCCTTTGTCCTTGTCCGGATCATTCTTCTTTGCTGGGGTTGTATCGGGGGCCGCAAGGTTGTCAAGGGACGGAACAGAAAGGGTGTTCATGACGGCCTGCACAGACATAACAGGGTGTTCATGATGGCCTGCACAGATATAACAACGTATTCATGACGGCCTACACAGACATAACATGGTGTTCACGGTGGCCTGCACAGACATAACAGGGTGTTCATGGTGGCCTGTACAGACATAACAGGGTGTTCATGATGGCCTGCATAGACATAACAGGGTGTTCATGACGGCCTGCACAGACATAACAGGGTGTTCATGACAGCCAGTACAGACATAACAGGGTGTTCATGATGGCCTGCACAAACATAACAGGGTGTTCATGATGGCTTGCACAGACATAACAGGGTGTTCATGACGGCCTGCACAGACATAACAGGGTGTTCATGACGGCTTGCACAGACATAACAGGGTGTTCATGACGGCTTGCACAGACATAACAGGGTGTTCATGACGGCTTGCACAAACATAACAGGGTGTTCATGAAGGCCAGTACAGATATAACAGGGTGTTTCTGATGGCCAGTACAGACATAACAGGGTGTTTCTGACGGCCAGTACAGACACAATAGGGTGTTTCTGATGGCCAGTACAGACATAACAGGGTGTTTCTGACGGCCAGTACAGACATAACAGGATGTTTCTGACAGCCAGTACAGACATAACAGGGTGTTTCTGATGGCCAGTACAGACATAACAGGGTGTTTCTGACGGCCAGTACAGACATAACAGGGTGTTCATGATGGCCAGTACAGACATAACAAGGTGTTTCTGACAGCCAGTACAGACATAACAGGATGTTTCTGACGGCCAGTACAGACGTAACAGGATGTTTCTGACGGCCAGTACAGACATAACAGGGTGTTCATGATGGCCAGTACAGACATAACAGGGTGCTTCTGACGGCCAGTACAGACATAACAGGATGTTTCTGACGGCCAGTACAGACATAACAGGGTGTTTCTGACGGCCAGTACAGACATAACAGGGTGTTTCTGACGGCCAGTACAGACATAACAGGGTGTTTCTGACGGCCAGTACAGACATAACAGGGTGTTCATGATGGCCAGTACAGACATAACAGGGTGCTTCTGACGGCCAGTACAGACATAACAGGGTGTTTCTGATGGCCAGTACAGCCATAACAGGGTGTTTCTGATGGCCAGTACAGACATAACAGGGTGTTTCTGATGGCCAGTACAGACATAACAGGGTGTTTCTGATGGCCAGTACAGACATAACAGGATGTTTCTGACGGCCAGTACAGACATAACAGGGTGTTTCTGACGGCCAGTACAGACATAACAGGATGTTTCTGACGGCCAGTACAGACATAACAGGGTGTTTCTGATGGCCAGTACAGACATAAAAGGGTGTTCATGATGGCCAGTACAGACATAACAGGGTGCTTCTGATGGCCAGTACAGATATAACAGGGTGTTTCTGACGGCCAGTACAGACATAACAGGGTGTTCATGATGGCCAGTACAGACATAACAGGGTGCTTCTGCCAGCCAGTACAGACATAACAGGGTGTTTATGACGGCCAGTACAGACATAACAGGGTGTTTCTTATGGCCAGTACAGACATAACAGGGTGTTTCTGATGGCCAGTACAGACATAACAGGATGTTTCTGATGGCCAGTACAGACATAACAGGATGTTTCTGACGGCCAGTACAGACATAACAGGGTGTTTCTGACGGCCAGTACAGACATAACAGGATGTTTCTGACGGCCAGTACAGACATAACAGGATGTTTCTGACGGCCAGTACAGACATATCAGGGTGTTCATGACGGCTTGCACAGACATAAAAGGGTGTTGATGATGGCTTGCACAGACATAACAGGGTGATCATGATAGCCAGTACAGACATAACAGGGTGTTTCTGATGGCCAGTACAGACATAACAGGGTGTTTCTGACGGCCAGTACAGACATAACAGGGTGTTTCTGACGGCCAGTACAGACATAACAGGGTGTTTCTGATGGCCAGTACAGACATAACAGGATGTTTCTGACGGCCAGTACAGACATAACAGGGTGTTTCTGATGGCCAGTACAGACATAACAGGGTGTTTCTGACGGCCAGTACAGACATAACAGGGTGTTCGTGATGGCCAGTACAGACATAACAGGGTGTTCTTGATGGCCAGTACAGACATAACAAGGTGTTTCTGACAGCCAGTACAGACATATCAGGATGTTTCTGACGGCCAGTAGAGACATAACAGGTTGCTTCTGACGGCCAGTACAGACATAACAGGATGTTTCTGACGGCCAGTACAGACATAACAGGGTGTTTCTGACGGCAAGTACAGACATAACAGGGTGTTTCTGACGGCCAGTACAGACATAACAGGGTGTTTCTGATGGCCAGTACAGACATAACAGGGTGTTCATGATGGCCAGTACAGACATAACAGGGTGTTTCTGACGGCCAGTACAGACATTAGAGGGTGTTTCTGACGGCCAGTACAGACATAACAGGATGTTTCTGACGGCCAGTACAGACATAACAGGGTGTTTCTGATGGCCAGTACAGACATAACAGGATGTTTCTGACGGCCAGTACAGACACAACAGGGTGTTTCTGACGGCCAGTACAGACATAACAGGGTGTTTCTGACGGCCTGTACAGACATAACAGGGTGTTCATGGTGGCCTGTACAGACATAACAGGGTGTTCATGATGGCCTGCATAGACATAACAGGGTGTTCATGACGGCCTGCACAGACATAACAGGGTGTTCATGACGGCTTGCACAGACATAACAGGGTGTTCATGATGGCCAGTACAGACAAAACAGGGTGTTTCTGATGGCCAGTACAGACATAACAGGGTGTTTCTGACGGCCAGTACAGACATAACAGGGTGTTTCTGACGGCCAGTACAGACATAACAGGGTGTTTCTGACGGCCAGTACAGACATAACAGCGTGTTTCTGATGGCCAGTACAGACATAACAGGGTGTTTCTGACGGCCAGTACAGACATAACAGGGTGGTCATGATGGCCAGTACAGACATAACAAGGTGTTTCTGACAGCCAGTACAGACATAACAGGATGTTTCTGACGGCCTGTACAGACATAACAGGGTATTCATGGTGGCCTGTACAGACATAACAGGGTGTTCATGATGGCCAGTACAGACATAACAGGGTGCTTCTGACGGCCAGTACAGACATAACAGGGTGTTTCTGACGGCCAGTACAGACATAACAGGGTGCTTCTGACAGCCAGTACAGTCTTAACAGGGTGTTTCTGACGGCCAGTACAGACATAACAGGGTGTTTCTGATGGCCAGTACAGACATAACAGGGTGTTTCTGATGGCCAGTACAGACATAACAGGATGTTTCTGATGGCCAGTACAGACATAACAGGATGTTTCTGACGGCCAGTACAGACATAACAGGGTGTTTCTGACGGCCAGTACAGACATAACAGGGTGTTTCTGATGGCCAGTACAGACATAACAGGATGTTTCTGACGGCCAGTACAGACATAACAGGGTGTTTCTGACGGCCAGTACAGACATAACAGGGTGTTCATGATGGCCAGTACAGACATAACAGGGTGCTTCTGACGGCCAGTACAGACATAACAGGGTGTTTCTGACGGCCAGTACAGACATAACAGGGTGTTCATGATGGCCAGTATAGACATAACGAGGTGTTTCTGACAGCCAGTACAGACATAACAGGATGTTTATGACGGCCAGTACAGACATAACAGGGTGTTTCTGACGGCCAGTACAGACATAACAGGATGTTTCTGACGGCCAGTACAGACATAACAGGGTGTTTCTGACAGCCAGTACAGACATAACAGGAGGTTTCTGACGGCCAGTACAGACATAACAGGGTGTTTCTGACGGCCAGTACAGACATAACAGGGTGTTTCTGACGGCCAGTACAGACATAACAGGATGTTTCTGACGGCCAGTGCAGACATAACAGGGTGTTTCTGATGGCCAGTACAGACATAACAGGGTGTTCATGATGGCCAGTACAGACATAACAGGGTGCTTCTGACGGCCAGTACAGACATAACAGGATGTTTCTGACGGCCAGTGCAGACATAACAGGGTGTTTCTGACGGCCAGTACAGACATAACAGGGTGTTCATGATGGCCAGTACAGACATAACAGGGTGCTTCTGACGGCCAGTACAGACATAACAGGGTGTTTCTGACGGCCAGTACAGACATAACAGGGTGTTTCTGACGGCCAGTACAGACATAACAGGGTGTTTCTGATGGCCAGTACAGACATAACAGGGTGTTTCTGATGGCCAGTACAGACATAACAGGGTGTTTCTGATGGCCAGTACAGACATAACAGGATGTTTCTGACGGCCAGTACAGACATAACAGGGTGTTTCTGACGGCCAGTACAGACATAACAGGATGTTTCTGACGGCCAGTACAGACATAACAGGGTGTTTCTGACGGGCAGTACAGACATAACAGGGTGTTCATGATGGCCTGTACAGACATAACAGGGTGCTTCTGACGGCCAGTACAGACATAACAGGGTGCTTCTGACGGCCAGTACAGACATAACAGGGTGTTTCTGACGGCCAGTACAGACATAACAGGGTGTTCATGATGGCCAGTACAGACATAACAGGGTGCTTCTGACAGCCAGTACAGACATAACAGGATATTTCTGACGGCCAGTACAGACATAACAGGGTGCTTCTGACAGCCAGTACAGACATAACAGGATGTTTCTGACGGCCAATACAGACATAACAGGGTGTTCATGATTGCCAGTACAGACATAACAGGGTGTTCATGATTGCCAGTACAGACATAACAGGGTGTTCATGATGGCCTACACAGACATAAGAGCTCCCTATTTAACTCATTAGACCTCAAGTCGGCCAAAACGCCCGAAGATTGACACTTCAATTCAGCCAAACCCAGCCCAAAATAACAAACGAAAAGCTGTATTGTGTGGTGGCGCCATCTAGTGGATGTGGAAGATATTGTTCACGGCTCCAAGATAAAATTTTAATAGCAAGAATTAAATTTACATTGGAGCTGTATTTGGAACTTACAACGTTTCGATCCGTCTACAGCGGACCTTGATCACGCACTGATGTCATGTCACAAAATCTCGTGGATAGTTTTGAAAACACGTTAGAAACGACGTTTGAACGTACGGATATCACATGTTCATGTTACAGCTCAAATAAGTGGGGAAACAAGGGCTTTTCCAAAAACGGCTGAGATCTAAAAGGTTAAATAAGCATCTAGCTATAAACGAACAGGTGTGTATGTGCATGTGTGTGTGTGTGTGCATGCATGCATGTGTGCATGCGTGTGTGTGTTTGCCTGCGTGTCTGTGTGGTGTGCACATGTGTGTGTGGTGTGCCTGTGTGGTGTGTGGTGTGTGCTTGTATGTGGTTTACATATGTGTGTGTTTGTGTGCGTGCATGCGTGCCTGCGTGCATGCGTACGTGTGTGCGTGCGTATATATATATATGTTAAAATTTTTCTCCCAGATGGTTTGCATCTCTGACACTAAACTGTCAGAGATTAATCTGCAAACCCTCGGAAAAGAAAACGCCTTTGTTTTTTTATATTCCCAGTTCATTAAGGGTTCCTTCCGGTCAGTTAGGTCCGCTAATGTGAAAATTGATTCGGTGATTTCAAGTGCGTATGGTACAAAAAAGTTTGTGGTCAGTAGACCTACATTTGTTAAGTATTAAGAACAGTATATTAAACATTGAGGAACAGACACGCCTGGTTTGCTGTCATACTGATATTTGTTGTTATGCTCATAATCACCTTACACATGATTAATTCAAATGTTATTTTGATTTGTGCAGTTTCAAAGAATTAAGATAAGCCACCTATTTTGTTCTCATGCTTCTCTTTACTCACTAAATAATAACATTTTACTTTTATACTTTTTTGATGTTGCATATTCAAGATTTCAAGAGGAATTTTCACTATGCTACACACAAAAATGTATATTTTGATGTTTGATTAGTGCTATGCCTGATCTTAACATATAGTGCAGACGTTCAGATAAATATTTAATTGCATATTATCGAGATGTATGCTGCAGTAAATTTTAACTGACAATAAACTCACCTTCTTCTGAGGAGAGGTCGTCTTTTGTTCAGAGCTGGGTTTGTTCATTTCTACTGCAGCACCTAATAAACACAAGTTTCAAACACTGCCACGATGACCAAACACTGCCACGATGACCAAACACTGCCACGATGACCAAACACTGCCACGATGACCAAACACTGCCACGATGACCAAACACTGCCACGATGACCAAACAAAATACAATGCCAACCTTTTATGACAGGTCTCAAACCTGGAATTCATAGTAATCGACAAGAAATTGAAATCAACAACTGGACATTAGAACAATAGACATCCGCAAATTTACAGCTGATATGAACAATTAACGAGAGATCCCCAAATCAATAACTGAATGTTATCCCCAAACTAAAATGTTAACATTAACAACTAATGACAGGTCCCCAAACCCATAAGTTAACACTAAAAATGGCTGACAGGTACAAAAAGCAGCAAATCAACACTGACGACTAACGGCAGTTCCTCTAGATCATAACTAAAGTTGAATAAAAACCACCTAAAATTCTACCATTATGCAAACAAGACAAGGAAGTCTATAACAAAGCATACCTTTGGTCTTTGGCTCCACCCAGGCTTCTTCTGTTGTCATGGTGATGACTGTTTCATCGCTAGGTTTCTCGCCTTGATGACCCTTCAGTTCATCGAGGATGTTTGCAATGGATGCCTGTCGGTTGTGGACTTCCTCACTAGATGGCTGCACTTGTATTCGCTTGTTCTTGAATATGTTCTTGAGTCGTTCCCAGCCCTGTTTCACCTTCGACTTGTCACGCACTTCCTTCTTCTCATCCAACTTGTCCGAGGCAAACGAGCTCAAGAGCAGGGCGAGGAAGAGGTTGAGAACCTGTCATATGACAAACATGTACTTGTCACATGACATACAAGAGGTTGAGAACCTGTCATATGAAATACAAGAATCTGTCACATGACATACAAGAACCTGTCACATAACATACAAGAGGTTGAGAACCTGTCACATGACATACAAGAACCTGTCACATGACATACAAGAACCTGTCACATGACATACAAGAACCTGTCACATAACATACAAGAGGTTGAGAACCTGTCACATGACATACAAGAACCTGTCACATAACATACAAGAGGTTGAGAACCTGTCACATGACATACAAGAACCTGTCACATCACATACAAGAACCTGTCACATAACATACAAGAGGTTGAGAACCAGTCACATGACATACAAGAACCTGTCACATAACATACAAGAGGTTGAGAACTTGTCACATGACATACAAGAGTTTGATAACCTGTCACATGACATACAGGAGGTTGAGAACCTGTCACATGACTTACAAGAGGTTGAGAACCTGTCACATGACATACAATAGGTTAAGAACCATCACATGACATTCAAGAGGTTAAGAACCTGTCACGACATTCAAGAAGTTAAAAATCTGTCACATGACATACAAGAGGTTGAGCAGCTGTCATGTGACATTCAAGAACCTGTCACATGACATACAAGAACCTGTCACATGACATTCAAGAACCTCTCACATGACATTCAAGAACCTATCACATGACATTCAAGAACCTGTCTCATGACATACTAGAGCCAGTCACATGACATTCAAGAGCCAGTCACATGACATTCAAGAGGTTGAGAATCTGTCAAATGACATTCAAGAACCTGTCACATGACATGCATTGTGTCAGAATCTTGAGCAGTGACAATAGGGGCAGCCGCCTTACAGAATTAGTTTAACACAATTTTCATGGGAAAATTCAAACAAACTGTACAAGCGGTTTATCTTACTATGAACCGTGGCATATGTGGTGATGTTTCATTAAGAACTTACCATGAAGTTGCCAAAGACAAGTGTTGGCAGGAAGACGATCATGCAGATTTCTCCGTTTGCACGCATACAGTCCCAGAGCGGCTCAATCCACTCCCCACACAGGATCCGGAAGATGAGCATCAGAGAGTGGAAGAACTCATTGAAATTCCACCTACAGAGGGACAGGTAAATTCCACTTACACAGGGACAGGTAAGTTCCACCTACACACACGGACAGGTAAGTTCCACCTACATACAAGGACAGGTAAGTTCCACGTACATACAAGGACAGGTAAGTTCCACCTACATACAAGGACAGGTAAGTTCCACCTAGGTACTGGGACAGGTAAGTTCCATCTACACACAGGGACAGGTAAGTTCCACATAGGTACAGGGACAGGTAAGTTCCACTTACACAGGGACAGGTAAGTTCCACCTACACACACGGACAGGTAAGTTCCACCAACATACAAGGACAGGTAAGTTCCACCTACATACAAGGACAGGTAAGTTCCACCTACATAAAAGGACAGGTAAGTTCCACCTAGGTACTGGGACAGGTAAGTTCCATCTACACACAGGGACAGGTAAGTTCCACCTAGGTACAGGTGAGTTCCATCTACACACAGGGACAGGTAAGTTCCACCTATATACAGGGACAGGTAAGTTTCACTTACATATAGAGACAACTACTCAGAATCAATTCATTTGACCTATAAATACGATACATATACAATGAATAACGTAAGTAATAGATAAGGTCGGGAGACTCCCATTAAGAAAATCGGTAGCACAGGAGCCACCCCATAAATATAAACAACAACAAAATTTACATGACACAAATCAGAATAGCATATGACTTGTTTTTATGGTTGATAATTACTCAGTGTATCAACATACATACATAATACAAGGACTGATTATATGTACTCGTGTACACATTGACGTACATATGGATACTTCGGTATACATTTCAATACGTATTATGAATTACAAATAAAGCAATTATGAAATCGACAACTGGATTCATAATTTAAAATAAAATAGTTTTGTGTATGTTAAAAAACCATATAGACTGTGGGTGTAATTTTTGGCAATTTCATGTTTGAATCTGGACATATACAGATTATTTCTTTCACGTGTGCAGTGCTGATGAATATCATAGATGTGTGTTTGGAAAAACATTGAAGTAGTAGGGTAAAAGATTGTTAATTAATTTATAGTAAAATTTTAATTGTTGGATTTTATAAATGTCATCCAACTTTAGCAACTGAAGTCTTAAAAAGTAGGACTCGTACGAGCATTATATTTACTTAAGGATATTATTTGTATTGTTTTTTTCTGTAATTAGAAAATTCCATGTGCCTGATGACCCCATAAAAGTAAGCCATAATTAATATGAAGGAGAATAAGAGCATTGTACATAATATATAATGTATTAAGTGGTATTAAGTTTACTAAATATGCCTATTGTTTTATATATTTTATTTGCTATTTTGTCTGTATGACTCTGCAAGCTTAAACAGTTATTTATTGTGATGCCTAAAAATTGTAAATCATTTACAGGTTTAAACTGTAAGTGCGTTACACGTTCAGCAATCCCAAAGACAGGATACCATGCCACAGATGAACTTATTTTTCCCTGTACACAGGTGGAACTTACCTGTCCCTGTGTACAGGTGGAACTTACCTGTCCCTGTATGTAGGTGGAATTTACCTGTCCCTGTAAGAAGGTAGAACACCCACCCTTGGCATTCAAACACTGTCTAACGTATCTGAGAGACATTCATCCATCATACATGGCACTACCTTTGACCTGCACCAACATTTACTGACACTGACATATGGTATTAACATTTACATGTGGCACTGCAACTGACTTGATGCGCCAGCATTAACATGTGGTACCAATGTCATTACATATGGCTTTGACGTTGACATACGGTATGTACATTAACCTGTGATGCTGGAATTACTTTGGTGGGCATTATGTGCAATCATTGTCAATTAATATAAAATGGTACAATCATGATTCCACTATAATTACACCTGACTGCTGTTGATGTAGCCAGGTATCGTATCATACTAGTTCTCACGCCTCCAGTCCATATTAGGGACTTCACTGTCACATATAACTTGTCCAATTAGAACAACGGTTTGCATCATACTGAAGCACTCAAATTACATCTAAACATGTTTCAACCCAAATAAATTACCCCAAAAACGCCTTGTGGAGGCCCCAATAAACTTATATTTTGGCGGCCCTGGGCTATTCCCTAAATCCAACACTGCATCTATCCGCCTACCTTGGAACTTCATCGGGTTCAAACTTCTCTGCGAGGTAAGTCTTGCTGAAGAGCTGCATGCCGATGACAGCGAAGATGTAGATGACAATACCGAGGATGAAAGTGAGGTTTCCGAGGGCACTGAGTGTCTTCTGGATGATACTTAGCAAGACTCGCATCGTTGACCACGTCTGGGCCAACTTGAACACTCGCAGCAGGCGCAACTGCATACGGTACACACTTTCATCATCACCGTCATCATCATTTGTATAACACCAGAATATAAAACAATAGGCATGCGTTTACCCTCATGCCAATACCATAGCAATACGAACATTGTTTGACAGTTTTACACTATCACGACCAGCGCCTATCGATAGACGTGAATTTCACTTTCTCTCCGACCTTTGTCATTTTGAACCCACAAAGAGTATTGTAGCATGAGGGCAATGAAGTTGTTTATGATTATTTGTTTTACATGCGGTGAAACCAGAGCATACCTGTGTTTCCCAACAGTTGGTGAATATTATTATTATGACTGTTACATATGAACTACCAAATTATCCCATCTGGGGTCGGGGATTTTTACTAGTAATAATAATAAGATTTATTTGTATAGCGCCGTATATCTGCATATAAAACCTCTTCAGAAGCACTTAAAATACATTTGTAAAATGTAATCACTACAATAAAAAACATATAACATGGAATTTAAATATACGTTTGTAAGGAAATAAACTATGTTAAACAACATATCAGCTAAATACTGACTAACGGAGGTATTAAAATAACTATTCACTGCTTTGAAATCAATGAAGTAATATTAATAAAGAATTAAAATGCAATAAAAACATCAACATTGTTAGTGATGATGAAACAGTTAAGGTGTCACATTAACAAAGAGAGTTGACAAAAAGAATTGCTGGATTGAGCATTTCTTCAACCTTTTTGGCATGGAGAGACCAGACTCTGTGTCTGCAATTGACAAATTCCCTTCTACAGAAATTATGGAAGAACTTGATGAGCCACAGTTCACACGACTGGAGACAGTTGTTGCCAGATTGTCAAATAATAAAGCATCAGGCCGAGACACAAATCCTGCAGATCTGAGCAGGCTATATAATTATATCTAATGAACAAAATACTACACTTAGCAACAAACTAGAGAAAAACATTGCTGTGAAATGGGAGACTTACTAAGCATGTCGTCATATCAAGATTGCATAAATCAGATTTACAAACGTTTAAAAGCATTTTAGCCAACATTCTGTGAACACTATCGACTATTGGCATTGTGCCTCAGCGGTAAGGTGGAAACTGTAACTAACCAATCGGAAGCCTCGGAGGACAGAGAGGCCGTCGACGTCTTCAAGGCCAAGGTCAATGAGACTTGCAATGACAATGATGAAGTCAAAGACATTCCATTTCGTATGGAAGTAGTATCTTGTCATTGCCATCAGCTTCACAATAGCCTCCAGGGTAAATATGGCCGTGTACACCTGTATGACGGAAATCAGGAATTAAGAAACATTAATTTGTCCCAATGACAATAAATCATTATTACTGAAAACTTCATTATACAAACATTTAAAACAAAAACAATCACTAAAAACAAACTGCAAATACTGCATTTTACAGTATGACTTTCAGAGATATGTTTGCTGCTGGACAGGAAACTTCATCTAAGAGAGAAAATGGTAGTTATCACAAGAGCCAGCCAATTCATAATTGCAATGTCTCTTATAAAGTTTTTTACAGAAAACATGAAAAGATTTTGTTTGATTCAATTTGACATGATACTTCTCTGAAAAAGCCAAAGCATTTATGCCGTAATAACAAATAACATGACACATAATGAAAAACTAAGGGGGGACTTTGACTCCTGTTTATATATTGTTGCTTTTAGTATGAGCCACTCAACATACCAAACATCTGTTTAATTAAATTGTTTACATCAAGGAATGTCTTAATTATAATTTGAACAATTAATTTTGTGATGATGTGTAAATGTGATGTGATATGTGTGTGTGTGTGTGTGTGTGTGTGTGTGTGTGCGTGCATGCGAGCATAGGTATGTGCGTGCGTGCGTGCATGCATAAGTATATGAGTGTGTATGTGTGGGGTGCTTGCGTGCATGCGTGCGTGCGTGTGTGTGCACATGTGTGCATGTAAGTATCTGCAGGTGCATTGTGTGTGACATCATGACTGAGTGTTTCCATGGCATGTATACGTATGCCTGCATGCATTCATGTATTAAACAACTACAATACTATTCCATTAGAGCAATGGGGGCAACAGAGAAACACAGACAACTGGGATGGAACACATGGACTGAACCCAAACATGTAGCCAGAGACAGTACGAACTGAAGAAGGAACACTGAAGCCTTATGGACCACAAGGCTTGAAGAGGTAAGGCAAGGCAAGGCCAGGGGAAACATCCTAAAAATCAAATGGCAAGACAAAGTTAAAAACAGAAATACAAAAAATTAAATGAACATGGATAGGACATTCACTCAGAAAAGACACTACAATAATTATAGGACAAGCCCTAAAATGGAATCCACAAGGAAAAAGACAAACAAGGCCGCTCCAAAAACATTTAGAAGAGACCAGCAATCGATGAATTAAAGAAGATTTATACCACTTGGAACAGAGAAAAAAGACTGGTAACAACAGAGTATGATGGAGAAGTTTCATTTCGACAAGTGCTCTGATCAGAGCGAAGAGGATTAAGTAAGGCAAGAGAAGCAGTTGTTTTATTCACTATTTGACAAAACAATTAGACGGGAGCTTGCCGTACATAGTTGGCATATCTGAGCCCAGCGGCAAGCCCGTCGCTCATGCCGTAGTGGTCTATGGACATGGTGATCACGTTGAGGACAATGCAGATGGTGATGAAGATCTCAAACATGAAGTCTGCCACGATCTTGTAGAGGACATTCTGGAAGCGCATCCAGCGCATGTAGGAGACGCAGCACGTCACGCAGCACTCACAGTTCCGGTCTATCAACTCATCGTCATCATAGTCTGCAAGCACGATATCAAACACTCACTCACTAGCCAGCATGGCTTTATCTAGAGATCCATCCACCAGTCATTTGGATGGGTAGACTTCGTTTTTGAATGAGTTGAAATTTGAATTTGGCCGAGTAAAAATTCACTGTTATTCATATGTCCATTACGATCTAAAATGTGTATCACATGTATTTATGTATATATATATATATATATGAGAAAATGAGTACTGGATGGGCATCATCGGGCAGAGGATAGCTCAAGACAGGTAGAGTAGATCTGGAAACGGCATGCTGACGCCTTCATACAAATGTACGTATCTGCTTAAAAATATTATCATGCATATAAAAGCCTGCTGGCCAGGGCTGTTCAGTGGTAGTGGACGATGCAATGTCAGATGATAAACATTCACACTTAGTCAACAATCACAACTGTCAACATTTAACTGTTCATACAGAGGTCATGGAAGGGGAGGGGGGTAAAAGTCAGTGCATTAATTTTTTAAATGTCGGTCGCACGTGAACTGAATAACCATAGTGATTGCAAATAAATGTTTGTGAACATGATAATGATTATTGTTATTATATGTAAGTAAAAAGTAAAAGCTTTATTTCACAATGGTGATCATGTCACGTTTACAGTATCATTTTCAATGGGCCAACATTCGGAAATATACACACACATTTATAGGGATTTATATAAAATATGCGATCCACAATGTGTTAAAATTTAACCAATAAATAATACAGGAATAAATAAAATGTCATTACAATTAAAAACAACAGAAATAAAAAAACATGAATAAATTTACCAACTCTAGAAGGAAATTTTTGTTTACATACTTTGTATAAACTGTGTCATAACAATATTTTATACCTATGTAAGATTTTCAATCTAGACAATAATCAACATTTTAAAATAACAAAGTCTGGACGGAGGGAGGGATTCTGAACATTAGTATGCTCTGTGCGAACAGGTTAATGTGGACTATTGTGAATGACCCTAAGGGATCATAACTTATTTCGTTCCAAAATTGTAACATTTTACAATATAATATTAGCAAAGAGGCTGTCGATGTAATACTCCTTATAAATCCCTACCAAGAAACAACTTAGCAGAGAAAGTTAGTTCAAAGTACTATTTATGACACGTCACGATAACTCTACAACGGAAAAATGCACATTTTCAATAACACATACAGCTGTATATGTGATAATAGACAAAATGTTATGTATTACATATATATAATTTGTATATGTATGCGTCCACTGTCACATAAAACCTTTTGTGTAAAGTAAAATAATACTAAGTAAAACAATAGGTCTATAATATTGTATAAGTAAAATAATAGGTCTATATTATTCTATAAGTAAAATAATACTAAGTAAAACAATAGGTCTATAATATTGTATAAGTAAAATAATAGGTCTATATTATTCTATAAGTAAAATAATACTAAGTAAAACAATAGGTCTATATCATTCTATAAATTAAATAATACTAAGTAAAACAATACGTCTATAGTAGTCTATATATAACATTTTGCCAATCCTAACTCCATAATAGAAATGATACCAGAGACTATACTAATTCTACTCAAGGACTGAAGATCTAACTATATCAGACATCTGTACAGCTATGCTACGTTACTCTAGAAAAGATATTCTAACACATCTGCAATATTGCCTCTAGACTAGTAACAGTGGGGCAAGAATGTAACATGTGCCTAAATGAAATGAGAGTTGGTACAAGACTCACTGAGGTGATGGCACTGCCCGAGTGGCTGTGTAAAGACCCGATTAGACACGCCAACAGTAACGGGAAACCACAACGGTAACTAGCAATCCACATAGTATTTTGCTATTACACATGTGGTAAAAAACTGTGGTGGTTTATTTTATCACAATATCTTCATATGTGCCCAAACCAAAATGACATGCTTCTTGCTGATGCTGCATTAAACCAAAACACAACAGTACTTAAATTTTGTGAGAAAAAATTGTTCCATCGTGAAACGATCAAGAATAGACTAATTTTTCATGTGTTAGTTGTGTAAATGATATACATGTTTTGTGACACCTACCAAATTTTATTTGAATTGCTTGCAATGTTCCAAACTCAGCCGATAATGTGAAAACCAGAGCTGAGACAGTGCAAAGCGCAGCCAACAGAGTGAAAAACCATAGCTAATAGAGTGAAAACCACAATTAAAATAGCTAATAATAAAACCACAGTCAAAAACGTGAAATCCACAGCCAACCGAGTGAAAACTTCGAAGCTGTTTTTCTCGATACCATACTTTTACCATTTTCTACCCTCTAGGTAGGCTTTATTCGAATATGCAATAAAACACAACATATATTTGTTTTGTGAAGTGTCTCAATTTTGTGAAGTGTCACATATTGCTTATAGATAACCCAGTACATCTGCAATTTGATCTCATGTCAAAACATTGTGAAAAATCGTCTTGGTTTATAAACAGAGCAGTACACCATGGTACGGCTTTACCATTCCACGCTATGTAGAACTGTCACTAGAGTACTCCAATCAAAGCAATTTTTATTACTGTGTGTTTTCGCAATACTACCGGCCTATGCAGCAGAGCCTTCACTACATTTCTCATGCCAATGTGTGAGTTGAAATGTGAAAATTTATCTGTCGATGCTACATGAGAAATTTATTACATATAATACGTAAAAATGCACTATTCTCTGTGGCCCTCAGGCGTGGGTGATACATTATTAATTTCTTCTTAATATATCCAAATTATCTGACTAGATTTTTGGCGTGTTATCAAAGTAGTTTTGTCTGTTCGTCTGATGTCTTGGTCAGATGAAGTCATCAAATACATGCGAGAGCTCGTTGAGATAGCATTATAATGGCTTTAGTATTTTTTTTACTTTTATTTTAAATCTCTGCAGTATATATATATATATATTTTATGTACAAATGGTGCTTTAAATCCCATTGATATTATCAATTTGTATGTTTTATTTAGTTTATCTATATTTTATTACATATTTGTGTGTAAAATGCTTTGTGACCAATTTGGATTTTAGTCCTTTTATATTATGTTTAATATATATATATATATATATATATCCATATTTGTATCTTTACCAAAAAAGGATTAATTCAGTCATTCGATTGGTCCCCCTCAATTGATTGTTTGTTGTGAGTTTATACCTCAACTGAGACATGGGAAATTACAAGCTCTCACATTTGTATGATGATACCATCTGACTGAGATGTCATTAGTACTGGCAAAGCCTGCCTGAGAGGAGGTAAACACCTATACCACAGTAATCTAATCTTGAGATACGTTAAGAAGAAATACACTTCATAAAAATGAACTATCCTGAAGAATGCTCAGTAATGTGGGTTACATATGACTGATACATTTTCAGTAATGTGGGTTATGTATGTCTAATACATGCTCAGTAATGTGGGTTACATATGTCTGATACATGCTCAGTAATGTGGGTTACATATGTCTGATACATGCTCAGTAATGTGGGTTACATATGTCTGATACATGTTCAGTAATGTGGGTTACATATGTCTGATACATGCTCAGTAACGTGGGTTACATATGTCTGATACATGTTCAGTAATGTGGGTTACATATGTCTGATACATGTTCAGTAATGTGGGTTACATATGTCTGATACATGCTCAGTAATGTGGGTTACATATGTCTGATACATGTTCAGTAATGTGGGTTACATATGTCTGATACATGCTCAGTAACGTGGGTTACATATGTCTGATACATGTTCAGTAATGTGGGTTACATATGTCTGATACATTTTCAGTAATGTGGGTTACATATGTCTAATACATGCTCAGTAATGTGGGTTACATATGTCTGATACATGCTCAGTAATGTGGGTTACATATGTCTGATACATGCTCAGTAATGTGGGTTACATATGTCTGATACATGTTCAGTAATGTGGGTTACATATGTCTGATACATGCTCAGTAACGTGGGTTACATATGTCTGATACATGTTCAGTAATGTGGGTTACATATGTCTGATACATGTTCAGTAATGTGGGTTACATATGTCTGATACATGCTCAGTAATGTGGGTTACACATGTCTGATACATGTTCAGTAACGTGGGTTACACATGTCTGATACATGCTCAGTAACGTGGGTTACACATGTCTGATACATGCTCAGTAACGTGGGTTACACATGTCTGATACATGTTCAGTAATGTGGGTTACATATGTCTGATACATGTTCAGTAATGTGGGTTACATATGTATGATACATGTTCAGTAATGTGGGTTACATATGTCTGATACATGTTCAGTAATGTGGGTTACATATGTCTGATACATGTTCAGTAATGTGGGTTACATATGTCTGATACATGTTCAGTATTGTGGATTACATATGTCTGATACATGTTCAGTAATGTGGGTTACATATGTCTGATACATGTTCAGTAATGTGGGTTACATATGTCTGATACATGTTCAGTAATATGGGTTACATATGTCTGATACATGTTCAGTAATGTGGGTTACATATGTCTGATACATGTTCAGTAATGTGGGATACATATGTCTGATACATGTTCAGTAATGTGGGTTGCATATGTCTGATACATGTTCAGTAATGTGGGTTGCATATGTCTGATACATGTTCAGTAATGTGGGTTGCATATGTCTGATACATGTTCAGTAATGTGGGTTACATGTCTGATACATGTTCAGTAATGTTGGTTACATATGTCTGATACATGTTCAGTAATGTGGGTTACATATGTATGATACATGTTCAGTAATGTGGGTTACATATGTCTGATACATGTTCAGTAATGTAGGTTATAGATGTCTGATACATGCTCAGTAATGTGGGTTACATGTCTGATACATGTTCAGTAATGTGGGTTACATATGTCTGATACATGCTCAGTAATGTGGGTTACATATGTATGATACATGTTCAGTAATGTGGGTTACATGTCTGATACATGTTCAGTAATGTGGGTTACATATGTATGATACATGCTCAGTAAAGTGGGTTATATATGTCTGATACATGTTCATATGTACAGGTTTGTCTCAAATAGGCATGCATAGAATCTTTAAGAAACTACACCCAACCTTCTTCAGATTCCGACGACCAATTTCCTGCAGATAAGAGTGGCGTTATACAGACAGACGGAATAGATACGTACGACAATACAATGTCACACGCTGACAAATTTACAAAAAACACATCACAAATACTAAGATTGCATTACGAGACACAACGTCACAACGAACCAATGCCATAAGCAATTGATGACAAATCTTCACGTGATTACTTTAGAAGTACAACAAATAACCATCATCTTTATCAAACATGTCTTCATAAAAGTGTGACCTATGTATGGTGCCATGAAAATATCAGCTATTTTCTAAACAAACATGAATATCACGTGCCAAGGCTAATTCAGCTGTGTCATGGCCAGCGTCATGCCTAGGATACCCTCCTTGAAGCTGTCATTGATGTTTATTACATGATGAATACATATATATCGTTTCCGAACTTTAATTGTTTTTAGTGAAAATCAACCAATTTTCCCATTATAATAATAATAGTGAACTTCTATAGTGCCTATATCCCCAGGAATCTGAGCTCAGATGCGCAACCTACAAGAATCGTTGGACAAAATCATTAACATGGATAAGCAAGAGTCATCATTAGAGCAAGGGGTCACTGAAGGTTAGGGTGGGAATACAATTTCAAATAAATTAGTCTTCAGTTTTTACAAAAGGTAGCTATAGCCTCAGATGATTTTAAAGTCAGTTTTTTTTTATAAAAGGTAGCTATAGCCTCAGATGATTTTAAAGTCAGTTTTTTTTATAAAAGGTAGCTATAGCCTCAGATGATTTTAAAGTCAGTTTTTTTTAATAAAAGGTAGCTAGTCTCAGATAATTTTAAAGTCAGTTTTTTTTATAAAAGGTAGCTATAGCCTCAGATGATTTTAAAGTCAGTTTTTTTTATAAAAGGTAGCTATAGCCTCAGATTATTTTAAAGTCAGTTTTTTTTTATAAAAGGTAGCTATAGCCTCAGATGATTTTAAAGTCAGTTTTTTTTAATAAAAGGTAGCTAGTCTCAGATCATTTTAAAGTCAGTTTTTTTTATAAAAGGTAGCTATAGCCTCAGATGATTTTAAAGTCAGTTTTTTTTTATAAAAGGTAGCTAGTCTCAGATGATTTTAAAGTCAGTTTTTTTTACTAAAAGGTAGCTATGGCCTCAGATGATTTTAAAGTCAGTTTTTTTTATAAAAGGTAGCTATAGCCTCAGATGATTTTAAAGTCAGTTTTTTTTAATAAAAGGTAGCTAGTCTCAGATAATTTTAAAGTCAGTTTTTTTTATAAAAGGTAGCTATAGCCTCAGATGATTTTAAAGTCAGTTTTTTTTATAAAAGGTAGCTATAGTCTCAGATGATTTTAAAGTCAGTTTTTTTTATAAAAGGTAGCTATAGCCTCAGATGATTTTAAAGTCATTTTTTTTTTTAAAAGGTAGCTATAGTCTCAGATGATTTTAAAGTCAGGTTTTTTTATAAAAGGTAGCTATAGTCTCAGATGATTTTAAAGTCAGTTTTTTTTATAAAAGGTAGCTATAGCCTCAGATGATTTTAAAGTCAGTTTTTTTATAAAAGGTAGCTATAGCCTCAGATGATTTTAAAGTCAGTTTTTTTTTATAAAAGGTAGCTATAGCCTCAGATGATTTTAAAGTCAGTTTTTTTTTAATAATAGGTAGCTATAGCCTCAGATGATTTTAAAGTCAGTTTTTTTTATAAAAGGTAGCTATAGTCTCAGATGATTTTAAAGTCAGTTTTTTTTTTAAAAGGTAGCTATAGCCTCAGATGATTTTAAAGTCAGTTTTTTTTATAAAAGGTAGCTATAGTCTCAGATGATTTTTTAAGTGCTAAGGAGTTGATTCCAGATTTTGGGTGCAGCTACAGAAAAAGCATGTTTGCCAATATTAAGATGGATTGATTATAGCACCAATGCTACATTGTTTACAGTGACTTGATCATTACTGTTTTGAATATGTTACTGTTATTCAGAATATATCATACAATCATTCAGGTGAAGCTACCCCAGCTAATATTACATTTAATGACAACTAATTATATACTATGAAAATGAACACTTCAATCAGAATAACAAAATCACATTGGCCAGAGACATGTTGTTCACTAAAATGCTAATGTTACTATTCTGGAGGTTTTTCCATAATCCAAAAACCAGCAAATATTATATGACAAAAATAATAATCATATTGATGTCACTTTTAGTTTCCGATCCATTAGTGTCCTTTTAATCATTCGTCACCATTGATACAATTAGAGGTGACAGATAAAACTTGTGCGCATGTCATGATGCACTGAATATATTTCTGGCTTAGATGACTGGATTATGATGTCTCAACAAAAAATATCTTATTCTTTCAATTGCCGGCAAATAAACCTTGATATGAGAAAAAAATGCATGCAAATAACATTGTACCAACATGCTGACTATGGACTCTGTTCCGAAAGAAACACGTTTTTGCAAGACGACTGCTAAGAGTGCCACAGAGTAATTAGCGATTTGAGAAAACATGCTAAAATTGATCAACAAAAAGCAATCGTTTACCCAAATTGCATTGCATGAAGCAAGTCTATATTAGGGCAATAAGAAAGATGGCAGCACTGCACCGACTCTCAATGCCAGTATATGTGAATCTTCCAATGCCTACCTTTCACCACGACCACACCTTGCACATCTGATTCATCAGAGCTGTAACTGTCTGTGTCATCATCTGTCAGTGTCACCGACGGATTCCCCGTGTTCTCAGTTTCCTGAAATGCATCCAAGCAGCAGGTTATAGCCAGTCTATGTTTTTTTTTGACATACACAAAAACTGTGTTATTTTAAATTATGAATCCAGTTGTCTTCTTCATAATTGTTCTATTAGTAATTCATAATGCATATATTGAAATGTATATATACATGTATATATATCTATGTGTACACCAACATGTACACGAGTACCTATCAGTATTTGTATATATATGTATATTGATACGTTGAGTAATCATTAACTATAAGTCATACTATTTTGATCGTATCATGTAAATTTTGTTGTTGTTTTTATTTATGAGCTAGCGATATTATATATCTTAATGGTAGTCTCTCGACCTTATCTATTACTTAAGACGTAAGTTATTCATTGTTATTGTATTGTATATATATATATCTAAGTCAAGTAAATTGATTCTGAGTTCTGTTAACGACAACTTCACCTTTGGGTAAAAATAACCCTGGAGCGAAACTTCTCTCAGTTTTTTAGTTCTAAGCAGAATGCAATGAAATAAGGATGCAGTTAGAGAGAAACATTTGTCTTCAACCATCCTGTGATGCAAGCGAAAATAACACACATTTAATTTATGCAGCAAAGAAGTGTAACACTGTGTTCTAATGGGCTAGTGTTTAGCATAAATACAACTTTGTGACCCCTGCGTGACACAACTGAATTCAGTTACCAGTGGTGAAGTCGGGATGCTTCTGAACTTTTGAGTTGAGCAAGTCATATTCATGGTAAGGATGAGGTGGTTGGAACGCAGCATAACTAAAATGTTTATTTTAGAACTTTATCAATTCTGAAGCAATTCTGCACATTTTATTTATCATTTAACATAACAACACAGTGTGGTTTTCATGTAACCAAATAGTGCATCCTGTCATTTATCATATATGTTACAGACAAAAATAACAATCAAAGTAAACTGATCATTGGATTAAATAAAACCCAAGAATAATCATTCAATTTCTGTGTCTGACATGAAGCTTTGAGACAAATTTGCAACACGAAGTTGTGACATAAACTTCTATGAAGCAAAGTTGTGACATCAAGCTCTATGAAGCAAAGTTGTAGCATCAAGCTCTATGAAGTAAAGTTGTGACATCAAGCTCTATGAAGCAAAGTTGTGACATCAAGCTCTATAAAGCAATGTTGTGACATCAAGCTGTAACTGGCAAAGTAGTGACATCAACTTCAAGGTCAATGAAGCAAAGTTGTGACACGGTCTAACTGGCAAAGTTGTGGAATCAAGCTCTATAAAGCAATGTTGTGACATCAAACTCAATGAAGCAAAGTTGTGACATCAAGCTCTATAAAGCAATGTTGTGACATCAAACTCAATGAAGCAAAGTTGTGACATCAAGCTCTATAAAGCAATGTTGTGACATCAAACTAAATGAAGCAAAGTTGTGGAATCAAGCTCTATAAAGCAATGTTGTGACATCAAACTCAATGAAGCAAAGTTGTGACATCAAGCTCTAAAAAGCAATGTTGTGACATCAAACTCAATGAAGCAAAGTTGTGACATCAAGCTCTATAAAGCAATGTTGTGACATCAAACTCAATGAAGCAAAGTTGTGACATCAAGCTCTATAAAGCAATGTTGTGACATCAAACTAAATGAAGCAAAGTTGTGGAATCAAGCTCTATAAAGCAATGTTGTGACATCAAACTCAATGAAGCAAAGTTGTGACATCAAGCTCTATAAAGCAATGTTGTGACATCAAACTCAATGAAGCAAAGTTGTGGAATCAAGCT
This sequence comes from Paraescarpia echinospica, assembly GCA_020002185.1. NCBI lineage: Eukaryota > Metazoa > Annelida > Polychaeta > Sabellida > Siboglinidae > Paraescarpia > Paraescarpia echinospica. The sequence goes on from CM034541.1 coordinate 10,190,187, forward strand.
CTATAAAGCAATGTTGTGATATCAAACTCAATGAAGCAAAGTTGTGGAATCAAGCTCTATAAAGCAATGTTGTGACATCAAACTCAATGAAGCAAAGTTGTGACATCAAGCTCTATAAAGCAATGTTGTGACATCAAACTCAATGAAGCAAAGTTGTGACATCAAGCTCTATAAAGCAATGTTGTGACATCAAACTCAATGAAGCAAAGTTGTGACATCAAGCTCTATAAAGCAATGTTGCGACATCAAACTAAATGAAGCAAAGTTGTGGAATCAAGCTCTATAAAGCAATGTTGTGACATCAAACTAAATGAAGCAAAGTTGTAACATCAAGCTCTATAAAGCAATGTTGTGACATCAAACTCAATGAAGCAAAGTTTTGACATCAAGCTCTATAAAGCAATGTTGTGACATCAAACTAAATGAAGCAAAGTTGTGGAATCAAGCTCTATAAAGCAATGTTGTGACATCAAACTAAATGAAGCAAAGTTGTGGAATCAAGCTCTATAAAGCAATGTTGTGACATCAAACTCAATGAAGCAAAGTTGTGACATCAAAGCTCTATAAAGCAATGTTGTGAAGCAAGCTCTATAAAGCAATGTTGTGACATCAAACTGAAGCAAAGTTGTGAATCAAGCTCTATAAAGCAATGTTGTGACATCAAACTCAATGAAGCAAAGTTGTGACATCAAGCTCTATAAAGCAATGTTGTGACATCAAACTCAATGAAGCAAAGTTGTGGAATCAAGCTCTATAAAGCAATGTTGTGACATCAAACTCAATGAAGCAAAGTTGTGACATCAAGCTCTATAAAGCAATGTTGTGACATCAAACTCAATGAAGCAAAGTTGTGACATCAAGCTCTATAAAGCAATGTTGTGACATCAAACTCAATGAAGCAAAGTTGTGACATCAAGCTCTATAAAGCAATGTTGTGACATCAAGCTCTATGAAGCAAAGTTGTGACATCAAGCTCTATAAAGCAATGTTGTGACATCAAGCTCTATGAAGCAAAGTTGTGACATAAAGCTCTATAAAGCAATGTTGTGACATCAAGCTCTATGAAGCAAAGTTGTGACATCAAGCTCTATAAAGCAATGTTGTGACATCAAACTCAATGAAGCAAAGTTGTGACATCAAGCTCTATAAAGCAATGTTGTGACATCAAACTCAATGAAGCAAAGTTGTGACATCAAGCTCTATAAAGCAATGTTGTGACATCAAACTCAATGAAGCAAAGTTGTGACATCATGCTGATGTAACCAAGATTCAGGGTATTGTGAACTACCCTGAGCCTGCAGAATACATAAATGAGACGTAGAGTGAAAAAGAAGTGTTCCTTACTGCTGTCAGCAGCTGCGGGGTGCCTATCATCCCTGCATCACCCCCAGGGTAAAATGTTTTCCCTGTGCTGCTGGTGGAGCCTCCACTTGCTGATGGATTGAACCCAATGACGGCAATATTGGTGACCTCTGGGTCAACTGGAGACCTTGGTTTCGCTTGGCTGAGTTCGGTGTTCTTCGCCGTGTCCATGGGCCTGTCTACGCTGAGACTGTCTGAGTGCAGAGGCACGTTAAATCGAGACTCATCAATGGTGCTACCAACACTGTTCATTCGACGAACACCGTTTCCGACACTCTGCAGACTGGTGCTGCTCACAGTGGCGGAACCGTTAACTGCGCTCAGTACCTGTAAGTGTGTGCTCTGACTCGGTCGACTCCGGTTGCTATGGTTACTGCGGTTGCTACGGTGACTGCTGTGACGGGATGATGGTCGACTTCCGTCTTTCTTGCGTCGTTTCGCCAGCTTCTGCGCTGTCATCTGGCGCAGTTTCTCCGCATCCATCTCAAGCACTGGCGAATGATGTTTCTTCTTCTCTCGTTCCTTCTCCTGAAGCAACAAAAACTGCTCTAAGGACACATAATGAAAACTTTTATTTAAATAGCATGATTTATCCGGATATAAAACCTCTTCAGAGGTGCTTAAAATACAACATCTGTAAAACGTAATCACTTCAATAAATAAAAAACATAAAACGAGTAAAGTAGTGAATTTAAATATACATTAGTAATTACTAAAAATAACTTGTGCAAAACAAGGTCTCAGCTAAATAATAACTACGGGAGGTATGAATTAATTAAAAACTAGTATCTAGGAGGTATTAAAAACTAGTAATTGCATTAAAATCAATCAAGTAATAACAAATAATTAATTAATTAAATGCAATAAAAGACAGCAAAAGTAACACTACCAAAGTTTATTATTATTATTATTATCTTGACCAGTTGTTTCTTAAAATTTTTATTTGTTTGGCCGATCAACATTTCAGAATTTAAATATTTAGACTACATGTTTTATCAGAATGAAATCTAACAAGGGATTGGTGAGCAAAGCAAAAGTAGCCGATGTCATGCAAAGTGTCAGGTAATTATTGGAGTGTGACCCTTATTTCTCATCTGTTTTTTTATAAGCCTGTAAACTATAAACTGTTGATTTAACAATAAAATTATGAAGAAAATTGCAAAGAAGCATTAATATACAGTATGTAATCATAGCATGTTGTGTGTACATAATTAATTCATAAACCACAGAAGTGCTGCCTGACATGTAAAAATTGAAATAATGTATTTCTGATTCTACTATGTGGAAATGATTACACATAACACTCTGACATACGGTGAAACCTCCCTATTAAGGTCACCTTTTTGACTGGACAAAAGTGACCTGAATAGCAAGGAATATTTAATCTCCTATACTTTACTGTACGTGGAAATAATTTGGGACTCTTCTAGGGTGACCTTAATTGCGAGGTGGCTGTATTACTGAGGTGACCATAAAGCGAGGTGCCACTGTATATGATTTAATTATTACATGTTCTGACAATTTTAGCAAGTCGAGCCAATTTCTTGAATCCAGCCCTGTTACCAATACTGGAAGTATTCGAGTATTTTGTGCGTACATGGAAGACCCACATGACTTGTTGCAACCTGTCTTGGAGCGATGTGACACAGCCACACACACATTGCTGACGCGATGGATTATAATAAACCTATTAGCTTAGAAATGCAGCAAGATGTGCACAGGAGTAGGTCCCAGAGCACTGCCTCCTGGTGAGAAAAGCTGTTAAATGGGTTGTAATCTTGAGCCTAATGAAACGGGACCATCTGTAGGTGCAGGCCTTCTCCCAGTCGGTTGGTGGAGATGGGCGTGCGGCCAACGTCAGGTAAACACAACATTGATGTCGCACTTGCAGTTGGGTCAGAAAAGCTAGGTCACAGTCAGTAAGGATCAAGATCTTCGGTGTAGTTATAGCATGAGGATCCAGAGGATCATGGTGAGATCACAGTTTGTGACGATCTGGAAGATCATAGGCGTGGTTAGTCTATTGATCTAGAGGATCATGATGGGATCACAGTGTGTGAGGATCTTGTTTCATTCATTTATTGTCTTCTCTTCGCTCCGCCAGAAGCCGACTCCCGAGAGTACCCCGCCACAATTTAGAACGATATGGTTGGCGTGGTTTTTCAGTGACGGCACTGCGCCTGTGGAATGATCTGCCGGACTGTCTGCGCCTGATAGACTCTCTTGAACTTTTTAAGTCACATTTAAAAACATATCTTTTTAAAGCCGCATTTGTCGACTACTTTTAGTATGTACTATATTGCATTTATCTTAGTCATAATTATAGGTTTTTGTTTTTCAATATTAATTTATTATCTTATTTTATTATTAATTATTGACTTATCCTATTTTATTATTAATTTATTAGTTTACTTTACTATTAATTTATTATGGATAAGTTAGGCTTATACAGTACGAGTTTTAGAAGCCTTACATTTTTAGATAATATTTTACGTATATTATGTAATATATTTACCATGTAAGCTCAAACAATTATATATATTTATATTTTAACAATGTTGTATTTTTATGCGCCTCTGAGCAGAATTATATTCCGGATATACGACGCTTTATAAATAAAATTATTATTAATCTCTGTGGGAATTACTATTTTTTTTAAATCTAATCAGCAACTTCATGCCATCTACTTCTTCCTTCTTTCTAAATTTTTTCCTTGTCTCTAAGGTTATTAAACCACATCTTTCTAAGGTAATGTGTTTATTACGATATGATCCACTAGTATTATAATCGTGACCTGTAACTACTACTTTGTACACAGTTGAGTAGTATGGCTCCCAGCAAGGGACGGGAGACGTACCTTGCCAGCAACTTTTTCCTCCTCCTGGTATGACATGCTCACGACGGCCAACATGAGGTTGATGAGATAGAACGACCCGAAGAAGACGACAATGATGAAGAAGACGATGTTCCACGGACCGTTCGCTCGAATCACCTACAAGCGATATGAAAACTATTCAAAATGTCTGCATACATCCTGTGAAATATTTGTAGATGGCATTACTATCTAAATGTGTGTGTGTGCGTGCGTGCGTGCGTGCGTGCGTGCGTGCATGCGTGCGTGCGTGCGTGCGTGCGTGCGTGCGTATCTATATGTATGTATGTATGTATCTATATATGTATGTGTGGGAGTATGCTAACATTTTTGCTCCTAGAGGTTTGTGTCTTGGGGGCAACACTTTCAGGTTGTAATCAATGATTCCCTCGAAAGAAACATAATGTTTCTATTTAAAAAAATTCCGTGGGTTAAGGTTTTTTTTACACTTACACCAAACTTTAGACGGACATAAATTTATTGTTTGCAATGTAAAAGTAACCTGCAGTAATCGTACAAACCGGGCATGCTCAGCAAATACTTTGAGAAAACATCTTCTGCATCTGTATGTAGTGCCATCCAAAGGATGGGGAATTTCTAAGGCGGATCCAGGGGGCTGGGGCACATGTGCCCTCCTAGACCTTTGGAATTTTGTCGCACTATGCCAGCGCTAGAGTTAGGTGCCCCCTAAATCTTTTGACTGCGCCCCCATTATGTGCCCCCCTAGACTTTTGGAATGTGCCCCCATTTAGGTGAGTCTCAAGGGGGTGCAAATGGATGTTTTGAAAACGTCACTCCGAAAAATATTCAACAGCATTCCCCATCTTATGATGTCAGGATCCAACAGTGGAGTGGTGCTGAAGCTCTGGCTCAGTCCACCCAATATGAATTTGGTTTGGCCACCAGAGGAGGTTTTTGGCAAGCCTCAAAGGGGGTGGAACTGGAGGTTTTGGGGCCCCCAGAGTACCTTCTCTGGATCCGTCCATGGAATTTTACTAGTTAATTATAATGCTCTTAATACTAAATCTGTTGAAAGCATATTGCCCGCCAAATTGCGTTTTATAAGAATGAAACATTGTTCACAATTTGAACGTTGCACCGTTACAAAATTTCAAATTGTATACAAAACAGTAAACATAGCAAGTACAGACAGTTCCTGGAGCTGCTCCTTAAAAATGCACGGGCATGACGCAGCATGGTTCCCTCTATCAAAACAGCAAGTGGGACGAAGTACAACTGATTCAGTGAACTTCCTGCTAATTACCACCCCTGGCTAGGGAGGATGATTCTGGGTAGCAGAACACACCGTGTCACTAGTGTATTGTCATAAACCAATCCATATACTTCAACTGCTTCCACTGATGGTGCAATTTTCTGATTTTGATGTGACCATACAATGTCTTAGACATTTACAAGCATGTGTATGTCAGCAATACTTAACGTAAAGGGAGGTTGTCGGTTTGTTGTTGTTGTAAAAATGTCTACTACAGTATAAGGTATCCGCATTCTAACAAATTGCCCAGATATGTTTTAACAAACTGGAAGCAACGTTTCAATTTAACGTACGGTTCAGTGTTTGCAAAATTCGCTGAGCTCTTACGAAAAAATCCACGAAAAGCTTGGATTATTCTGAGAAAGGTCATTATTACCCTCGTGATGACATATTATGTGATGCACATATACGTCCCATTAGTAATCAGTGCTGAGGCCATGCCTTTGAAGGCGACATGCTGACATGTAAACAAATGGTTTCTTCCCAAAACACCTAAATTTCAACAAAACGGTGGTTCATTCAGCATGGTATAATAAAAAAATTATACAGTATTACATGATTTTACAATAAAAGTAAACGGAAAACTCTCTTTAAGCAACCGAGCCAAGAAATACTGGCAGCTGCCTTTTAAGACGAAGCATAAGTAAACATCTGTTGTGTGCGAATTGAAGACAATGGCACTGACCTTGTTGTAGATGTCTTCCCAGAAGTCCAGAGTGATGAGTTGGAATGAGTTGAGCATCGCCCAACCGAAGTTGTCAAAGTTCGTGTAGCCAAAGTTTGGGTTCTCACCAAGGTTCGACAGACACGTGTAGTTGGCTGGACAGTAACTGGAACCAAACAAAAACATGTAATCAATTACAGTATTACATTATTTAAGTTATGGCATCACAATTATACTATCAGTTGCTATATATTATTTATGGTATATAAATTATATTATCTCAAATACAGTATCTGAATTACATTATCCCAGTTTCACAATGTCAAGTACACTATATTATTTACAGTGTATAAATAATATCTCAAATACAGTGTCTCTATTACTGTGTCTTGATTACAGTGTCTCAATGACAGTGTCTCAATTACATTGTCTCTAATACAGTGTCTCGATTACTGTGTCTCAATTACAGTGTCTCGATTACAGTATCTCGATTACAGTGTCTTGATTACAGTGTCTTGATTACAGTGTTTCAATTACAGTGTCTCAATTTCAGCATATCTCAGTTGTTATTATTACACTATCTTAATTACAGTATAAAAATTACAACATCACTTACTACTTTACAATTACAACATTTCAATTACAATATATCAGTTACATAGACATCTCATTTACACACACTCACACACACACACACACACACACACACACACACACACACACACACACACCACATGTACCACACCATACATACCACATGCACTATACGCACCACAAGCACCACACACACACACTGCATGCACCGCACACGCCGCATGCACCGTACGCACCGCACCTCATGCACTGCACACACCGCACACACCACACATCACACTCCCCACATGCCCCACATGCACCACACACACCATACACCACACACACCACACACTCCACACACACATCACACACACACACCACACACACACACCACACACACCACACCATATGCACCACATGCACCACATGCTCAACATGCACCACACACAAACACCACACACACAGCATGCACCACACACACCACACCATATGCACCACACGCACCACATGCTCAACATGCACCACACACAAACACCACACACACAGCATGCACCACACACACCATACACCACACACAACACACACACCACACACACCACACCATATGCACCACATGCACCACATGCTCAACATGCACCACACACAAACACCACACACACAGCATGCACCACACACACCACACACACCACACCATATGCACCACATGCACCACATGCTCAACATGCACCACACACAAACACCACACACACAGCATGCACCACACACACACCATACACCACACACACCACACACACCACACCATATGCACCACATGCACCACATGCACCACACACACCATACACCACACACACCACACACTCCACATACACCACACACACCACACCATATGCACCACATGCACCACATGCACCACACACACCATACACCACACACACCACACACACCACACACACCACACCATATGCGCCACATGCACCACATGCTCAACATGCACCACACACAAACACCACACACACAGCATGCACCACACACACCACATGCATGCACCGCATGCACCACACACACCACATGCCCCACATGCACCACATGTACCACACCCACATGCACCACACCACATGCACCGCACACACACCACACCACACACCACACACACCACAAACACCACAGACACCACACATGCGCCAAATGTGCCACACACGTACCACGCACACCACATGCACCACACGCAGCACACGCAGCACACGCAGCACACCACACACACCACACACACACACACACACATGCACACGTATGCAGACATGCTTACATAATACATACATGCGCACGCGCACGCACCTGCACACACACGCACACACACAAACAAACATGTTCCATACTTCACCATGTTGAAGTCTGTATATCACTTATAGACAAACATTCTTTGTGCTACTTGCAGACATGTGTTCATTATATACACCCGGCTTACTCTGGCACTGAGTGTCAACTAGCATCTCTTATCCATGGTGACCAGAATTAAAGAGATTAGCAAATTACAGACAGACCCCCTAGGGATTATCCCTTAATCCATCCTCCAGCCAGCCAGGCCACTCAACAGAGTGGAGCATTAAAGTTTAAAGCTGTCTATTCTTCACTGTGGGTTTGATCCACATGATTATATAAGTGCTACCAGCAAAAAAGATGGTCTGAGATATGGAGATGGGAATATTCTGCCTGCCGTTATTAAAAAAATCTTTAACTAGTTTCGTTATTAAAGTCTCTGGTAAATAAATGTATCAAATAGACTGATGTTGCCATCGGAAGAGTCAGAACTTGAAGACGTTTAAAACTTTATCTAAGATACGGCGTGACACGATGTTTCACCAATATATGTACTTTAAAAGAACATGTTCTGCCTATATGTAGTGTAAGTTATTACAAATTATTTAAACACTTGCTGATTAGTTCTCACTAACGTAATTTGAATGTGGTCAATATCAGGTGAATACACGAAGCCCCGTCTGTCGACAATAAAGTACATGAGGAAGAGGTCAACTAAGGTGACCGCCTACCATGAAATCTAAGTAATGAAACATTACAATTTTAAAGGTTACCCAGTATCTGAAATCCATTTGACATCAAAGGTTTTAAAATGCAAAACTTTGGGGCTCCCGCCCACATATTTGAAATATTTGACATTGTAACTACTATGTCAGCATCAAAATTAGACAAATATGTCATCAAGTCATAATAATATAGTAGGTTGTCTAAGGATAAGTATCATTATTTGCCGGATAAAACCATGAAAATTGGACATGTAAAATTTCACAGCGAATCTGATTAGAAGTGGATCCATATCCAATTTTGTATCCTTGACCTTGTATTTCAAGGTCAAATGTCAGTGAATGTGAAATATCAATTTTTCAATACCACCACTATTTTCTGTATGAATGCTTGAATGTATGTGTGTAATTATGTATGAATGCATGTGTCCTTAACTTTGAATTTCAAGGTAAAATATTGATTTTTGCTGCTGTTTTTGTAAGTATGTATGCATATATGCATGTATGTGTGTCTGCATGTATGCATTTATTTAAGGATGTGTGTGTGTATATATATAATATATATACGTATGTACATATGTACGTTTGTATGTAATAGAAGGGGCCTGATTAACAATAGTAATGTTTTTTATTGTAAGTTTTTTAACTAAAACATCTTTTCTAACATGTTTGCACAAAATTGATTACAAGTGTTAATTTTTTACGATACGGATTTCTTTTGCAAAAGTTTCTTCAGACATTAGTGACAATGGCATCTTCTTTTATGTAGGCCGATAACACTGTACTGCCCAATATAACTCCAATGCTTTTATTTGTGTGCAACGTCAAAGGCGTTTGAAGCCCCACTTTTTGTGTCCATTAGCAAACCTGATGGATGTTAAGCATGAGGCCTACAGGGAAGGCGGAAATTTGAAAGGAACACTTTTGTTTGCTACAAAGTGTGGCAGGAATCCATCAGTCAAGTGTCTGAATTTTCGGGAAGAACAAGCACAACCCAGGGGAACCAGCGGAGGTAAGCTGCCTGTTATTTCCCAGGATGCCAGCAGCCTGATTCTACAAGCCAGGTAATTAATTACAACCAGGAATGATGTGGAAGTATATATTTGGGCTTCTGAGTTCAAGGTAATGGTGTAGATAGATACAGGTGGTGGGTGTGTTGGTGGAGGTTGTGGTGGGTGTGTTGGTGGTGGTGGTGGTGGGTGTGGAGGCGGTGGTTATGGTGGCAGTAGTGGTGGTGGTATGTCAACCTACACAAGGTTCTCACACTGTTTACACCATTATCAAAGCAAAGGTTTAGCAGCTACTGCAGTACCTGTGTGGGTTTTTGTAGACTGACACCATAATTTGTCATTGTTCTTCATCCCTGCTCATTGTAAACAGGGCATTAGGTGAACTCAAGCATTCTTGCTGCCACGGTTCAGTGTTCAATGGTCAAGTCTGGTTAGGTAACAGCACAGAAGTGTTAGGATCAGTTTGATTTACATAATGATTCATAGGTTGAGCCAACCCAATCACATGTAAATTGATTATGTAATCTGTTTGTGGGCAGCCATTGTGAGAAAAACTTGTTTTGACATAAACAGACAACTTATTTAATTCACCAGACGAAAACATATGCTCCTATTCATAATAATCAACACAAGGAAGTTCTCAGAGAGCACCTTTATGTTTAGGCTTTGCATTGTCATATACGGTGAGGCTTCTGAACATGTCATAGTCTTAGCAGTACTGAATAATGTTGTCTTTTCAAGAAACATGTTTTTCTTTTTTCATAATTGTACGTATTTTACTCAAAATTACTTTTTATGTTATAAAAAATGGTAAGTGATTGTAATAAATTAATCATTTTTGTCAACGATTGATTATTATTCATGCTTTCGATCAATTAATTGTTTGTTGTTTTGAATCAAATATGTAGGATTATGAACAATGAAAATACATTTCGTGAAAAGACATGATTCACATTGATCGAGCCGCTACAGCTACGGAATGTCCTTAGATCTCACTGAATATGACGATGTATTAAGTGTCCAAAGATCACAATGCAATGACCAAAGGTGTTCTACCATTTTTCTAAGGTGACTGTTATGAATAAGTGTGTATATTTTTGTTAGGTTAAATGGGAAATGTTGTACATTTAAGTCAACAGTCACCGATGTGTCGCACTGGTACTGCCACCTAGTGATCAAACTTCTCCTACAATGGCTGCCCACAAACAATTGCATAATTGATCATAGATCGGTTTGGCCAAACCGATGATTGTTTATGAAAATCGTACTAATTGCCAACACTAATCAGAATAATATTAATGAGCCTGTGTAACTCACCCTGACCCTGTTGCATTCCCACAGATGACATACTCTCCATCTTCATTTGTCAGCCACCATACTGAAAGTGAAAATGAAAGTGAACTCACATGACAACAACAATCCCTGCACTCAATCTTGTTCAGTCTCTATGGTGATGTGACCAGATGGGCAACAGACAAATATGATGATGATGAATGATGATGGACAGATTTACGATGACATATGATGATATGACATGATGCTATAAAATACATACATGGATGAAACATAAATATATTACGATGATGACAAAATGATGATGATGCATAAAATATTATTTAACATATTTTTTATATGAATTATGATGATGAAATATTATGATGATGACATTATAAATTCATGACAAAATAAGCGATCCGCATGATGAAATACGATGATAAAATATGAAGCAGATGCGATGACATACGATATATCCCATGTGGAGGAGTGATGGACGATGAAGAGGAGGAAGAACATAAGAGACCAACGACAAAGATGAGGAGGGAGCAAGATGATAAGAGGGGAGATGCGCAAGGAACATGACAAATGATGCTAAGATAAATATGATCCGCCATATATGAAACAACATTAGGGAAGATGGCAATGATATAAAAGATGATGATGATGATGATGATGATGATGATGATGATGATGATGATGATGATGATGATGATGATGATGATGATGATGATGAAAGAGCGATGATGATGATGATGATGATGATGATGATGATGATGATGATGATGATGATGATGATGATGCATTACGATGATGATGATGATGATGATGATGATGATGATGATGATGATGATGATGATGATGATGATGATGATATTTATTACATGATGATGATGATGATGATGATTTACATGATGATGATGATGATGATGATGATGATGATGATGATGATGATGATGATGATGATGATGATGATGATGATGATGATGATGATGATGATGATGATGATGATGATGATGATGATGATGACGATGATGATACGTGATGATGATGATGATGATGATTTACGACGATGATGATGATGATGATGATGATGATGATGATGATGATGATTTATTTTATGATGATGATGTTTACGATGATGACGACGATGATGATGATGATGATGATGATGATGATGACGGATGATGATGATGATGATGATGATTTTGATGATGATGATGATGATGATGATGATGATGATGGCGATGATGACATGATGATGATGATGATGATGATGATGATGATGAATTGATGCGCTGGACATTATAAAATACATTGTGGGAAATGAGCAAATATACAATATGATGATAATCCGCCATATAAATAAGTTATGGACATATTCAAGAGGGATGCGGCAAAGATAAAGAGGACCTGCATGAACAGGGATCAAGAGGATAAAAGAGACATGACCAAGAGAAAGAGGAATATGAGGAGGGATAAAGAACAAAGAATGGAGATATAAGATGGAGCAAAGAGGGAGCCAAGAGAGAATGAAGAGGAGGGAAGAGGAAGCAAGAGGAGAGAGGAGGAGAGAGGTGAGGAAGAGGGAGGAAGGAGGAGAGGTGGTGGAGAAGAGGAAGAGGGAGGGAGGGAGGGAGGAGGGAGAGAGGGAGGGTGGAGGAGATCAGAGGAGACAGGTTAAAGACCGTCGACTGATCCCTGACAACCTGCACCAAGACCTGACAGATGGCTGACATGCAAACCACAATGTCAGGTTAACTAACTAACTAACTAACTAAGTGTGATATCATCAATAACAATAATTAATTATGCATGAGAATAAGGAACAAACCATTTGCAACGATAAGTAAAGAATATTCCGACTACAATCACTGAGTGAAATACAAGACAATGGAAGATGCATAGATCTACGTAGGAAGATGCATAGATCTACGTAGAAAGATGCATAGATCTACATAGGAAGATGCATAGATCTACGTAGAAAGATGCATAGATCTACGTAGAAAGATGCATAGATCTACGTAGGAAGATGCCAGGTTCTACTCACCAGAGTTTTTCACGTATTCCAGATATTCGCTGTCAGACATCTTCACCACCGGGTCCTGGACACACTTCTGTCGTAGCACGCCGATGTAGACTTGGATAGCAAACAGTGCAAATATCATCATGCAGAAGAAAGTGAGAAGTATCACATCCGCCAGCATACGTAGCGACTTCAGTAAAGCACCTATGATCGTCTTCAAACCTGAAATACGTAACATGTAAACGAGGGTTTATTCAACACACCCAACATATATACATCTACATATTACAGCAGCTGTAGCGTGCGGCACTGTACGTTATATAGGACATTCTCCTTTATTAGAGCAAGTGTTTTTGTAGGAGTTGATACAGATTTTGTGTAGATGATACCATTGGTTATGCGAAGCCATGAGAACTGTGTGGAATCTTTTGCTGCCCCTGACATAGGCTCTTGGTGTATCTTCCAAAAGACATAGGCAACATTAGGTAAACCAAACTGCCCAAGTTTCAAAAGGGCAGTAGGTGAATGAGAACCTTGGTCCTTTCGATCTACAGTGTACAGACTGGTGTTCCAACAGCTATACATACCACTGCATCATGAAAAGTGGTGAAACAAATGTCCCATGAGTTTATCTGTTATGTAAAAAACAAATGTCCTGTGAGTTTATATTTCATTATAAAGAAATATCCTATGAGCTTGCCTTTAATGTAAACAAGTGTCTTGTGAGTTTATATTTCCAAATCCAAATTTGGATTTTGGATCACATAACAATGTGAAAAGTGCACTGCGTATTAACAAACCATGTGTGATACTAATTTACAATATTCTTATTTTGTAACAATTACCGTCATGTAATGTGTTTATGTTCATGCCTTTAGCTAGGGCCATAATATAAATAGAACAATGGGTTAATTAGACAGTTCTTCCATGACCCGTGTTTGTGGTTCATGAACACGGCCACCTTGGTGCAAGCCAATTCACATTCCCCTGACACAATGTCAGTGTTCCCAGACTCACCCCCCAGCAACAGGCACCAGGTACTCAGTTCTACACCTGGGTAATCAGAAGTATGTAGGACTGATAAGAGGTAATTGCTACTACACGGGAGGCCGGTAACACAACCACAACGCTTTGTCTTTAGTGCACAGTATAATGTGTACACAGAATAAAACAAAAACTAGAATTCTACAAGAACTGGATCTCAGTGCAGTTGCTATGGCAGCGAGTGCATAAGTGGAATGGCCCTACCTTTCTATATATTATCTTAATTTGTATTAGTTAACAAGTTGTTGATATACTGATTCTTTTACCACATGATTTTTCAACAAAATCTATGAAAAAAATGTGTTAACTTTGAAAAAAATTGCTATTGTTTTATAATGCATGTGCCTTTCGTAATGTGATTTTAGGTAAATGATGCAATGTCGGAAGACCTCTGTTTGTCCACAGTTGTTTGTAAATATTTCATGTTCTCCCCTCGAATGGCTGCTATAACAATTTCTAATGAGACAGACGTTTCATCAACAATTCTCATCAGTCATGCAAGAGTTGAGTGAAACAAATTGATCTAATCCATCTGTCAAGGCCTTAAGCCAGGCAGATAACAAACTAAGCACGACATTATTGAATCATTTGAGATTCAGATGGATTGCTCCCTTGTCGTCTGTGTGCCCTGACAGTCCAGGCTTATGCTTCAACAGAATTGCATGCGTTGCTTTGTTACGTGTACACAGTAATTCATCCGAGAAGTGATCCATGAATCTCAAACAACTTTAAGCCTATAGTACAAGGAACTGTACCACATGTTTACTTGTGGGGATACATCATTATTTTTCAGGGTGTGTGAATCCTAGAAATGGGGTACTGTCTCAAAATTACTGGCAGCTTTTCTATCAGTAGCATGAACCCAGAAGTGAATTAATGATCTCACCAACTGCACCTAAAATTGCATCCAGTAATTCTGATTGGTAGGTGGCGCCACATATACCACGAGAATAACCGTGAAATGTGTTAAGAAAACAAAAACAACTGGTGTGTTGAACATAGAATAGAACAACATTTATTTGGTTACACATATAGTATGCATCTTAGACACAATCAGACAACACGTGCAACTCAGGAGATCCTCTGGAAACCCCTAGAGGCTTTTGTCGAGGACCACCTAGAGTACAATTACACAATAAAACAAAATAATAAAAGTATGGTTATGATTAAACGAACAAATAAAGTAGTATGCTACCATGTAAAGTAAAGTGAACACATAGAAGATGTAATAACATATTGCAAGTAAACAAATCACTACAAATTACTGATATATATATGCTAATGTTTACACAAGAGCATAATTTACTGGCGTAATATGCATAGCATTATTAAAATAATTTTTTTAATTTATTTACTTATTTTTCAGTATCAATTGAGAGATTACTGTTTATCATGATACCAAAATGTGATATTATTATTTTCGGTTACTAGCACTAGTGATATCATTTCACCACACATTCCAACGTACTAACTAACACTATACAATACGTGAACATAAATATATTTTATAATACTTAACAATACATGATTCTAAATAATTCATAGTAATAACATTATCTGACATTAACTACAACAACAATACTACTATGATCCATTACATAGTAAATAATCACTATTAATACCTAAGTTTAATATCTCGACAGTAATAACTCTTTTAGCTTTCTCTTAAATAGGTTCAATGATTCAAGCTCTTGTAACTGTTGAGGTAGTGCATTCCAGAATACTGGTCCAGAATAATTTGTTGTAAACTTCCTGCTGTTTGTTCTAATGTGTTGAGTGTAATACCCATTGTGGTTTCTAAGATTGTGGTCATCAACATTTTCGGTTCGCATTAGCATAGATGACATGTCATCTGGGAGTTGGCCATTGGTGGATTTATATGTAAAAATGCCTAGTTGATGTTTATATGGATCATCTCATTTTAGCAGTCTTAGTTTTGAGATTAGAAGATCTGTGTGAGCTATTTAGTGAGATTGTGTAATTATCCTTATAGCTTTCTTCTGTAGTATTTTTAATTTGTTTAAATGTATAGTGTATGAATTCACCCACAACACAACGCAGTATTGTAAATGAGATAATATTAATGAATATTATAACGTCTTCATGATGTACACAGGGAGAAAATGTTTTAATTTGTTTAGCATTCCTACATTTTGTGCATTTTTTTTTACAAATTGAATTGTCCAACTCAAGTGTTCATCTATGTTTACTCCTAGAAATGTTGTAAATTTAACTTGTTTTCTTTTTTTTCATTTATTGTTATTTCTGCATTGTCTCTATCGTATTTTTTACTTTTGATGTAAATATTATGAAAGTAGATTTTTCTTACATTTAATGAAAGTTTGTTGGTATTAAACCAAGTTGCTATTTTTGTAGTTTTACATTAACCTCTTCAATGAGAGTGTGAAAATTTGTGTGAGCATGTTACAAATTTATGTCATCTGCAAACAGTATTGGCTTTAGAATATTTGATACATTTACAATATCATTAATATACATCATGAAAAGTAACAGGCCTAGGGGAACATCACAAGTTATTTTCATACAATCCGATTCGGTTTTGTTGTATGACACATACTGTGTTCTGTTATTAAGGTAACTTTTGAACCAGTCACAAGCAATACTTCTTATACCATACCACTGAAGTTTTTGTATTAAAATTATGATTTATTGTGTCAAAAGCCTTACAGAGATAAAAAAGATGCCTACGTTATGTTTTTTGTTGTCAATATTGCTTGATATTTTATCAACCAAATCAATCGTTGCCATATAAGTTGAGTAATTGATATGATATATCATACGGGTTTAATTATAGCTGTGATTATCAGGGAATTACAGAGTTGTATTTTTCTGTGAACAGTACACAAATGTTTCGTTGAGTTTATCAAGTGAACTTCCTGCAAATGATTACCACCTCCTGGCTCCAGATAACAGAATAGAGAACATTAAGCCTGTGCACAGCACTGGTATCATGGTTTGCAAATATGCTCTTTTGTTTTTTTTAAAACAACTTTTAGTGTGCAAGAAAACCATGAATGCAGAAATACAGAATGATTAAACCACGGATACTGGAAAACTGGAGGGTCTCTGGTAGAACACAGAACAAACTAACACTGACGTAACCACCGACTCATGCAAAACTACTACAGATACATAAACAATTGATGAAGCAATGTCGAAAGCATGCAAGCAAAACATTATAAATACTTAATGTATCTTATTGCCGAGACATGTCAAGCAATCGGCTGCATTTGTTTTCAAAACCTTAACCTTTGACACTAAATACCTGCTGTAAGGTTTTCATTAACCAGTACTGCAAGAAAAACGTCTTAATGTTAAAGTTCCCACATTACAGATACCGTGTTAATTCTATTAACAATGCATAATTACCATACATCCCCCTTTTTAGTAGTGTCCATAACTGTGACAGTGATCTCCAGTGTCAACCTTCACTCTTGAATCCATTGTTGTCATTTTATTTCTACCAATGTCACCCTAGATTCAAAGCTCACTGATAACAAAATATCGATAGTTCCACTTATCAGATTTTATAATGTTCTTAGATCATTTGGCTCGTGTGTAGATGCATAAATTGTTTGCCAGTCACATCAGCTGAGATACCCTTAGCCGATACACCCAGTCCAGTGTATGCACATGGCCGGCCGGCATGTGTCATCCGTGTTGTAGATTGCACATAATACATCTGTTTGTCTCCTTCACTGTTACTAGTTATCTCCAATGTTTGATTCTCATAACGTGCTTTAAACCTATGGTAAGCACAATTATTTGATTAAAGTGAATATCCAACGCAAACCACTGCTAGCACCAACTATTAGAAGACAACATTTTACACTTTTGCATTTCAATATTGTTTAAGCGTACTGTACCTGTAATAAAATAAATATGGTAAGTGTATTATCCAAGGATTAAAGGGAAGTCACCTGTTCCTTTACCTGGAAACAGCCAGGGTATAAATTATTCACAGGCAGTTTGTGGAACTGGAATGATTGAAAATCATGACCGTGCTGAACATCAAAAAGCTGTGTGGTTAAACCAACCGGTGTCCATTATATTGCATACTTTTTACTGGGTAAGAATTGCAACAATAGATAATATAACAATATGTATAGATATTGCATCAACAAAAGTTCTTATTAGTAGAGCACATTTGTTGTACATCTCAACTGGCAAACATTTATTTAAAAACTTATTGAGACAAAGATTAGCCAACTTAAACTTGGTACTGCTATTTTTTACTTGATTGGCATAATAATTAGTTATGATCAATAAAAAAGGAGGTAACAAAATGTTATTCAATTAAAGCACATGGCTTTGATTTGACTCTGTTAGCAGTGTTAGAAGGGTATGGTAATGATTATATATATAGCCATTTCTGTACTTTAGCCTGATAGTCAAAGATATACGTTGGTAAGATTATTGTTGCTAATGAGTATATGCACGATAATTACGATTATAACCACGCAGTAATTATATTGCAGACTAGAAGCAACATGAATAGGCCTCCTAGACAGTAGGAATTAATCAAAGATCGTTAACACAATTTTGATTGAAACCCATAGTTAAGAACACTTCAAGAACAATTGATCATATATCCCATGACAAATAGCTACTAAATGCTGGTCTGGCCCCAGTGAATATTCACAAAACACAGTGCTCAATTCCTTATCTGCGATTACTACACAGAAATTTGTAGCTTTGGTGACTTCACACATGAGCTGTGAGAGAAACCAGTCATGCGTGACTGAGGGGCCGTCTCTAAAGAGCATTTAGAGGTATGATGTCTGTTGCTCATTTATTAATTCTTCACACATATAAAATATTATAAATTTATATACTGTGTTAATACTAGAATAGATATGTTGACGGAATATTACCTGCCAAACTGCTTTATTAAGCCTGATTCCAAACAGTGTTTACAATCTGAAAGTTGCACCCAATTATAAATACAACATTCAAATACTAAACAACCACTGTATTGCATGTATTTGACACTTATTGCAGTCATGATATCTTTGAAAGTTTTGTTTCCCACATGTCAAACAACAAATCAGGCGAAGTACGACTGGTTCAGTTATCTTCCTGCCGATAATTACTTAACAATACAGGTAACTTCTCTTTAAATATCTAGAAACATGTAGCAAGTGTGGGTATCAACGCAGACATGTGTCACACAAATAAACAAATGAATGAAGTTCTTGCTACTAATTACTGGGAACAGAATAGAAAAGGTCGCTTTGAGACTCCCTCCTCTGTTGATTTAGCCCCTCACAATTCAAGTTTGTTTGTGTTCAAATATCTAGTGTGTGAACAGTTTAGGTTACAGGCACAACTGGCTTAATAAATGAGTGATCCGGTCAAAAAGAAATTTAATTGTTTGTCAGATGACTGCACCATGATGATGACATTTTAAAATGTTTACACACCAGAAAATTAACATGTCATAATGGATATTAGACAGGTTCTTTTTTCTGCAAAATGAGATGGAAATTAAATGAGCAAAAAATTTAACAGTGGAGAGAACTTTAACAGTGAAAGAAGCATGGCATGCTCCACGTAAAGCATTATCCCATGATGCCATTCAGAACCACTGGCCTCTTTATTTATGTGGTCTAGGATCCCACCACAAGCATCTCCATTAGATGACCAGGCAATTTTTTCTGTAGTCATGCTTTAATTAACCCGATTGTATGTTAAGTTGACTTTGGTTGATTGGGGAGTAATCATAGTGTTATATTCGTAGTTGGTAATTTATCCCCAGCTTGCACCAGAGAAAGAAATGCCCTGGAATGATTTCTGTGCAACTGTACACCACTCCCTATTGTCCTGATAATTATGCCAGAGATATTCCCACATGACACCTGAGTTCCCAAGTTGAATTCAACACCTTTGGAATATTTGATTAGATTACCTGGAATTTCTGTATAGGGCCACACGGCTAATTAACGGAATCGAAGAAGTGGAGTACCTGTAGCATCAAAACAGTCACACAAATCTTGTAATTAAGTAGATGTTATAAAATTTTAATTGATCAATTAAAGGTACAAATTTTGATAGTTTTATCCTAAAATCATGCTATTTACTGGTATTACCTCTTATCCTTATGCTAAATCATGTTATGATTTATATAGTATAAGGGCGGCTCTCGCAAAACGTGTACAGTTATGATAAAGTAACATGTCCAATATATGTTTAATTTATATTTTAGCTAGTTCTATTAACAAAAAGTGTATTAATATTAATATACGACGAAGCACATGTTGCTCTCCTCCTTGTTCCCTGCTGTACAGGGGTGAGGGTCAGGTACAGTAAAGCTGAACCACTCTCTGTGTCTCCTCCTTGTTCCCTGCTGTATAGGGGTGAGGGTCAGGTACAGTAAAGCTGAACCACTCTCTGTGTCTCCTCCTTGTTCCCTGCTGTACAGGGGTGAGGGTCAAGTACTGTAAAGCTGAACCACTCTCTGTGTCTTTTCCTTCCATAGTTTTCTGTCCATCGCTCCATCTCTCCGTCTTTCATCCTCCCCTGATCTTCTCTTGTCCCTCCTCACGCAGCCTTCCCATCTAAGCTGTGGCTTTCCCCTTTTCCTGTGTCCTTTATGTTGTTCAGCCTCTGCTCTCTTCACTATATTTCCGGCATCCCTCCTTTCCAAGCGGCCTGCCCATCTCATCCGGCTTCTCAATAATAATCCTGTTACACTGCATTGCATTCCGACCTCTTTTTCAGGTCATTTGTCCTTCTTCTATCTACCCTCTTTGTTCTTGTTATTCTTCTAATCCAGTTGTTCTCACAAACTTGCAGCTTCTGATGTTGTTATTCTGTCAACGCCACTGTCTCCAGACCATATAGTCATGTCAGTGTAACACACTCTCAGGACTTTCCTTGCAGCTTTTTCAAGATTTTTCTATCCATCACAACTCCCTCTACCTTTCTATAAGCATTCAGTCCTGCTTGTATTCGGCGTCGCACCTCCACATCTGAACGCCCATCTGCCGTAACCATTCCTCCAAGGTACACAACACTGTCCACTTGCTTAACTTCCTTTCCATTCAACCTGACATCCAATTCCTCTCCCTGTTGTCCAAACCACATCACTTCTGTCTTCTCAAGGCTCATTCTCAGTCCGTGAACACCCTGTTCCATTCTTCCAACATGTCTTGTAGCTCTTGTTTGCTTTCTGCTACTATGACCAGATCGTCTGCGTACATAATCTTTCTGAGAACATCCTTCGTGCTGATCTTCCTGCTAATTAGTTCCATCACCAGGATAAATAGTAATGGGCTTAGGGCACTTCCATGCCTCAAACCAATGTTAACTGGAAACTCGTCTGACATCCCAGATCCAGCCACAACTCACAAGTATTGATCATATATATAATATTATACATATATATATATATATATATAAGTATACCAGATGTTACAGTGCCCTTTTTGCAGCATGTAACACTTGATGAGATCTTAGTTAGACTGAGCTGAAACAGCACAAAAACCTGCTCATCCACATGTACCTGATATGTATATAATATATTTCAACCATAAATGTTTGTTACATAGTAGCTGATTGTACAGAGAGACAGTACAGAAAACTAACGTTTACCTTCATGACAGTCGCTTTTGTAGGCAGAAGCATAAGGGCATTGAGATGCCTACACAGAATGGGAAATGCCAGACCAGTTTGGCAAACATTCTGTCGTTGATAGATCTATAAAATGATATAACCTTTGCAGACTTAGCTGATCTTAGGTGTCATTTCTTAGAAAACCTCCCAGGCACCCTATTTGTTTTTGTAGCTTTTATAGTCAATTAGTATAGCATTTTCCAAAATGATGACACATTAATCTACTGCTTACAATATCAGGAATTTAGGAACCTTTTTGCACCACATGTAGCCAACAATTAGATTGTTGATACGTGTTTAGAGTAAGTTTTATCACACGCAGTATCCACGTTATTGCTTGTGACTGCTGCTTAGCGATTAACATATAAACACCACAATTAAACTTCAGTTTTACCAACTTTTCTGGAATAATATTATCATTACATCACCACTTGTGAATCCTTCTGCATGCCACTGTTGCCATGGGGCATGTTGCCATGGGGCATGCACTTAGTGATCACTTGCCAACAAATGGCAAGGTCATACAACATGGTGGATAGTGGTAGCATGGCGCAAGGCCTCATGGGGCAAAAAACTACAAAGCTGCCCGGTGTTTGCCAAATTAAGCTGGCAGCTTCGGCTTGAAGACCAATTGCGAATGTTTTGGATACATAGATTGCCTTGAGGTGTTTGTTCACGTTGAATAAGACATGTAATGATGTACGCAGACAGAACACATCAAAGAGGATGGTAAACCGTATTTCAATGGCTCCAGATTAGTTGTTTTTAAAGAGGAACAAAATGCAAATTTTTGGGGTTACGCATCTAAGAGTAAAAGGGAATAAAAACCTCCTATTGCTTAAATTCCAACTATATATTACATCTTCCTGTATATTTCCATTTCCACCAAGACAATAATTTTACCAGAATTCAATAAATTAATAATTCAAAATTTACGCTGTGCAACTGGTCCTCTTTGAATATGCATATTTTTGGCACGCTTTTTGTTATACCTAGATGTGACGTAGGTTTATTGCACTGAATAATTTGAATATTAATCCCTGTGCTGTATACTGTACAGTAGTATATCATAATTTTTTATGTGAAGACAAACTGTGGTTTGAATGGATATATGAAAATAAAAAAACATACAAGATCAGCGGAAATTGTACATTCCTGGTAATAATTTTCATTTTTGTCGCAAATAAATAATTACTACAAAACATTCAAAATGCTTAATTATAAATGGTGCACCATGTCATAAAAATGGCATGGTTTATATTACTTTGCGAAAAGATAAACAAAAATACACTTTAAAAAGTTTGCTGTTAGGCTTGAACCGGGATCTCCCACACACGTGTCGATAATAAAACTGGATGCGGTTAACCACTCGCCCACAGGGGATGGACGAAAAAATAGTTAACCGAATTCAGGGTTATGCTAAATTGTACACACAAAGCCAATCGGATCGCTGGTAAAACATAAAAAAACATGTCTTTCCAGACCAGTGTTCATAAAATTTCACTCACTATCAACATTTTTGACCGACGCAGTTTTCTGGCGCAGCGAACCCCGACTGCATGCACCAAGGCAGGTTAAAAATATACGTAACCGCTGATGCGTAGATTCATACAATGGTGTCCAAAATAATGTGTGAAATGCCAAAAATTTTGCGTATACACTGTATAGGCATAATATATTACGCTAATGGGAGCCCTGGACTAATGTTTGTATTATATCAGAATACTGCACAATAACCCATTCTGACGCTTACTTCGACCCAACATCTGTCGTTGTAAACATGCTCTGAATGTATTCAAAGTGCTGGAATGTTGTGCGACATTCGCGCCTCTGACGTCAGATTACCACATGATCGCCTAGCTTATTAACTATCAACTTTCCGTGGGAATCGCAACACAGATGGGTTAAAAATCTGATTTAAACTATCAGTGCATTTTTCTGTACTTTTGTCATGTTGCCAAATGTTACCTACAGTGCAATGCTTTATGTACACAAGGAAAATGGAATTGATCTGGTGCCTTGTTTTTAGTTCCTTTAATACAAACTAACCATTTGCAAGTACAATCGCATTTTTAACATACATGATGTGGTTTATTCGCCTAATTTGGGAATAATTGTTGAACACTCAGCTACAAAATTTCAGGAACTGCACCACTGTTCGCAGAATATGGTGACGTAATTGGACGTAAAATTCCACAAGTCCGACAGTCAGCATCTGTGTGTGTGGGTTACATGTTTAGACTGGGAGGCATGTCGTTATACTGTATGGATATCACAATTCTTCTTATGATGACAATAAAATGAGTATAGAACTAACTGGATACAGATTCCAACCATATGCACATTGGCCAGCAGTAATGAAAGCACAATAAAAGCCAGGTCGTATCACCAGAACAGCCATCTGGTGGATACTTTATGGTTTATGGCTACGATAGCTTGGCTTTGCAAATGGGTTTGCTTTTTTTGTATTTGTATTTTGATCGCCATAAGAATATCTGTGTAATTTTTTTATTTTCCCTTTTGAGACCACATTCTGAGTAAACCACTGACGTTAAAAGGTTGACTGTAGTGGCAAATGACTAGTTTGTAGTAACTCTTTTAGATGCATAACACCAAAATGTTGTCGTTTGTTTCCATTTATTATGATATAAAGTTAATGATCACCACTCAATTGTAGGAGAAAGGCCCTTCTAAAAAGTCAAGCAAATCAAAAACATGTAAGTAAATAACTTCAAATAACTAACATTGTTTGCTAAAATACATTGCCAATTGTTAGACTGGCCAATGATGCAAATGAACTCAGAAAGGGGCGAGTGGACCTCGGCGCCTGGGAGGTGATGCACTGAAAATACTTCAATGTTGGTGTTATATAGACTTTTGGATCCACTTCCTCCTTTAAGTAAGCAAGACCATGGATGATCATGCAGAAACTATACAACAGCATTGTACACTTGGTAGTTGTCAAGAAAGAACAAAAGCATCAACTCACCAGGAATAATGGAGACAGTCCTGAGTGCTCGTAGCACCCGGAATGTTCTCAAGCCTGATATGTTTCCAAAAGCATCTTTGCTTCCGGTGGCAACTTCTATGGCTAACGTTAAGTAGCTGAAACAGCCAGGAACATCATTTTCAACACCTACTTTACATAGACATGGTACTTACTGTATTTCCAGACAAGTCATGGCATCATCGTGTTAATACTGTAATGACAGTATGTACACGTAAAAATGTAATTATCAACTGTCCAAACATACAGTACAAAAAATATTTTTGCTGTCCGAAAACAGTCATTATGTATAGTATGTGTTCGGACACACAAAAATCATAGGTGTCCGAAAAGATACAGCGCATAAGATAATTCTTTTTGTAGACTGTTAGGGTATCCAAAAACATTTCTGATTACAAAGAGTAATTATGGTATACTAACTGGTACATCACACCATAATTCTGTTTATTGTCTCAATAGGCCGAGGAAGCTTTGATAATATCTGGCAAAACCTGGGAGTTTGTAGCAGGTTTGTGTTCAGAAGAGTGGGACATGAAACATGTGGCCTGTCTGGCTCAGAAAGGTTGTGATTACACCCATGTTGCTGCATGGCTGGACCACACGCAGTACATGTCTGTCATTCTGCCCAAAAAGAAAACTGACACGTTGCTTAAACTGCAAATAATAGATCAATGCAATCTTTCTTGGAGACACAATAAATATTATGTAGATCTATGTGTGGTTGATATGATACATGACATACTGACATTATCTGGCTAGGCCAGCTAACTGTTGAGTATATTATGTGGAAACTAGATCGGATATTCAACTCAATTAAAATGGATTGTAATTTATGTAGTCATGTAGAAAATATGGATAATAAAGAATCATAACTGTCATTGGCTCCACCCTTAGATTGTGCCCATTGAAGAACAACGTATTTATGTGACTGAGTGTGTTAGTCATAGTGGTCCATTTAATCTTATCAATAGAAAGGTATTTCCGGCTTAAAAGTTATATAAATTTAAAATCCACCAGGAGACCATCTATTAAAGGGTAAATCACCCTACGCTGTTTCAGTCTTATTTTATCCCTGCTTTCCATGGTATAAACAGACAAACATTTTACTCCCAGATGTGAAGCCGACATATGATGAAAGGTTAACCCCCTAGCCAGCCATTAATTTTGTACTGCTCTGTCAATTGAACGAGTGCAGAATGAAGATAGTCTCCCACACGTCATGGTATACGCAATGGGGAACTGTGAAACTAATACAATATAAGGGGAGACACATCAAGCTGGACAGGAGAGATCAATTCTTTCACAATATATTTAATCATTAAAACTTAAAGGGAGTTCATTCGTTAAGTTTTATCTTTATACAACTTTTAAACTATATTTATTACAACATACTGACTGCCTAAATTACTTTGTACCTCTAACAAAACAATTGCTCATTCTGTAGAACAGTATCTAACTCTAAACAAAGACCTCCAAAGACAACATTGTGGCAGAACAGAGCTAAGTATTAGCTTAACATGAAATGATACATACGCTGATATGATGACGAGGAAATCTAACCAATTCCATGCGTCTCTTAGATATGTGTATTTGTAGAATATGAAGCCTCGTGCGGTGATTTTGATGACGGCTTCGGCTGAGTATATGGCAAGGAAGACATACCTGAAAAAGGAAATGCAGAGAAAATTAACAGTATGACCTGAGTTTTTAGTTTGAGGCATTAATTAATTTATGATGACTCAGGGAATTGAACTCTAAACAGCCCTATATAGGGCAAACATTGGATTTGGAGTGGTTTATTTTCAGAGTTTCCTCTCTAAACTAAAGTCAGCGAGTCCACGACAGATGACACATTTACCCTCTGCCTGGGATCCTTTTTACTTCCCCCTGGCATAGACACCAGATAGAAGAGACCAGGGGCTTTTACCAAGTTTTAGTGTCTCTTCCAAAACATACAGGCAATGTAGGGTGAACAAAATTATCCAAGTTTTGAAACAGCGGTCGATAGTTGGATGACTAGGAATAACGGCACTTGTCTAGTATCTGGGCCCACCTCGACTTTATCATTATAACTACATTTTTGCCTACATTTGATACCTCATTGACATTGTGTTAGTGCCATCATTCAATATCATTATGACTACATTTTTGCCTACATTTGATACCTCATTGACATTGTGTTAGTGCCATCATTCAATATCATTATAACTACATTTTTGCCTACATTTGATACCTCATTCACATTGTGTTAGTGCCATCATTCAATATCATTATAACTACATTTTTGCCTACATTTGATACCTCATTGACATTTTGTTAGTGCCATCATTCAATATCATTATAACTACATTTTTGCCTACATTTGATACCTCATTGACATTTTGTTAGTGCCATCATTCAATATCATTATAACTACATTTTTGCCTACATTTGATACCTCATTGACATTTTGTTAGTGCCATCATTCAATATCATTCCTTGCATGTTTATGTTACGAAAATATTGCTTGCTCTTTGGGCCTCAAAAGTGTGCTAAGTCTAAGGCTAAGCCTAAGCTTAAGGCTAAGCCTAGGGGCTAGGGCTAGGGCTAAGCCTAAGGCCTAAGCCTAAATCAAGTCTAAGATAGTGATATCAGTATCCGCTAGGTGGCGTATTTCCATTTAGCGGCCAAACTGATCCATTTTTTGTGCATGAATATGGCACGGGCGCTGGGCCGCATCAGAGATCACATGGTCGCAGAAAACACGTCACTGCTGCTATGCAAATGATGTCACCATGCCGTTTGAGCATGGAATCGACCAATGGATAACTCTGTTACATATGGAGATACTTCTTTTTCGTTTTGAACGCGGCAGTTTGTCTGTATAGATAAATGAAGTTTAATGTTTTCTATGCTTGTTAAATGCATAAAAAAATATAAAGATTAACGAATGAAATTGCGATATTAGTGTAGACTGGAATATTAGTTTTAAAATGATATATGTTGCATAATTGTACGTGCTTGCCGACCAACAGACCGACGTGGGCAACTTTGGCGTTCTGGGCATACATTTTCAACAGTCGACGCTGTATCACCCTGGCATAAGTAGGCGCTTTGCAGCATTAATTAAATCCATATCCATCGCAACCATAATATATCATTGGTGTTATTGTTCACTTGTAACAGTGACAAGATCTATATATAATTAATGTTTACGTTTTTTAGTTTGATATTAGCATGCCAAAATTAAATGTTTAAAGAAAAATGTGTACAAGCTGACTGAAGCTGTGTCTGTTGATTGCATTGTCAGTTGTTGGTGACGCTTTCCATAGCATCGTTATTTAAATTCCAACCCATCTCAATCGTTAAAACGAATTGCTTTTTCTTTGTACTTAAAGTTATAATTAATTATTATTTAATTAACTTGTTATATTATATTAACAAATTAATTTGTTATGACCTTTCTTTTTTCATACTACACCACTTCACTTCCAGCAAGTGATTCAGTGTGACTTTCATGTTTCAGTGTTGTTCAGTCTTAATATAAATTGTAGTTTATATTGTTTCAAATTAAATTTGTTATGTAGGTCTAATTAATAAGTGAAATATAGTTACGTTTTTTTAATTAAGCATTTAAAATTGGTCAACTAATTAGGAAAATAGGTCAACTAATTAGGTCATGCATAATTGGTAACATATTTTAAGAGGTAGCATAGACATAGTATATTACAGTCACTGTATAAACTGACAGAGTTCAACCTATAGTAGGCCTTTTCCTAATTGATTACACCCGATTTATGTAATTAACAACAGTAAATAGGTCAATTATTAAATATAAGTAAATTAATAAGGTCATTAAATAACTAATTTCATATGTGCTATAACAAAGCAATATATTAATAATATTCTATCCTCCAAAAGTTTAGTAGGCACTTTTCCTAGTTAATTACATCCAAACAATGCAAGTAATCACAGTAATTAGGTCAAACATGTAGTGAAGGTCAATTAATTATGTCATAAAAATTACTGATTTCATAATGTGCTGTAATAATATAATATATATTAATAGTCTTCAATCCTCCAATAGTTTAGTAGGCACTTCCTAATTAATTACATTCAAATAATGCAAATAATCACAGTAACTATTTCAAATATACAATGAAGGTAAATTAATTAGGTCAAGGTGAAATCATATCAATATGATTTTTTGGGTCACATAACTTTTTATTTCACATAAATATGTTCAATAAATACAATTTTATGGTCGTTTTCCTATATAATCAAATGCAGCACATCAAGCTTCTGGGGACCAGTTTGGGCACAAGAAATGGACTGAAATTCAATACCAAAAAGTGTTGTTTTTCTGAGAACAAAAAGTGGAATTACGTCACAAATAATGAAGATATCACAAAAAATAACATATCTGAATTTTTACCTGATATACCTATCTAAGACTAAGTCTAAGACTAAGTCTAGGGCCAGTATTGTAAATGTAAGAGTTAGACGCAATATTTTCATAAATATTTATAAATATAATACCGCTCGACCTCGGACCATAGCCAGGACAGGTATAATTGTCGAGACCAGGTTGATGATTTCCATAATATCACAGTTCGCACTGGTTTACCATGATTCTCGACGTAGGAAACAAATGTATGTTCACTTGAGCTGAAGTTCCTGAAGAAATCAACTTTCTTCGACAACGCTGCATTTGACTGAACAATGTAAAACATACAGGGTCGTCCACTGCTTATGTTCCTACCAGTTATTACTAATTTCGTGGACTTCGTGCTTACTTCTAAATAAGAAGGTACCACTGCATAATGAGGTTTGATGTTGTATATGGGTGCATCATTTGAACTTTGAATTACATAGCGAGTGTGGGGGCAACCAAAGTAGGGTAGATGATGGGCTAGAGCTATGTCGGTCCGATGGTATCCTCGGGCGCCGCTACGGTTGCCGAATTGGTCTGGTCAGTATACTTGAACTCTGGTTGCCACTCCCCTAGCTCTGACTCTGTTTGTTGTTTCAATTCTGTTTCCTTTCGTTTCTTCCTGTGCCATGCGCACGTCAACGTCGTATAATTGTTAAATATGACAGTTCGATGTAAAAGATTGCAGATCACAGGAACCGATCGCGGCTAAAGGGATTCTTTGACTTTGTAAGCTAATATACATTCGAGGTGTACACACCGTATCAAAACGTATTAATTTCCCATAACTTAAGAATTTTGTCTGCTACTTATGTCTTGCATGTTTATGCATAATTTGGGTGTTATCTGCGCAAAAAGCCGATAAACAATTGTGTTTACGCGTATCATGTTGAGCTTGTTGCCACGTGGATGATTAATTCTGCAGCCCGAGTATAATGAATATTCATGCACGCGCAGTGAACCACACAGAGACCGTTGACGTCACACACACATTTGACATGTTAGATTCCGAGGTGAGTTGATTCAAGTAATGGCATTCTAAATAAGCAATTTGTACACATATGCATATTGATAGCTATTTTTATAAGTGTAGGAAGCGAATGTATTGTTTAATTATCCTGCTTCCCAATGCCGTCAGCCGAATAACAGAATTATAACGTCCGCCGACGCGGACGGCTGCAGTCGGTGTCAGCTGCTGCTGGGACTGTCACCGAGTCCTAGTCTGTCGAGCCTCTACTACATTGTTTACAGTATTAAACTAGCCTAGCCCTAGGCAAGGGTCTCGCCATTCTAGTTAGTAAAACTGCATTGTGCAGTATTTTACATGCAGTGAACGAAAATGCACACTAAAATATCAGTATATGCAACCATAGCAAGAGGATTAACTTGGTCGTTGATGTAATTTTTTTGCCTAATTCTGGGATTTGGGTATGTGACATATAATAATGTGTGTCTACGAGACTACGGGTCTTGCCTTTCCAAATTTCAGTCAGCCGTTTTTGAAAAGTCCCCGTTTCCCCACTTATTTGAACCGAAACATAAAAATGTGAGATTCGTAAGTTCACAGACTGTTTTTAATGCTACAGCTACGATTGTTAGTAAACCTGGCTGGCATTGAGTGTTGTGTTGAGTTAGTTAACTCATATTTAGGCTCAGTTTCCTAAATTCAACACTTTGTTTATTTGTAGGAACATTGGAAATAGCTGAGCTGATGGAAAGAGGAAATTGAAGAGCTCTTCTTAACAGTGCCATTAATTGTCACCTGACATAAGATGATGTCTGACTTTGTTCTGCCCCATTCTGTTCTGTGCGACACCTACTGGGAAGTTGTACCTCACTTCGAGTTTCAGATGTGCATCTGATAGCTTTGTGTATCAAAATGCAAGTGCTATTAATAGGACAATTTGTTAACTGACACAGTAGTGAAGAAATGTTGGACTTTGTTCTGCCACATTAGTTCCGTGTGGCTTCTGCTGGGAATATGGAATGGATTTGTGCAATCGATCGATTTGTGCATCCAAATGCACATCATCCCGTCATTATGTTGCAAAGTAGGAGTACATAATAAAATGTATGCTTTCTTATGCTCATCATGTTTGGATTGTGTTTTACAGCATATTCTTCAAAATTTGTTTAAACAAGTTTGTATTAAATTAACTATACTGGGAGTAGTGTATAAAAAGGTGTCGACAAAGTTGCTTTTACAATCATTTTGAAAATTCATAAAATATAAATGTTCCACAGCATTCAAAATGTTTTAGGGATCTTCTTGAGCTAAATACACCAATGATAACTGAAAACAGTGTTTTAAAATATGCGCTACTTTTAAAGTTTTGTTGTAATTTTATAACTTTACTTCCATCATACAATGGCCATTTTATTTGTTATCGAAACGGGAGTTCGACAGAAACAAATTCAATATCTTTTACTCTAAATGATGGGCAGAACAAATTATTATTGCACTCCCAGAACAAAATAAAACGTGTTTTTACACTGATGTCAAAAAAAAAAAAATTTCGACAATAATGTTATGCTGTTTATAGATCCACATTTTTCAAACTAAAAGTAAACCTTATGTAGATAGGAAAGTACATAAGCGCCTATCCTATTTTAATACCGTAAATTACTTTAGTGTTGTGTGATGTATTTATACTGCTTATGGAAATAGCAGCTGGATTTATGGTGCAAATAAAATGGTTTCATTGAATGTTTCTCGGCTTCAGTAAGTTTCTGTTATCTAGACGTTTAATTCAAACTTCACTTCAAAATGTATAGCCAGATGTACCCAGTGAAAAAGGAACATGATAGCACCATAGTTTTTATATCCCAACAAAAACAATGCCAATCATTCAATATGACATCGGCGGCTTCGACTTTCGTGCATGGAGAGTCTTTCATAAACTGTCGCTATGTTCATTCTCCGTTTATTCCATATATTTTCCTTCTTTTCTTTGCTGAATCTGTGACATAAACAGCAGCTGGTCCACGTTTCATTTCGATAATTTTATCGGTCACGACTTATTCGCATGCCGGTGGCTAATCCATATACACACATATTCTTGCGGCCTGCTCCAGTACATCTTTTCGGAGTAGGCTAGAGGCGCTACCCTGAACGTATTGCCTCTCATCTATCATCCATGTGTTGTCCCTTCTGGGAATTTATGGATGATACGATCGTGAAGGTGGGCCCAAAGTAGTTATTTGTTCGAAATATTGTCAGGGTCATTAGTGATTAATAAAACAATTCTAATGAAAAAAGGCATATAATTACATGAAATAATCATATTAACAGGATACCTAATCATTTCGTACATTACAAAGAGATTAACATTCTCAAAGAATCCCTTTAACATGGCGTTTAGGGTGTGCGCAGCTAGCGCAAATGTAACAAAATGGTTTAAAATACTTTATACATGTTGTACTGTCAATTAAAAAAAACGTGGAATGTTGTTAGGCGGTGAGTGATACCCTCTGCCTCCGAACTGCAGATGGAAGGTGTTTAATATCGACACATTGTCGCCTGTCTAATCGGACGCGTTGCAGACCCTTGTTTGTTTCTTTCAAGACATCTTATTCATATGATTGTTGCACACTACTTGCAACTGTTGCACAACAACCCAACATTTCATCGCCCGGGTAAACACACCACTAAAAAGCGAAGGCCGTAACGGTGATAGCATACATTTGTAAATATATAATTCACGTATACTCACTCTGCCGTTTCCTTGAAGGAGTACTCGGGCAGTGCAAGAAAGACACAGTTGATGAGAATGGTGGTGATGATGAAGTAATCGAACAATTGGTGTGTGTAGACCATCACCGCGGCCCGTCTCAGCGGGTTCCATGGCGAAAGCACGAAGCACGACTTGGTCGCCGAGAACCGGTGGATGGAATTCTTCTTGAAGCGCTTCGTGATCACTACAAAAGTCTGAAAAAGACAAACACGTGTTGATGGGTAATGACTGTAGTTAATAGAAAGGTTTATCAACAAAACTGACTAACAGTTCAGAGATCAAGTAAATCGAATTTGAACTGTTGTTGCCAACAACTTGTTGGTGTATACTAAATTGTGTCTATTAACGGGCCCCCGCGGCGCATCCTTAAAAAAACACTTTGTTATCGCACACTCCGACAACAATCACAACACCAAAGTTAATTACAGTTATCTAATATGTAGGGTCTAAACCAAATGCCTTTAAAATGTATTTGTACATGTAAGTGCGTTTCCTGAAACCTTGGTGTATTGGTACTTAAGTACATGTTCATACTTGTACTGATATCTAGGGGTCTAAGTAGGTACACTTCAAAGTACTGGTTGTTTATTCCTGATACGGGTCTTCTTCATCCTCGACGTAAACGTACAATTATGACAAAGTCGCCTATGTATTATGACTTTTGATAATAATATAATTTGCAGTAACAGCAGCGATTGCACTTTTAACTTTTTTGTAAAACACTATTTATTGCAGACACTCCAGTCAACGAGTTTGGTTAGCGTTAAGTCATCTGAATAACAATTAGGCCTATTTTGTGCTCTACGCTGCTGCCTTGCTATGGTGATAAATATAAATGATAATATTATCTAGTATTGCATGCAGGGAATTATCGCTGACAAACGAGCGACAACAAAGAAAGGTCAAGACGAGCAGGTCGTTTTAAAGGAGCTTCGCCCACATCGAATAAGAATTGACGTCGGTGCGTTGAGAGTTAGTGACGTCACGAGACGGCGCAGTGGGGAAATCAACGTTAGCGCCGCACGGTCGAGGAATGGACGCAGTATTATGTCGGGAGAAGCATACAGCGTCGACTGCCAACTCTCGATTTTTCGTCAGCCTATTATAATTGCTTCACGAGAGGCGATCACTAATTAATTGTTTGCTTTTTTAGAAGCCATTCGCATGGATCGATGGATCTTGACAACTGCGGGCTTTGTGAATCACGCTTCACATGGTCTAAATTGGGGCATTCGTTTGGCAAATAAACAGAACCAACATTGTGCAGCACCAAAGTGATCATGGTCATGTGTTTTGAATCAATCTAGTACAACGCCCATACTAATAGGGATCTACATATAAAAAGATGTCGTGGTGTTCACTTATCTGTTAATTATGTGATCTGCAATCCCATCTACTGTTCATATAAGACAATAGTTTGCTGTATTATTTCGCATTAATTAAGACCAAAGGGGCTTTATGCATGGAATTCTAACCTTTTGACCTCACTGAGGTATATGGAGCGATATATATATATATATATAGCATAAGAATAACACTGAGACAAGGCAATAAAATAACAATGACGCCACACAGCATCAACCATTCAAACGTTAACAAACGACTTTGCTAATGTTGACCAACTAACACGTTGGTCAACAAGTTGGATCATTACACTAACGGAGACGTGATTAAAATGCTCATTTAAAACCAGTACTGTAATACTGCCGAGATAATGTAATAAATAACCATTCAAGATCCGTCGCTATATCTTTGTTCGACTGATTTGTTGTTATTAAATGATCTACCAAACACATCAACTGGCAATAGCAGTCGCAGTAATCATGTTTCCATTCATCCAACAACTAGCAACTCGATACACAACGAATAAATATCAATTATCCGCGCGATACATGTAAACAAAACATCTTGCTTTGGCATCGTTGTAGTTCCATAAAACTAAATAGTTCGTCAATGTTGTTGATGTTACTAATATATAAAGAAATATCAACATTTATTTTGAATGTAATAAAGAATAATACATTCGCAATACATAGGCCTTCTTCGGGGAACGCGAGGTTGTTTATTCTAACACAGAAAACAGTTAGTAACTTAGATATAATAGGCTGCGTCTTAATGGCTGCGCAGTTCCAAGTAAAGGTCGACGTTCGCTGTTGTTATTAATCATTTTCTTTTAATAGTTCCAAGGTCGTGCGCTGCCAGACCAATGATAAGTCGACTCAAACAACAACGCCCCTTGGGAATAAGTCATTTATCATCGCTAGAGCCACTAGAGCCAAACCGGGCTGACAGCATGGGTGTCGCTAATTATGTTTGTGTATGTTTTTTCCTGAAGAATTCAAGGGTTGATAGCTTACCAATTTAATATAATTTAATTACCATTCTATTGCAATCGTAATAAGGCAACTGCAATTGCTTCACGTAGAGCAATTGCATCGCTTCAAAATCAATTACAATTACGGCATTTCCAAAAATCAATCATATTGCTACATAATATAGTTTGTAACTTGCAATAGTTCAACTACGTAGTTTCTTAAAGAAAGATTACATACGCCATTAGTGCTCATTTTTGCTGCCAGGGGTAAGTTCTATTATATATTATTGTCAATTACAATTGAAATTATAATCTTCAATTACAAAGCCTCTTACAAACACAATTAGAATACACTTATTTTGAGTTATTCAAATAAGCCAATTACAATTATACTGTATATATATATATATAGAATCATTTTAACACATTACACAATATTACATCCGGATTCAATATTGGACCATTGAGATCATGGTAACCCATAAATGATTTATTGTTAAAATGTATTAAAGTTTAAATACTACGAACATTGTTTTGCACACATGTTGCTTTAAGTTTATTTATACTTCGCCACGAAGGAATATGTATTCGTTGTTTTTTTGTGCGGTGCTCTAAGCATGTAACAAATCGTCACAATTACCTTAAACCATAAGAAATACAGCGCCCTGTCGTGAACGCAAAGAGAAGGTTACTAACTCACAGTGATAATGAAATGATTACAGTGTTGTATTCTACGGCCCGTTCTTAGCAATTTGAGGTGTGGCACATGGTTTGTGCGCGTGTGTGTGTGCGCGTGCACGTACGTATTTGACGCTTTTATATTGCCTTTACATTAATTTTGTGTTATGTTCTTCTAACACTCCATATGAATTTCCCTCAAAATGAGCACTAAATACTGCAAACATGCAATCGGGTAAACGTGCTAGTCGTGCTTAGTAGTTACAGAAGAAGTACCAATCTCAGCTATATGCAAATGTATACATATCTCGATCGATGCGTTTCGCTCTGTATACTGTTAAGTCCATGTGAACCAGAGGCAGATAAACAAGTTCACGTTCAATCATTTCATTGATTAGCGTCAATATAGATCTATATAGAATTTTAAACAATGTAAGTGTGCGCGCGCATGTGTGTATGCGTTCTTGCTTGCGTTCATGCGCGAGAGAGTTCGTGTTACATTTAATAATATTATATTATACTAATAATATTATTATTGACGTATCCGTGTTATTTTTACTATTGGTTGATCCCCGGGTCACAATTATGATAACATAACGTTGCCATTTCACCAACGAACCGCTACCTGATATATTTACATCAATTGATAGGTTATTTTCAGAGAAGAAACGCACATATTATATATATATATATATATATATATATATATTATTATTATTATATACCAAGCCATGGTTAGCAGTTTGAATATTTTTATGGCGAAATATTCAAATTGTAAACAAAACATTAATATTTTAAATCGTCCTATATTGGCAATGCTGCGGTTGCCGGTTATGTTAACCGCAAGGCCTTCTGGTCTTCGGCGTGTTCGCGAGGTTCCCAACATTCAACGCTCTTCCTGCTCTTCCTGATGATTACCCTCTGGCTGATGACATGTAATGGGCAGACAGTCTCGTTTTAAAAACCGCTCGAAGTGTTTTGCGCTTGGAGCAACATTGCAATGTGAGTCTTACGAAACGCTGTCTGTTCTGCCATCGACCTCTAGAATTGTGTTAATCAAATCCTACGCAGTTTTGAAATCCATCAACGCTACACACGAGGAATACATATTTTGTTTAGTCCCAGATGCAATCATGAATATGCCAAAACTATATACGACATAACATAATAGAAACAGTTAACAATGCTTAAAGCATTATCGTTGACAGAATGCGTACGCCACTCTCTTAGTCTACATGGTTTCATAACATATATTAACAATATTTAATTATGAATTATAAATGCCATTGCATTATCCATAATTGTTATTTACGTAACATATAATAGTAGGCAATGTGTTATATAATTATGTATTTGTAGTTTTGTACTTCTTTGCTAACATTGAATTGTGACTATTATTAATATGTATTATATTGGTTTATTTTTATTAAAAGTGGGCTCCCATGTTAGTGACGTGTTAGGCCTATGTCTTAATGAGGGTCTCTTTGACCTTCACATTTAGTTAATTATTTCAATGTGTACAATTAAGATCAAAATAAATCTGTTTGTCTGTCTGTCTCTCTATAATTTTAAGAAAATGAGAAATTTTTGGAGATGTCCTCGTCAGTTCTCGGCCAAACAACCCATGCACGGAAGGCTTCTAAATGATCACCTACACATCCATACATATCACATTCAAGTCGCTAGAAATATAACTTGCAGCTTAATTAGAGCAATCTTCAAAAATATGCCACATTCTGTTCAAAATGCTTCCTTTTTAAAGTGCAATCATCCTCAAAAGGAGATACTCACTCAAATTCAATGGCGTTTTATCCGTTCACCGTAAACGCTTTTACTGATGTGTTTTCAATCGGGGGATCGCTGTTGACACTCTATCTATACTGGGATAATTACTGTGGGATTACGATGGTGGTTACCACTGACTAGCCTATCATGTATGGAATCGATCGTATCGAGCCTTGATGTCCGTAAGCTCCCGCCAGCGAAGACGTCAATTGTAAATACGCAGAAAACGACAGACTACTCGAAGATTTCCACGCCAGTCGCTAGGAAACACCGACAACGTCGTCTGCATGGCAGCCGTTCAGCCGAGTTTGGGAAATGACTGTATATCAGACATAATATCACGCCGGTTTGTGTGTGCAGTAGAACCTCGCATTACGGTCACCAAGGTAATACAGCCACCTCACAGTTAAGGTCACCTTGGGACAGTCCCAAATTATTTTTGTAACAGTAAAGTGCAGGAAATTAGTCCGGCTAATGCTGTCACCTCGCTATTCGGGTCACTTGTCCAGTCTCGGGGACGTGAAGTGTCACTGTATTTGTGACAACTGTATGGGGAATCGTGAATTGTTCAGTAAAGCATTAACGATCATTGCAATGCGTCAAGGTGCATGTTTAGACGGCAAACTAATATACATATTTGCGAAACATGGGCTCAGTATGGCATGTACTTGACCGCGGAATGATTGGCGATCCCCCAACAATGCCAAAATGTAGACCACATATTATAGATTTGTTTGTGTCAGATCTATAGGTCGCGATTGCCTTTAATCATGGGCAAGCATTTAAAATAAAATCATGTATGTGTGGTAGCCTTTTGCTATAACTGTATTTAAAGCATGCAATAGTGTAATTGATGTGTTGGCGTTAGTCCAACGCACGCAGTACGTCTGCAAGATATCGATATTGAAATATCCGTGACCCAGTCACAACACGCACATACGCACACACGCGCACACACGCGCGCACACACACACACACCGTCCAACGTATCAACAATGAGCACTTTGTTCTTTTTACAAACAGCTGAGGCGTTGGTCTCTGGTATAGAACTATAACAGCCAGTTTGCTTCCTTTCTCACATACACTAAAGTATGTAAAAGTAATGTTTTGTGCCGCGACCCGCGAGAAGCACACACGTAGTGGTAAGACCCAACTGAAGGCTTCACCTCATCTCACGGCCTTGATGCCCATTGACTCCCCCGCACTCGTTGTAAGCCTACGACACCGGGCTATGACGTCGCCCGCCGGAGCAAGTCCTATCAACAAGCAGTCGCCGCGTGCTGTGCTCCGTTAATGAAAGCGATAATTAACCTCCTCCCGTCACGTTCGTGGTGAGCCAGCGAGAGATGTTGTTGCCCTTTGTGAACCATCCGGAAGAGCCTGTAACACTTCCGTAACGCACGTGTTTGCACTGATTCTGCCTGCAAACCGATGCGCGGTGGTTACCCGCGGCTGACAATCGACTGCGGTGTGATTCTACTTGCAGCCATTTATAAATGTCGTTGCGTTCGTGTCACTTTCTTTGTGTCTTTCAGAGAAACCGTAACCTGTTGATCCTTTCTATCGGGTGTTTATGCCAGGCGTAGTAAAATATTCCACACGGGGTAAATGTGTAACCTACTGTGAACTCACAAACCCTTGAGATGAAAAACTCTGAAAATAAACCAGGCGGCTCGGTTGAGGTTTGCCGATTACAGAACAGATACGGTCCTACAGGTGATGTTCATAATAATTAATTGCATTTATAAATTGGGAGGCATTGTTGTGTGATTTCATGCGAGTTCTATTAAATCTACCGCAGTTCGTGTTGTGTTCACTTTAAATGATAGATAACAACTTGGGCTATTGCACTGGACTTCCTTGTGATCGTTTGCCTGTCTTATACAATAGTTATGTTGTAGAGCTGAATTAGCGAGACCGCATATAAAATCATACATTGTTCTTATACAATCCTTTGTTTCATTGGCTAATTTGTGCGCTCCCAAACTTAAAAGATTAAAAATTAAAAATGTAATAAATTAAAAAGCTTTTAAATAAATAGAGACCTTAATTTAAAAATATCAAAGCTTGAAACAACTCGGAGAGTTCATGTGTATCTTAACATTATTTTAACATTAAGTGTCATTTAAATTACATAAGTCGAGGTAGGTAACGGTTTGTGAGGGAATGATAGAGGACAAGTATTTTGTTTGTGGCAGTTTGCCTTGTACATGATGAAAACGACGAAAGGCTTTTCAGTCAAGAGTTTGACGGAAATTGATCAAGCTAGTTTTCGAAGTGTAATGTTTAGTGTAGTTGTGGTACACTCATTGTTCGTCGAGGGGTCTTGTTTGTCGGTGTTCGAAACTGTCGTGCGATTTAATACAACAGTGCGTCGTTCTGATAAAATACATAATTTACTCTGCTTGTTCAATTTATATATATTATATATATATATTTATACACACACACAAATACTTCGATGTAAAATTATCGTTTTGCGTCTATCATAATTATATATGCATAATAAATAGTCAAATATATCGTACAGTTTATGAGAACTAAAATGTATCCGTATTATGAATGACTTGTGGCATCCTTAGACTACATTTTATGTCAGTTTACTTCAGCAACATTAGTCGAACACAGGCTGTATCATTCATTGTTTGTGTCTTATCAACGGTTTTATTAGTTTAACAAAAATCTCGGGTGCGCCGATGCGTCGGCAGGTTCTTATTTTACGGTGGCGCACTTTTCGTATGATTGCCCCTGCATACTTTACGTAAGGTTGTCCCTGCGTACTTTACGTAATGTTGCCCCTGCGTACTTTACGTAAGGTTGCCCCTGCGTACTTTACGTAAGGTTGCCCCTGCGTACTTTACGTAAGATTACCCCTGCGTACTTTACGTAAGATTGCCCCTGCGTACTTTATGTAAGATTGTCCCTGCGTACTTTACGTAAGTTTGCCCCTGCGTGCTTTACGTAAGGTTGCCCCTGCGTACTTTACGTAAGGTTACCCCTGCGTACTTTACGACAAATTTCTCTGCGTACTTTACGTAAGTACGCCCGTGAAGGCGGTGATATCACCGTCACATGTTCAGGTGTTTGCCTGTGTCATGTCCTACCTGGGGGTACTCTGGCGTGAACTGTATGTCCGGGCAGTCCATACCACACCATCTAGTAGTGCGCTCGTGGTAAAGACGGTCGGTTTTTAACTCCTGTTCTTCTGCCGGTGGAACCATGTTGACAAGCACTAGCAGTCGGTCCGGTGATATCTAGGAAGCAAGATCTCGGGGACAGCTCGCAATTCCCTCCAGGAATGTCACTCAGTGGACAGTGGAAAAATCAAGAGTCGGGCACATTGCGTGGAATCGTAATGTCGAGGTGTTGTGGTCTTGGCTGTGGTGATTAAATATACTTCTACACGGCGTAGTCTTCCGTCTGCTAATTAGAAGAGTCACTCTTCGAGGAATGCGACAAAGGCGCTGGTTATGGGGTGGTGTCGGTTTCTACCAGACATGCCGCGAATATTTCCATTTGAAGAAAACTCGACGCGACAATCGCAGTCACTTCGCATTTTCCCAAATAACGAACGAGACAAGTACGACGTAATTTCCAACAAAGAAATCATCCCCGTCGTGACGATATCCATCGGCAAACTTTGATGATTTCGAAGTGCATCAGTGCAGCGTGAACTTCAGTCAGTACCAACAACAGTGGAACATTCTATTGTTCGCTGAATAGCGCTGGCGCCAGCGCGGTAGTCTGCATGAGCGTGGTCGCGTGGCTCTTCAGGCCGTCCCGACCGTGCACGGAGACTTGGCAAAGAAGAAATCGCCAGGAGAGAGTGCCGCTGATAGAAATCGATACGGATCGGTTTGCCGTGTTCTGGGCGCTGACCAGTTGGTGTTCTTGCGCATGTGCCGCCAGTATATGCCCTAACTAGTGTCGACTTACTTCCGTTTGGTCAGCATCCTTGCTTCGTACAGTTTGGTAATGGTCATTAAATATACGAAACAGTAAAAGTAAAGGTAAGTTTATATTTAGCACAGTATCCAATCATTCAGTCGTTGGGACTGCTCAAAGCGCTTTACAATTTATTCCCTGGCAGACCTGTTCTATCGAACACCATCTCTCCTCTGGGAAGCATTCAGCTACGCTGAAATTAATGCGCGAAGACTATTCGTACACAAATATCCACCACTGTCATTAGCCAGGTATTCATTCATACAGCTGAGTGAACTGGAACAACGTACAGTGAACAGCACAGGATTCGAACCCGGGTTCTAAGTTAATTGCATGGTATATTATTTTCATTGCTTTAAGTATACTATGCTTAGTATCACTCGTAATTAATCTGTTTACACTGTTTAACACAACTTTAAAAATGCGTGACATTGAACAAATTCTTTAAACAAGACATTTCGTCCAATCGTGTGCTTTGTTTGGTAATGAGAAAGTACGTAATGCTTATTAGTTGACCTACGTATAGTGCGCTATAGTTTGTGGTGGTGCCTCTACGTAATAGTTTATGCAGATGGTGGTTCCTTTCATATCTTTGCTTTCATTCTGTACAGAAAGATCCATGAAATGGAGTTTGAGGTGTATCAATAAGAATGGGTATCAGTGTACTGATTCAAGAGAAGACAGTGATTCAGAATGCCGCAGACGTTGTTTCATGGGGAACAGAGTGACCAACAAACGCTTAATCAAGTTGATGTTGCTCATCAGAGAACATAGTTTTGCTAAGATGTCTGTTGAGGTAATTCCTGAAACAATGCAATTATAATCGTTCCGGCCACTTGCGACAGGCATTGCAACCAGTCGCA
Organism: Paraescarpia echinospica; assembly: GCA_020002185.1. Taxonomy (NCBI): domain Eukaryota; kingdom Metazoa; phylum Annelida; class Polychaeta; order Sabellida; family Siboglinidae; genus Paraescarpia; species Paraescarpia echinospica. The sequence continues at coordinate 10,232,700 of CM034541.1, forward strand.
CGTCCTATTTCACTATAGTTGTTTCAGAGATGGTGCGTTCCTAGCAACATGGTCTTGGCCAGTGGGGTAATTGGGTATATTCGGGAAGGGGTGTGTGTGTAAAACAATTTTTTTGTAAAGTATGGATTTTTCAGTAATTAATTCATCACGACTTCGCTTTTGTAGCACACGACATTGATGATATATATGTTGTGATGTTGTGAAAAGATGTACCAGAAGTTAAGAATGTATCAAACTGAAAGTAAGAAATCCCTAACAACCAGGGAGGATCCCATCAAGCCATGTCTAGTTAAAGCAGCGGTTCTTAACCCTTGGGTCGCGACCCAAAATTGAGTTCCAAGCCATATTGAATGGGTCGTCACGACATCTCCAGTGGCACCGAACTTTCCTTTCTTGTCCAGCTTGCGCGTACTACATGCGCCCGAGACGAATTATTACATTACACAGGGTTTGGTGAGACCAATCAACTGAACTTCACACAAGAAAGGAATATGGTGAGTGTTATCACAAGCTCTCTTCGCAAATCCAGTTGTGTCAACATGAAGTAATGACGTCTTCAATGTTCTCCAATGTTCTCCAAATTGCCAAAGCCACTTGAAGAGAAAGAAGAATAGTATGCGTTTGCTGATGGTATCATGCTGCACATTCTATCCATTGAATATACAATCTTTTTGATGTTTCTCAGACATGGACCACTGTAGGAAGAATGCATGGATATTGATATTTTTCTGTGGATGAAGGAGTCATCAAAGATGAAAAACGAGTTCCATGGCCTGCGAGAAGGTAGCACGCAGAAAGAGGACTTCCGTGATTACGACTTGGCAACTTTCTGACAAAAGGCTGGTCGTGAATTCCCTATTCGCTTTGACAGAACACTAAGAGTAACAGCAGCAACTCGTACCCAAAGTAAAGATCGAACTAACGAACTGTGCCACCCAAAATACCACGTGCTACAGTATTAGTTCCACATACTGATATAGGAATGAGCGGGTAGTTCTATACTGTTGTATTAGCTTAGTGGCGTGCGCATGTCCGGACGCTCGCGCATTATATCTAAATGTTGACCATTCTGGAACGCCACGGCCCACGGTTGTCCTTACACTAGCGACAAGATGCCGTCGTGTGAGTGCGACGTTCTGTCGGCCAATATGGCGTTGTCACAAGCCAGCCATTGGACGTGTCGCCCTGAGGTGGCATTGACGAAACACCGACGCACTAGGGCGCACGGATTGACGGCCTTAAGCTCCCAGGAAACCGCCGGCGCTGTCTGGGTCTTGCGCTTGACCGACACGCGCCAAGACGCGATGTTTTACGCGACACTATCGCGCAGCTACGGGCTTAGTGTTATCACACTGAGTGTGTCGCCTTCTCGCGACCAGCTATTTAATGCAATTCGTATTTCATATACCGTTGGCCTACTAATCATATATTTTTTTTCGCTATTTTGATAAGATAAAGCGACCGATTGGTAAGCTGATAGCTGGCAACGATTGCTCGTGGTGACGTCGCCAATATCGACCTTTACGGAGGTTGTGCCAAGCTGACGACGATAACCTCGACGACCGGGACATTGTTCCTTGTTGACAATAAGCAATAATAACGCGTGCAACTAACTGCAAGAAAACTCAACAGAGACCGTAAAAATAAGAAAAATACATATCGCCACTGCAGCACACTTACTGGTCAACGATCAGGTTAGAAATCAAGACGCGTTAACTTGTTCATTGCATTTGCGCGCCCTGCACAGGTCGTAAATGTCTACTCCTGGCACGGGGTAATCTTAACTTCGTATACAGACTCTCAACAGTCTGACGTCAACGCCAAATGTTGAGACGTATCTGAATGTGATGTTAACCTACCGTGCTCGCACATCATAAACCTTATATTTTTCACCGTTGACATGTGTGTTCATCCGAACAGCAACGTTATGTATTCTGCAGCAATCCTATTGCTGTCTGTGTCTATGTACTAATGTATACAATCTACAGTCTGAGCCAATACAAACTGAAAGAGTTCGTTCAAGCTTGGACAAACGTTGACATTATCACCGACCTATATCTTCTTGATGCGGAGTCCGATATATCCTTTACCATGCACGGTATACCGTTAAATTACAACGTATTTTTTAAATATTATAAATTTCTTTTAAGGGCATAAACTACGTAATCAGTGCTGAAAGAAAAAATAGTGTCACAAAGAAATGATACTGTAACGTACAAGTCATATACATACACTCTATCACTGTTCTGTAAGCACTCATACATACTCGGTTGCTATGTCATAAACACATCAACACGCTTACTGCAGCCTACACACAATATCTACAATATCTATATTCAAGTCCAGACCACGTGACTGTATTTATAAACCGATCAGTGGTGCGTTCAACAACAACATGTGTATGACAAATAATAAAATGACCTCTCGCTGTATTGTCTCCCAATGGAAGGATCCACCTCGGCCTGCATATTCAGGAACGTCGGATACATGTAGACTCGTTGGCAGGTCACAAGTAGCACGTTAAGTCTAGTCTCAAGGGTTTAGAGCACAGTTAACCTTCCAATTGTGTTAAAGAAATTATAGTGTTTAGAAAGTACAGATATTTTAAATAAAACGTTCAGTGCTAGAATGTATTGGCAGTTAAATGACGCATATTTGGAACTGTGTAGTTGGAGTGATTTTCTGCCCTTATTGCTCACACAATACGTAGACCTGTGTAGAAATCATGGTCATTTTGCTCATGTATATTGGTGGGCAGCGTGCAAGCATGCGTTTTAAAATAACTGGAAGTATGTGATTTTGACGAAATTTAGACGGCATATCAGTGACATGATGGCAGTACCTTTTTCTCAGGTACAGTTTTCTTGTAATCTAACAAAACGCGTTAACTTGGCCACCGATGGGAAAGTCAACAGTGCTCTCTGTCCTCGTGTCAATGGCCCACATGTTTAGTCAAATCTCAATTCCTCTCTCTTAATGCTAAGTCAATTGTTTTATGTCTCTAGGGTTCACTGTATTAAAGCTGTTACATTTATTATTATTATTACCGATTAATACGTGTCATATAGGTTCGTGCAGTGTAAATTGTAGTTCCAGTAATAGTTTCTGTTGGGCATTGTTCTGTCAGTGTAATCGCAACTTGCAGCAGACGCAGGTGATTTCTTAAAACACCCGAGAAAGAGGCTGGCCCGCGATGCATTCAAGCCAAGTCTCGAATCAGTGACTTCAGCGTCCGCGTACAACTATTCTCAACTCATCGTTATGGATTCCTGGTCAAGTCGTGATTCGTGAAAAAGGGCTACTCGATTGCGACATGAGTTAATTCCGACGGCTCAAGTCAAGAGGTCTGGGTATATAGAAGAATGTATCCGCCTTATACTGTTCCATATATAGTGAGAGTCCACTGAATGCTGGGAATATTGTGAGAAAAAGCATCAAACGCAAACACGAACCTGACAGAGTCGTCACCATTGTGCATAACGGACAAGATAAGAGAATAGATGGAAAGTGATAACCAAACTGTATTGCATCGATTGATATGCGTATTGCCTATATAGACACAATAGTGTAGTGGTTAGCACATCCGCCTGGTATGCCAGCGCTCTCAGTTCAAAACCACGGACCGGGCAGGCACATCCACGCTCGCCAGGGGGCGTTGCTGATTACGTCAGTCTCATGCAGGACCCCATGGGGCAGATCGCCTTGTAAAACTCTCAAGATAAACTCATCCAATAACGTCGCTTGCCGGAAAATTTCAGTGGTCTTCTGGGTGGTCTTCATGGACTGTTCGGGCAGTAGACGTAGACGTAATTATTTGAGTACACAATACCGCTCAGCGGGCTAGTGAGAATGATCGAATGGGTAATTGTATTGCCATTACTGGAATTGGAGCGCGGGTCGGACGTGTGGTATGGCGAAGTCAATTATGAGTTTGATTAAGGTAACTTCCATACAATGCGTAGGAGATCTGCCAGGGATAGTGTGCGTAGTCACACACATGGCTTGCGAGGATGGGCAGGCATGTGTATTTGGTGTTAAAAGGAAGCTTTCAACATTGGGGGCTGTGTATCCCTCCCGACTCGGATTTTGTGGCGATAATGTTCTTTATAAGACTTACTAGTTGAATGAGACCTCATAAAACCATAACATTCTAACCACAGTATATGTACAGACTAGTCAGTCAACAGAACATTACCGGGCGCTGGAAACAACTAAAAACCAACTTGGTGCCCGTCCCTTGGTGACTGCATCATGTGCACGTGCTGCCATCTGACGGGATGCATTGAACGTTGTGTCATTAAGGGCAAGTCTGTTCTCGAGTCTCGGCAGATGGCACCTCTCAGAATCAATTCTTCTCTCCGGGGTTCACCTTATTTCGGTTCCGCGTAGTGTCCTATGCGTTTGAATAAGGTTACACCGGGTGAGTTGATACATGTCAATAAATTCTCCATTTATCACTGTTTTGTACTTTTTATGGAATGGAATCGCTAACAATAATTACCATGGAAGTCTTCACATCGACTATTGCGATACATCGCTAAGGCGTCGAAACCGGTGGAGGGGGTTGGAGCAAAGAGACTCTTCTACTCCGTAGGTATAGAATCGTTGGTTGGAGTGGCTGAGCCCCCCACTATTTTGGTGGGGCTGGATATATAATTAGCCCCCCATATTTAGGGAAGGGTGCATTTTTATGTTTTGGTGAGTGTGAATGTGGGATAGTTGTGGTTTATGGGGATGCTTTTGGGTGTTTTTTGAGATCATGAAGGGAGGCATTTGGAGTTTTTTTGTGAGCCACAGGCCCCCGCATTGAAAAGTCGAGGTATCGTTACACAATATTCAACTCGCATCCAGTTAACATGTATACGTAATACAAGTATATACATCGTCGTCTTAGGGGATCTCCTTATTTTTAAAACAACAAAAACTAAGCAATCATTGAGTTGAATTGAAAAAAGTAAATAATCAGTTAGATATTATGTCACATATCGATTTATCTGCTAACGTTGTTTTAATATTCAGTAAGTTTAAAAACAATGTTTCGAATTTGCAAATTATAGTGGTGGCTCATCCGTTCGTGTGCATTGTTTTCTCACAGATTGTCAAGTTGTTTGAAAAGTGCTATTAACTAACATCGTAAAAGTTTGAACGACACTGAACCGTTTGTGGTTAACACCTCTAAGAACTTGTCCGTGTTTGATGATTGTATGTGGTACTGAACTATCGCCAAATGTTAATTTTGCTATTTCATATTAAAAGATCAAATAGTTAAACGCATTAAAATCTTACGCAGATCTACTCAGTTTCAGCCACTGACAGTGATAGTCATTCGATTACGTCATCGCAGGATGACACGCGTGGGCAGATCTGGTTCTGCATGGATGGAGTTGAGATAAAATGGCCGCTCACCGGTAGTCTCACGCCAAATCGGATTTATGATCAAAGAGTGTTGATTGTTTTGCTGAATGGGCATCAGACTTGCGTTTCCAATGCTGGGGTCGTTGCCTGTAGGCTAGTCCAACTGACTGCCGTGAAGGGGTTTCTGACATGACGTTGAGTCACTATTAGCGGCCGTTTGCCACTAATATTTTTGCGATGGGTGACTTCTATGCGGGGAAAACCGATATTATTGATTTATTCAAGCATATACGTTTTTAGGAGCTTATTTAGCAACAGGCAAAGTAAACACCCGAACACCCTTGACATTGTCGCGTTTGGAACTAGCCTTACAGAGCAGTATCGACACAAAAGCTACAAATCTGACGTTAGATGTAATCAGATTAGCGAAGCACTGATTCCTGTTAACATACCCGCTGTGTTTGACGGACTGCTAGTGCAAATATAGTTATGAATGGTCACTGTTGACGGTGGGCACACGGGCAAACTGTGAGTCCGGTAGTTGTTTTGACGACGGCTGCTAAAAGCCACGATTACATTGCAGGTTCGACACACCGCCGCACTTTGTTAGTGGTGAGCTTAGCGAAGATTGCTTTTAAATACTCCCATGCGTGCGTGTGTGTGCGTGCTGCCGCGCGCGCGTGTGTGTGTGTGTGTGTGTGCGCGCGAGTGAACGTGTGTGAACGTGTGTGAGCGTGCGTAGATATAATGTGTGGTTGCGTGCGAACGACTAATATATCAATAATAAGGTAACTTTTAGTTACGCTTAAATCCTTGGAAACCAAGCTCAGATGCGTATCAAGAAAAAGGTTGGTCAATCTCAAAATCAATAAGCAGTATTCAAATTGTCAACAAATGGATACCAGGGAGTTGCAGTGGATAAACTAGGTTATTAGGGCAAGTTTTTTAATGACGGCGGAATTGTGTAAAATTACCAAATTATCTAACATTAAGAGAGAGCCTACTCCAAAGAGTTGGTGCAGCAACAGAAAAATGCCCTAGTTTCAATGTTAATGTTGACTCTAGGAACAAAATGTAAGTTATAACAAGATGACCGAAGCTGAATAGGTTTTCTTACAAGAATAAGCAATACATGTAAGGATGCAGGTTGTTTGGATGAAAGGGCTTGATATGTAATTGTACAAATCTTGAAAATAATGCGATATCGCACAGATAGCCAATGCAGTGATTTTAGAAATGGCATTGAACGATAAAAAATGAAGAGATCGTGAACCCACCCAAACATCTTTGGACACTTTGAAGTTTTGCAATGTCTTTGTTAGCGATATTGTAGTGGAGCTAACTGCAATACTCAATTATGCCGCTAACAAGAGTTGTTGCAATAGTTTTTGCGACATAAAGTTACATATAACGGCGAATACGGCAAAGATCTGATAAAACAGCAGCGACACAGTGGAGGTATGTATTATCTAAAATTGAAGTTGTTATCAAAGATAACTCCTATATTCCATGCTGAGGGAGCTGGTGTGATATTTTGACTCGGGATTCGCTTTGAAAAAACATCACGTTTACCACGCTTCAGTACCAATGATGAGAAATTCAGATTTATTTGCATTTCACTTAAGTTTGTTATTCAGTTAAATATATCTTCAAGGCAATCATTGAGCTGGTTTAGGGAGCAATTTTTATCCGGGACAGCCAAAAAATTTATGTGTGTCATATGCGTAAAGGTGATGATCCAAATTATGACTTTGGATAACAGAGCTTAGTGGCATTGTGCAGAGAATGAAAAGCAGCAAAGATATAACATAAAGTAGGCAGTGCAGACGAAAAGCAGTTCCCTATTTTTATGGTTTGGTATCAATCAGTTAGGTATGAAGGAAGCCAGCTGACAGCGGTGCTAGATATGCTGTACCACATTGATCAGCGTTTAAGAAGAATCTGGTGATCAGTGGTACCAAATGTAACAGACAGATCAAACAAAATAAGTGCAGTTACTTAGCCTTTATCAATGTTTAGGTTACTAACTTACTATCAGTGTGTACTTGTAAGAGTGTAGTTTCTGTAGAATGAAATTGTTTGTGTGCCGATTATAACACATATTAGTTAAGACATTTGTTCAGATGTGAGACCTAAGCAGCTTGCTACGACTTTTCTAGTATTTTATCAATTAAGCTGAGGTTGGAAATAGGTATATAACTGTTTTGGTCTTGTTTAGACAGAGATGACTTCCGCAGAATTGCATTGATATGAGAGTATTTTAATTCATCAGGAAAAAAGCCAGAGCACAGTGATGCATTTATAATATTTGTTATTGGCCTGAATAATGTATGAAGGCATGCTTTTAGCAGTATGGTCGGTAATGGGTCAAAATCAGCGGACTTGTTTGAGGAGGACATTATTATTTTCCTCACTTCATCAACTGTTGCAGGTTCAAACGATGCAAGTAAAGAACTTGTGGAGAGTCCACGTTTTCAGTGCTTACACTATCACATGGTAAATCACAACAGATAAGACTTATTTTTCTTTAAAATGACTAGAAAACGAGTCACATAGATACTTGATTGATACTTAACTGGGAAGAGATGGAGGTGGCCGTCTGGGCCGATTAATGCAGTTCCATAGCTGACGTGGACTGTCAGAGTTGTTTGAAACAATATTTGTGTTATAATCCGATTTAGCTTTGGCCAAGATGAACAATCACCATTCAAAAACGGTACTAACACGACAAGTATTTTTCATACAGTCTAAATGCAACATGTTCGCACTTATTGTACCGATGTAGGCCCAATAACAATTACTATATAATTATATCAACTAATGTTGACCATAAATACATTCATTACACTAATAGTCCCCATGTGTGCCTTCTGCGACCTACTTAATGCAGTTCACTGCATCGTTACAGTATTACGATAGTTATATTATAAATAACTAATAATTTAAAAAAAATATTATAGTCATATTATAACATACAATAAATAACGAGTCGACTAGTTGTAGTTACATCAGATAATTTGATATATTTTCCACACGTAACATGTTTATGTAGATTCCGAACTGAACAAAACAATACTTTCCTAGTGGATATTTATTTTGTCAAATCTAGATAATTGTTTACGTTACTATAGACAGTGGTGGATATTTGTGTACGTATAGTCTTCGCGCATTAATTGCAGCGTGGCTGAATTCTTCCCAGAGAAGTCGAGATGGTGTTCGATTAAATAGGTCTGCCAGGGAGTAAAGTGTAAAATGCTTTGAGCAGTCCTGAGGACTGGATACTGCGCTATATCCGAACTTCCCTTTACCTTTTTTATACTAAATATTGCATGCATTCAAAATGTTGTCAACGAATAACAGTTCTCTTCCACAACTATTTTTAAATCGCTCAAAATGTTGTCAACGAATAACTTCTCTTCCACAACTATTTTTAAATCGCTCAAAATGTTGTCAACGAATAACAGTTCTCTTCCACAACTATTTTTAAATCGCTCAAAATGTTGTCAACGAATAACAGTTCTCTTCCACAACTATTTTTAAATCGCTCAAAATGTAAACCGGTCTGGAACAAATTAACTTATAAAACACGTTGCGGTTGTGTTATTGTCAGACCTTGTTAACGAAATTATTATTTTCACAGTCATTTTTGTGCTGACCTAAGCATGTCCGCAGTAACAAGGTCCACTTTTCAAATAAAATTACCATTCTATATAAAAATAGCTCAAACCGCCGGGAGGTTGTTTTAGCAGCTTTCAGTACAAATTGGTCCCAGTCGAACACGACCATTGGAAATCTATAACCGCAGCGCCATGGCCTCAATAACGGCGACAAATCCTGTATCTTGCTTTATATGTGGGGTTTAGCAAGTATATGTATAACAGCGTTGTTGGCAAGACACAAAGAGCAATACGTCGTAAAGGTTTAAATCCGCTGACAAAGAGGTAACCATGCAGCGTTGGTGACAATGATTATATGATCACAACGGTTGCTTCTGTTGATGATGCCGTTTAGAACATGTTCCATGGTATGGAGGTGTCACTTTATTGGGCGTTGTCCATAGATAGAACCTCCTCAACACTATTAGTTCTTTTTACGCAGGTGATATTGCAACAACAAACAGGCTCTTTAGTTGATCCATACTTAGACAACATTGTCATAACCCCCACTACGTCCGCCATTTGTAAAGAGCGAATCCCGACTCACAATTGTTTTGCAATTGTCTGCAGTTGTCTGCATAACATGGATTAAATTGAGCATTAAGAGCTGGCTTAGAAAACATAGTATTTAGCGTCAGATGACACAAGTGTACCCGCAAGTAGGCATTTAGCGGTCGGGGCCATGAAAAGATAGAACGCACGAAATGGATCTACACTTACCGTGAGTTACTGGGCACGGTAGCGATACAATGATGAAATGGCATAGATCTAAGAGTATACTGTGAGAGACAGCATAGGGAACCAAGACAGTCCACGTTTTACCTTTATCGACTGTTCGAAAGAAGATGTGGGGCTCGATAGAATCTGTACAACTCAATCGGAAATAGTGGATAGAATCGGCACCACCAAACGGTTGTCATCGATGACGTCCAGTTAAATATGAAACATCATACTGTACGGAATCACCGTATATTGTGTTATTTATATTTGTGGTTTCAGTTATCAGTCATGTTACTGGGTCCACTGGACCTGTTGGAATCTGAATAAAAGCAATGAAATACAATACAATACAATGAAATACAATTCAATACAAAACATATAATAGTATATGAACGCCAATGAGAAATTTGCGTCTTGTGTAAGCTACCGACTATTGTAAGTTAGCGGCTTAGACTCAACGAAAAGGTATCCCTCAGAAACACTTCGCCGGTTTACACGGAGGCGTCAACTTGCGTGTGGCAGCCATTAGGTGCTTATGAGTTCAAATGATGTAGCTCAATATTCATTGGCTGTGCTTTTGTACCATGATTATTCGAAAGCCCGCAGTGCTCGACGGTATGGATGTGCGGAATAGTGTGTGCTTGTCTAAAAAGCACACATTGGCACAAAACAATAGGCGGTCATTTCGAGTCGTGCTGTATTGACAACTGACACGCTCTCATATTCGCCCGCATAAACCTAAATATGTCATTCTACCGTCGAACCTTGCTTTACAGTCACCTCGGTAATACAGCCACCTTGCAGTTCAGGTCACCCTTGGGCAGTCTCATATTAGTTTCGTAACAGTAAAGTATAAACACTTGGTTCCGCTGGTGCGATCACGTCGCTACTCGTGTCGGCGATCACGTCGCTACTCGTGTCGGCAATCACCTCGCTACTCATGTCGGCGATCACGTCGCTCACACGTGATAATAACGTTATATTCGATCACCTGTAATTAACTACCACTGGCGAGACTATCTCTGCTGCTACGAGTGGCGTGATTATGGACAGGCTAACTGGGATCAGACACAGTGCTTCTGTTATTGACGAGGGATCGGCGTATAAATGTAGACGCGATAATGACACCGCGTGGCGCGGTGCCAATGTTGCACCGACACTCCTTAAAATTTCATTCTAGGTTAAATAACCATTTAAGACTATTTTTTTGAAGAAAGTGTGTGTAGAACATGAACAATGTTTCCTTACTTGATTATACTTGCTACCGCATATGTCACTTCGGCATTTGATATGCGGAATAATAAAAGTATGGCACGCGGACATAATTTGTCGTCTTTTGGCGTAAAAGACAAACAATTTTATCTTGAAAAAGGTTTACGAAAATAATATATATATATATATATATAATTATATTGCATGGATCATTGTCATTTACTGGAACGTTGTATTAAAAATAGGGTCGATACCAGAATGCAACTTTAATATGTCGTTCAATCCTCACATTATCACTAAGTGGCGGGCCTGTTTCTTATCGACACAGTAACATTTTGTGTGAATTTGATGATATTTAAAATGCAAAGTGTATCGTTGTTAGTGTCAAATAGTGATCCACTAACGCGTGGAACAATGAACAACTCGTTTACATCAGCGCCACCTGGTGAACTGTTCACCAACACATTCTCTGAAGTGCCCTCGAGGAGAGCAGAGCATACCAAAACACGTATGAACTCTAAATAACTATCATTATGTTTACCCGATGTGTGTTTCGATTAATAAGACGTTGAAATAATTTCACCCCTATCTGTTTCGGAATCTGAATTTGAAAGTTGCGCCAGCGAAATTTTCACATTGCAAACACAACATTCAAAAATAATTAAACAGCCACTTTAGTGCCTGCCATTTGCACGTATTGCAGAGGTACGCTTCCCTACAGCAACACCCTTTGAAGTTCTCTGTTCCCATACACCAAACCACAAGATGGGCGAAGTAGAACGGATTCAGCGAGCTTCCTGCTAATAATTGCGTAAGGAAACAGACAACCGCCCTTTAACAACAATCGTCATTTTCCAAATAAAACTGCGACAGATTAATGGGTGTACAAGCCTGCAGAGTCGATAAAACAATTCAAATGCGCACAACATAACTCGATTGCCTGATGTAGGTGTTTTGAGCGTGTGCACGCGTCTGGAAATAACGGTAATGAGAACGCCGTAGAACAGACAAACGATCAGCACAGGTCAATAATTAACAAACAACTGCGGTATTAAATGTCAATGTGTACACGCTTAAACATTGCCTAGTGACTGCGGTGGTACGGGGGCACTTGCTGGAGAAGACTGTCGCGACATTTAGACAATGTCGTTCTCCCTACATTACGTCGTCTTTCGGAAAAGACAAAATGTCGTCGGTCCCATTTACCCTGGTGCCTGTGTCATCTATATCTGGAGAAATAAAACATCCCCACGGTCGGTAAATGTGTAGGATTAATCATTTGACCTTTTTCGCAGAATGTTAACAGGACATAGTTTTTTGTTATTTAGTTTATCACATATCTTCGCATAAAGTAAATAACAAACGTGGACAAACGAGCCAGCACACTTCTCTGAAGTAAATAATAGATAGGTTCGATTTTCGTAAAAGGAGACGTAAACGAGTCGAACGAAAACATTATTTGATGAGGGACCATGCACTGGGTAGAATTATATTATACGCATCAATTGAGTACAACCGGACATTTTGATATGGCTTGATATGGTTTGAAATGAGGATGTTTCAATGGTTCCCAACCTAAGTGATAAAAACCGCAAACCAACACGTCACATTATCTGCATCCGCTGGTTTGACGCACATGTTCAAAATGACTTCTCCGCGCAAACTGATATTAATTTATTGGATCTGGCGAGACTTCGGCGGCTGACTGTACATATCTAACATATTCGTTCCTCAGACGTGCTTTGAACTGACGATTTGTTAGCCCTGTCACCACCCCGTGTAACACGTGCGGACCGTATTCCCTTAATAGAAACCGCACGACGTCGTATATAATCGTAAGGAATGTCTGCTGAAGCACCCGCACCGTGACATTTCAGAGTAGGCATCCCTGGTCCGATACGCATGAACCGCATACAAACAGTGAAGCATTTTGTTATGCAGTAGCGCATAACCATAGCCCGAGGCTTCTTAGAAATCGGCTTAATCGTTGAATCTATGAGTGGCCCAGTAATGCTAATGCGTCGTTTTATGGGTTCTTGTATTCATAGCATTGTCTTGACAGGCGTATCGTATGTTACCAGGTGTATCTTATGTTACTATACTCCAAACAGACTGACGGCCTGGTCTAGCACGTGCCTGTTTGTTTGGTAGTTGATTCATAGACAAACACCACAGGTTGTGTTAGTGAGTGCCCGTCCTGTTACATGTTTGTGCCCTATCATACAGCATACATACTCTTACATAGATACCAGGTAGAAGTGATACACTGCTTCTATAGGTCGAGAGAGAGAGAGAGAGAGAGAGAGAGAGAGAGAGAGAGAGAAAGAGAGAGAGAGAG